>JAWNLB010000174.1:20995000-21480000 GCA_035041595.1 Drosophila basisetae
GACGCAATTTGATCAATCAGTTAATTGGTCCCAACCAAATTGCAACAAAAGTAAGCTCAAAACTGCCTGCTGTTGATCATGTGAGTCTTTGAGCTGTTCTCGCCATTTCTGAGGAATGTTATCAGAGTTGGGGCACAGTTCTTTCAAATCGTAGTAGTTTGGCATGCAAAACAACTTGTTTTTCTTTCTCTATATCGGGCATTCTCGCAAAAGGCTTACGTATAGCGATATAGAATACATATTTGTATGCGTCATCCATGACCATCGATTAAATGTGTATTTATGCATTTATACAGCTGCTTTACAATTTATTTGCAGACAACAGATTTTGCATTCAATTTGATTTTGTTTTCAATTGAAACCGAATACACTCTCGTTTTACGGATGTGGATTGTGAAATGTGTTCAATTTTGTGTGTCTGCCGGCAACCACCAAAAATAAATACATTTTGGCCATGTTGATGTCAAAAGTGGAATCAAATATGTTTGTTTCATTGGCCCAACGTATTTCGTTGCACGAAATTCCAAATAAATTATTATCTATAAGCTTTGTGGTTAGGCAGGCTTGCGGCGGATTTGGCATTTGTTGACAACCCTGCAACTCCACTTTTGTATTTGACAGACATAAGCTGACACCTATGAAATGCAACATTTGCGCTTGGCGGAATTGGCTTGGATTTGTATTGTGGCTCTTATAACTTTCGTATATAGTTGACAACACCACTCCCTCTTTCTCTCTCTCTCTCTCTCTCTCTCCCTCTCTCTCTTTTCAACATTTTCGCACATTTCGTAAGTCTCGGGATATCGAAATCGAATCCATTTGTAGCGGAAACCTTCTGTGATTGACTGTGATTTCCAAAACATGATTGATGTGTAGATTCACCCGCTTGATCATTATGAGCAACGTGACGCAAGTGAAAATACTTAAATTATATGCTTGATAATAACAGATTTGGTCTCTTCTCCTGCGCGCCTCTCTTCTCTTCTATACATTCTTTTTCTTTCGTCATACACGTGTGACGAACACAAGCTGGTTGCTATTTAACCCGGCCTGCAGGACAAACTCTGACCATTTCTGAGCTGCTGCTCACCTTCACCCTACACTCTACACCCAGCCACATCTCCACATTTTTTGGTGTTGTTGTTGCGACCCCTTTTCTTATTGAGTTATTTCAGGTATTTTGTAGTTTGCGCGCGCAGCTTTGGAACGTTTGTCATTTGGTGTGGAATGCAAATGGCACGTAGGCCCCACTCCCTCCTCATCGGTCCACGTCGACTAGCCCCCATTCCTCCTCCTTCTACATCAACATCATAATCAGCATGTTCCACATTTCTTAATCTCCACGTTGTTTTCTGTTTTGATTTCGGTTTCGGCTCGTTGCGTGAATTGCATAAGTGTGTGTGTGTGTTGTGCATGTGTGTTTGTGTTTGTATTTGGCTTGACACTCTTGTTGTTGTTCTTCAACATCTTTGTCTCTCCTCTTCATCTTCTTGCTGCTAGTAATAGTAAGAGTTGTTGAGGATTTTGCCCAAAAGTTTTTTGGAGACGGCACTTTTCTTCTTTTTTTTTTGTCTCCCTCGCAGTTATACGTCATTATTATTATTATAACTGCTTATTTTGTAAGTGTGTGGTTTGTTTTTTCTGTTTGCTTCATTTTCATTTCTTGAGTGCACTTACATCATTATGTGGTGTGTGTGTATGTGTGGTGTAATAATTATGTTGTTCAACTCTTTTGTGCCATTTTGTGTGTGCACCGTTACAACAGAAGCAACAACAACAACAAATAACAAAAGCAAAACAAATCCGCCCCCCACACACACACACTACCAGCAGCCACGCCACACCTAAAAGTTTTGTGTTTTTCTGTTTGGTTCAGTTGCGCTTTACTTTATTGAGTTTCAGTTTTCGCTGCTTCTGTCTGTCTGTCAGTCTGTCTCCACATCTTCTTAATTAATTTGACATAAATTGCAAGCATCACACACACACACACTCACAAACTCATACGCACTCATGTTGAGTGATTGGCATTGTGATGACTTTTGTCCGCATTGGCAAAAGACTCTCGCACAGTTGGCTTTTGGCATTCTTGCAAACACAGTCTATGCCAAAAGTTTGCACTCAACAGCACTCAAATGTGTGTGTGTGTATGTGAATGTGTGTAAACTGCCAACTAGCTGCTAGCAGCAAAGTGATTGCAATATTCGTGTTTGTCATCGAAATATGTAGCTTATGGTGGCAACTTCAAACAGTGTTTCAATTTCGATTCCTGCCAAGTTCCTTGAAAGTTTTGACATAATGTAAATGAAATTTGAAACCATGCAAGTTTTGTTATGTTATTAATAAAACTTGAAGCGCTCAGAAATATCCCCAAAATGAAGATTATATTTTGAACTCTAGAATGAATAATCGAAATTGCAATTTGTTGTCTTCTTTTCATATTTGTTATTAAAGTAAGTTAAGGAATAACAATTTATCTGCGATTTTCCAGCCAGTTAATCTCCTTCAATAAAACTGCTTCTAGAACTTTTGCGCAGTGTAACAGTTTGCTTTGAATTTGAAGTGGAGCTCGTCAATTAACTGTTTGCTTTGACTGTGTGCTCAACTGGGATAGCTGATGGTTGATTGTATGGCCTGTTAACAGGCCTTTTGTTGTGTTTTAGAAAGTCGACAATGAGCAAAGGCAATTTTTTTTTAACGTATGTGTGTGTGTGTGTGGATGGGTGGGTGGGTGTATGCATATGCATATGCCGATAATTATCTGCATAGAATAGAGTCGCCTTATTCTGTGGCACTTGTGGGAACTTTGTGGCAGCAACTCGAATTCCAAACCGGACGTTGCTGTTTTTTTCTTTTTGTACCTTTTTTTTTTGGTTGGCATCGTTCATCGTCAACTTTCTGCTAGCTTATTAATTATGTGACCTGCCCTTAATTGTGACTGGCATTTTTGGTCTATTCCACTCGGTTTCCTTTGCGGTTGTTGCTGTTGTTGCGCACTGATACCAAACAATTTATAGCTGGTCGAAGGTGGAGGGGCGTCTCCGCTATTGTCTTGTGCACTGAACCAACTGTTGTCTGCATGCGTGGGCGTGGCAGGCAGCCCATCATCATCATTAAAGCTAGCGTTGATTTTTGTTGGTTTGTTTTTCTCTGCGAAAGCCTCGTCTCATTTATTTCTTTTATTATTATTTATTTTTTTATTTTATTTTGGTTTTTCATTTTTTTTGTTTTTTTGTTTGCACATTTATTAAATTTTTAATGTTGTAAGTTTTGCGTTTTGCTTTCTAATAAGCATCATCAAATTTTAATTTCTTTTCTCTTTATTACTTCATTTTTATTTATTTACTTTTATTTTGCGTTGCTTTTGTGTGTTTGCTTTTCGCCGTTAATTGAATATGCCAGCGAGGCGCTCTCTTCGTCTCTGATAAGCTCAATTGTAAACATTTGCCTATTAAGCACAATTGAAAATTGCCGCCCATTCCCTTCCCCACCCTACCATGTCTACTAACACCCCTCCTCCCCCTCTCTCTCTGACTTCTCTCTTCAAAACGATAGTTAATGAAATGTAACTAACTAAAGAGGCTTTAATTGTGGGGATTGCAAGGGGGAGTAGCTGGAGGGGGAAGATTAAGTAATAGCTTTGTGGGTGGAAATATAAAGCAATTATATAAGCATTTAACGTGTGGCAAGCTATAAAAGGTAATGTTTTTTTTATTTCTTTATTTATATGTTTTTCAATTAAGGCCTGTTTTTGCCTGTTTTGGAATTGAATTATTTTTCCTTTTCATTGCATTTTAATTTCACTGGCTTAAGTTGAAAAAGTTTGTTTTTTTGTGTCAATAGAAGAAAAATCTGAAATTGAATAAGATGAAAGAAAAACTCATCAAAATCGCATCGAAATCAATTTTAAATTTGCAATAAATTACATATGAAGTATATTCAATGGGCGTTTTCCAAATATCGATATAAATCGGTATAATTAAGATATGTTCAAAATAAATACGTTTAACTTTAACTTTAACTTTAATACTTACTTTAAGCAACTGTAAAACTTGCAATCGGATATAGTCTCTTGGTTGAGTTCCGTTTTCACTTTTTGGTTTAATTGCTTAGCTGTGTTTCAATTATTCTTGATTTACTCTGCCGGAAATTGTTGTTCCCTTTGTGGAATTGTCCAACACTGGCAAAGTGGCTTGTTGCTTGGCAATCTAACTTTGACAAGAAATTTGTTTGAATAGCGCCTGAAGCAGGCTGAAGCTGCTCAAGCTGCTGATGCTTGGAGTACCTGAAACTGACACTGAGACGGACGGACTGACGCACTGACCGCCCATTGCCACGCCCCTTTTTAACTAAAGGCGTTCATTGTGGCGCCTATTAAATTGGCTTGTTTGTTTGCTTTGTGTTGATTTGTTTTGTTTGCTCATTTTGCTCGGCGTTTTCTTCATCGTTTTGTGCTCGACAAGTTGGCTTTTATTTAATTTCTATTTATGCTTTCTTATTGCTTTCTTTACTGAGTATTTGTATTTATTCAAAATGTGATTGCCTTTAATTATAATTTTTAATTTTTCGACTTATACCTATTTCCGTTTTCATTCCGCCAAAGTTTTTTTTTGGATTTTTCCGCTTGCTGCCCGCAAACGCATTTTATGTGCATTTTCTGTTTTTTTGCGCCGTTGCGCAAATATTTACTTTGCACAACGGTCTGCCTTCTACGAACACAGCATTTTATGTGTCTCTCTCGCTCTGTCTGTCTCTATCTCTCATTATGCATTCAGTCTGTCCCTTTCTTGTTCACATTTCGATGACCTTTTCAATTAATGTTCATATTTTGCGCTCTTAATAAAATTATTCAAAAGAAATGCACATCAAGATGGATTCGAGGATTTGATTTTCACACACACAAACAGACACACACACAACGAATTTGCTGTTCTTTGCTATCTGCATTACAGTTCTCAGGAATTGCTTTGGACCATGTTCAGATTGTTGACCATTTGTGTTTTTGGTTTCTGGTTTTTATTTTTGTTAACCATCAACTTCAACATGTTTTTGGCATAATCTTCTTGGAATTAACTGCCAATTCAGATCACATTTATTCAGATTATTCGCCTTATACAGCAAATCCAATTACATAATAATTCGCAGAGATTATTACGATTTAAGGCATTTAGTTTGTAAATATATTTTTACTGAAAAGATAATAACAAAGTATATATATGTATATATTCTTAATCCAGGTCAATCGACAAGTTGAGTTATGATTTATTTCTGTTTGAAAAACTCCATTAGCAGCTAAAGATACAATTGTAATGATCCGATCGATATACAAAATACGCAGACATATAAATTCAACTGTATACATTTCGTCATATTGTATATAAAGTTGTACTTTAAAGCTGGGCTCGGATTGTCCCCAGATATCCCCCAGTTGAGCAGCCTCGTCTTGTTTTTCAATGTTTCTCTTTTTTACATTTTAAATTTAAGTTTTGCCAGCAGAACTTTTTTAGCAGTTTCCTTTTTTCGCATGCATTTTTAAAGGTTAACCAAATTGCCAGCCACAAAGTTCTTTTGCAATTTAGCTTGGGCATACTTTTATTTTGTTATAAATAAAAAATATGAGCAGACAACAGCAAAAGCAGCAGCAACAATACCGAAGTTGAAGCTGGCTTTGTTGCTTAATTGAGCATCAATTAAAAATGTTGCGCCTCATTAAATGTGTGCTTTAATAAATATATACATATTTATATACATATATGTTCATATACATAATATATATGTCTACATACTCGTATATGTATTCTGTGGGCAGGTTTGCTCGTTGTAAAAATGCTGCACACACTTATCAGTTAGAGTTGGTCAGTAGTCAGTGAGTTAAAGTTGTTTTTGTTGTTGTTGTTGTTCATGCAGGTGCGGTCAAAATAATAGTAGCGCTGCTCTTCAATGTCATTTAAATATAAATATCTTACTCATTTTGTGGTAAATAAATTGAGACTTCTTCAAAATCTATTTGTCATGCTTTAAAGTACAATTTTTTGAATACGTAGTCAAATATAATCAGTTTTTAGGAAGAGAAAGCTCAGAAAACTGCACTATTATTATTCGACTACTATTCTAATGAATAATGTAAATATTAATTTAATAAAATATACATAAAATAAATATAAAAATTATTAAATTTTTATATTTACTTATCTGCAGCATTAGTTGCTTGAGTTTAAATAAAACTTAACTATATTTGAAGTATTTCTTTTTGAACATTTTCCAGCACTTATATTATTTTGACCGCTGCTGTGCGTTACTTTTTTTTCATTATTTTCTTGTAGTTGTTGTTGCTGATGAAACGCACTGCTTCTTGCATTACTCGCCCAGCCCATGTCGCATTCTCAGAGCCAGCCCATTGTAACTCCACCTCCACTTCCACCCCTTGGCCATTAAATATGTGGACACACACGCAAACACACGCACACAGATACACAGAGACACACACATATGCATATTTGCATTTAGCATTTGCATGGCTTGAGTCTCGGAAGACAAACGTCGTCTCAGTTTACGTTTGCCAATCCAATGATACCATATTGTAGCTCTTTAATTGAGCTGCAACTCGATGAGTCATTTGCCTTGTGCTGCACAAACAGATGGGGGGCGGTGGTTGGTCTGCAGATGGGGGATGGGGAAGGCGTGTTTATGCTAAGAAACCAAGAAAAAACAGCGAGAGTCATTTAAGCAGTCATTAACTCATCTCGGAGACACATCACATATTTGTACGCGTAATTCTCAAAGTTCTAACTTGTGTGGTGTTGCACAGAATGATCAGGGCAAAGAGCATATAAGCATGTATTACGTAATTGATTTTAATTAAGACTGAAAGTGGTAAACTAGAGCATGAGCCATGAGCGACATCCAAATTGAGTTTGACAACAAGTAAAAGTTAAAGCTTTAGTTGAGTATGAGGCATGATGATTGTAAAGTGTTTTCACTACTCGAGTCTGCTGCATTTGAATTTGCCTTGCTTAAATATTGTGTGACCAGCTTCACCTTCAGCTCGGAACGTTCAAATCGATCGCAGGGCTGATCTTTAACCCAACCCAGTTGCAGACACAGAGACAGACGCATGCCTGCTTAAGTGGTGCACTCATTCATTGGGCAAAGGCAGCTGTCTGCTGGTATTCTGTATTCTACATACACACATACAACACACAGCACACGCACACACACACAACACACAAATACATATTTTTCACACCATTTGCTGCGTTTCTTTGGAAGTGCAACTGGAAATGCGAGTAATTACAAACAACATAACATAAATACCAACAGTCGCATATAAATCAGATTATGTCGCGTTGAACAGCTCCAACCACTCCGCCCACCCCCCTCGCTACCCCTACCCCCTTACTCCACTTCTTTTATAATAAAAAATGGTCATAATTAAGAGCGTATATAGAAGAGATAGTTGACTGACTAAAAGCAAAGGGTGGAAGGAGGGAATGGGGGAATGGGGGTTGCATCAGGATAGGCTATGCGGCTTAAGCTTGTTGGAGATTGGTGGTTGGCGGTTGGGATTGGGGCAGAGCATGTTTGACACACTGTCAGTTGAAGACAGCAAAAAGCACACATTAAAGATTATCTTGGCAAAGGCGAAGATTAAGTACTCTTGCAGAGGGAATTGAAGCTGCACTGTAAATAATATAATATAATAATTATAAAATATATATAATAATATAATAGAATATAATAATAATATACAAATTCAGCTGATGATTGTATTCTTTCTTACTTTGTTGATTCGAAGTTCAACTCTGCTGCAGCTGCTGAGTTTGGTTTTTGGATAACCAAATCAACTTTCTAAGCCAAGTTTCATTAAGATATAGATAGATCGGCTAGTGATGCTGATGTGGAATATATATGTATATGTATATATATATATATATATATATATATATATATATATATATATATATATATATATATATATATATATATATGTATATATATATACTATATACACACTTAACGTCAATATGGGAATCCCCTCGGCGAGGGTTAAATAAAACATCAGCTCGTTAAGAAATACGAGGTGTGTTCAAAAAGTATCGCGAATGTTGTGTTTTTTCAGATATTATTTATTTATTCATGAATATCTATTTTGTCCCCTTCAAAGTAATCCGCATGAGATATTATACACTTGTGCCAACGGTTTTTTTCAATCTTTGAAGCACTTCAAAAAATCTTTTTTTTTTATCTTGTTCAGCTCCTCCTTCGATCCCGTCTTTATCTCGTCAAGCGTAGCGTAACGTCGTCCTTTCATGGGCCTCTTCAGTTTAGGGAACAAGAAAAAGTCACAGGGGGCCAGATCTGGGGAATACGGTGGCTGCGGCATCATTAGTGTGTTGTTTTTGGCCAAAAAGTCGCGCACAAGCAACGATGTGTGAGCAGAGGCGTTATCGGGGTGCAAAAGCCAATTTTTGTTCTTCCACAAATCCGGGCGTTTCTGGCGGATTGCTTCGCGCAAATTGCGCATAACTTGCAGGTAATATTCCTTATTGACCGTTCTACCCTGTGGCAAGAACTCATGATGCACCACGCCCCTGCAATCGAAGAAAACTGTCAGCAAAACTTTCACATTCGACCGAACTTGGCGCGCTTTTTTCGGTCTTGGTTCGTGCGGCAGCTTCCATTGAGATGATTGAGCTTTGGTTTCCACGTCGTAACCATAAACCCACGATTCGTCACCAGTTATGACCCTCTGGATCGAAGACGATCCAAAACACGTGCAAGCAAAGCAGCGGTCAACAATTAAGTGAACATTCAAAATGGCCGAGCTTGTCGGCATAAGTGAGAGACATGAGTACCAACATAACGCTACAAAAAAATCGAAATTCGATTATACGTAACCCGCGAAAATTCAAAATTCGCGATACTTTTTGAACACACCTCGTAGAAGCCAAATTATACACCTATGTTTATTTGTATGTATGTATGTATGTATGTATGTATGTATGTGGGTATGTGGGTATGTATGTATGTATGCATGCATGTGTATTTAACACACACACATACATACATACATACATCAGTATATCAAAAGGGCAGCGGATGTTTGGCGACCAGAATTGAGTAATTTTTGAGTAAAAAAAACCAAACATGTGTCACATGCTCTGTGTGTGTTGTATGTGCGTGTGTGTGAGTGTGTATCTGTGTGTATGTCTAACTTCAAAAGGAATTCTTGTACTTGTAGCTTGTAGCTTGGTCAAATAAAATCACAAATTGCGCAGTCAAAAGGCGCAAAAGCAACAACAACAACAACAATAACGACAACAACAAATTACACATTTATTTATGTGTATTCTTGCAAAAAATGATCTGAAGAGTTGCTTAGAGCGTGGAGGGGGCGGGACGGGTGGTGCAAATGCACAAACTCTTCCCGTGTTAGTCACAAGATGAAATGAGAAAATGAAAAGCAACCAAAAACTCAAAATAAAAAAACAGTGTTTTAATTTTTGAATGTCGCAACTGAAATACGCTTCTCTGTTGATGCAGAATTTATTATTTTTTGTTTCAATTTGTTTAAGTTTGTTGCTATTTTATTTGTATATGCTGTCAGCTGTCACTTGTAGTCATTATCAGTTATAATATTTATTTAATAAACACATGTTGCTTAGTATGGAAATGCGTATACCCGCTTAACCACTGCCGTGCAGTGTATGAAGAGCGCGTAGGTCAAGCGAATGCCGCTTCATGTTGCCACCAGAAGAAGTGCTGCACGAATGCAGTGTGTTTCTTGTTGATTTTATGTATTATTTTATGTTTCTTGGTTTTTTTCTTTTTTTTTTTTTTCTTTCTTGCAACTGCCTCGAATCGTTGTTTGGCTGAAGGCTTCTTTGACTTTGCTGCCTGCCTCGCCACAACTACTGCTGCTCCTCTGCCCAGTCTGCCCATCTCTCTCTCTCTCTCTCTCTCTCTCTCTCTCTATCCCAACTCTCTTCATTGACTAGAGGGATGTGTGTGTGTGTGTGTGTGTGTGTGTGTGTGTGTGTGTGTGTGTGTGTGTGTGTGTGTGTTTGTGTGTGTGTTGTGCATTGTAGCGTACTTCCTGGTTGTGGGGGGAGTTTTAGTTGCTCCTGTTTGTAAATGAATAAAAAACACAACACCAACAACAGCAACCAACAACAGCAGCAAGAACATATATGCGCCCCTCTGTGTACATTTTGTATACATTTATGAACGAGAGAAAGAAGAAGTAAACCCGAACCTGGAAATAACACGGAACCAGCTCGTCGCGTTGCCAAGGTTGAGTTGATGTTTTATGTGTGTTTCTGTTTGCTTGCTCGCTTAGATAGATAGATGGCTTGGTCGACATGGACACGTTTGACGCAGCTAGAAAAGAGCGTAAACTGAATTGAAAGACGCACAACTATTTGCAACATATTTGCGACAGTTGACGAAATTATTCACCCCATATGCGGCAAGCAGTTACTTAGCGCTCTTACAACGAAGTTGCCACATGACCATAACTGGCAACCGACAACCAGCAACTAACAACTGATCAAGTCCATGTCAAAGTCAAAGTCCATTTTCAATGTTGCAGCTTGCAACTCGGAAAAATATTCGCCACATTTTTCTAGCAAACAACAACAAGAACAGAAGCAACAGCAGCAACAAAAAGAGATACAAAACGATCGCTAGAATTTAGATAATCCACAAAAGGACACGAGAGTTAAAGATAGATATAGAAAGAGTATAAAACATGTGTCTATGAAATAATGTAGCAACTTCAACTCATAAATCGACTGGTGCACTGAGAGAAATTAGCCGAAACTACGTACATTTCAATTGAAACAAAAGCTCGAAACTAAATAATCGAAATACCTATTTACCAAAAAAATATGTTCAAATTGCTGTATTTGTGCAACCGAAGATTGAATACCTTTTGGCCGATATTCCCTATAATAGCCAACATATCGGATGAATCATTTTTCTATTTGTAAGAACCTCGATTCCTTGATCTGTAACTTCATCTTTCACTTCATCCCATCTTCTTCCCCAGTATCTGCACCCTCTGTGAGATGGGTGATTCTGACGGGCTTTTCTGTTTGCGTTGGAATAGTTTGTTATTTAAGTTTGTTTTCCACAGCTGCTGTTGCAATATTTAATGACACTAAATACTACAAGACTCTGCAATATGAATTTACGTGAGCTCGACTACGATAAACCCTGCATCCAGCTGTTAAATATATTCTACAATTATTGGCAAATTTGCCTATAAAAAGTGTTGCGCCCAATGTGAGCAGGTCTGCAAGTGCACTCTGTTCTTACCGCAGTAAAAAAAACTAACCCAGTATATATTTTTATTCACAAGTCTGAACTGATCCGAACTGGCTGGCGACAAGTGAGATCAATATGGGAATGTATTTTCGATCATAACTTGGGTGTTTCTTATCAGATCTGGATGCAACTTATGCAGTTGATCAATAATATGCATATGCGTATTATGTATTAATTAGATTCTGTCTTTAAAATTGTGGCATTTACTGCTATCGGAAACCGAATTATATCGATATTTGAGAAACGGAGGCAGCTATCGATAAAACCAAAGCATGCTTGATCTGCGCCGGGTATTTGATAACCTATATTCCAAATTTGAAGTCTCTAGTTCTTATAGTCTCAGAGGTCGGACAGACGGACATTGGCTATATCGACTCGGCTGTTGACCCTGATCAAGAATATATATAGTTTGTGGGGTTGGGCTGCTTCATGCTGCCTGTACACACACACACACTGCACATAACCAATATACCCTTTTTGTCCAGGGTATAAAAATGCAATATATTACAACACATTTTTGAACTGATATTAATCTAAAGGATAAATCGATACCAAACCAACGGCTGGCATTCACAATCGATAAATGCATTGCTCTGTTTCTTTCGAGGGAGCGACAGCGAGAGAGAGAGGGAGTGAGCGAGAGAGAGAGAGGGGGGAATTAATGCAGTGAACGATTGGAGCGTAGCCCATATAATTGATGTGAAGATGTGTGATTAAAAATTCACTGAATATAGTCGCTGACCCTTCGTTGAACTGAGCACCGCAGCGAAATGCGGCAAGAAAGAGAAACAACGAAAACAGACACAGAACCCGAAACCGAAAGAGAAACAGAAACAGAAACGAAAATGTACAAATTAAATGAGGAGAGAGAGGAGCAATAGGCACAAACGGTTTCGTTTGTTTGCTGCCCGAGTCACGTTGGAATGCAAACAGGAAGTTCATATTTAAAATAAGAACACGCTGCTGAGGCACGCACCGAGTTCCAAAGAGATAGAGAGAGAGAGAGCGAGAGCGAGTCAGAAAGAGAGAGGGGGGCTGAGGGTGGAGAGCGCAGAGAGCTAACAACCAATTAGCGTTTAAGGCCCTTTGACTTGTAGCCGCCCGTCAGCGTTGGCGATGACGTCGCTGCAGCTACTCATCAGTGGCTGACTGACTAGCTGCCACATGCCTCATGCCTCATGCCCCCATGGCAAGTCTACGCTAGCAATTGATTGATTTTGGTGGCTCAACAAACACAATTATGCCCAACACACCTAGCCAACTAACACTGAGTCGCGCCCACTGAATTGCCGATAAAAGCAAATTGTTTTGGTCGAATTCAAGTTTTGCTTCTATCTAACTAAAAAAGTGGAAATTGTTTCTGTTCTTTTTATATTCCTTTGGGGATTGAGAGTATTATTAAGAAAGTTCATACTCAGCTTTATAATAATTTGGTTTTTTATTCCCCTTTTGTTTGTTTTTGTTTATTTTGTTGTTTGTGCTTGTTCGTTGTTGGCCATGTTCTGTTAACGCTTTTAATGCATTCAAAAGTCATTAGTCGCAGCTCTTTGGCTGCGCAGTGGCAGCTTCTTTATTTTCTCTCTTTCTCTGTCTCCTTAAACTTTTCTTCGACTTCGATCGGTTTGCTCTCGAGTTTGACGCCCATTTGACCATTAACGCCAGCATGCACGTCATTAATTGTCGTTTAGTTTGACTCTGCTCTCTACATATACACGCATATATATATAGGCATACAGTTGCGGTAAATATAATAGAGACTTCGATCTTGAAACACGCATTTATTTTTATATTTGGTTAGTCTTTCAAACAAACCAAATCTGATCTGAATCTGGAATAGGTAAACTAAAAAGAAATGGTTGTGTTGGAAAGTGTTATTTGATCGTTTGAATCGTGATTTGATTTATTTTGTATTTATCAAAGAAAAGCTTGGCATTTTAACCGTACAGTGTCCAAGTTTATATTGGCGCCTAAAAGGCCACCAAAATATTTGTCAAAACTTTGTTTTGCTTTCAAAACTGGCAAGCAACACGACAATAAAATTCGTTTCCAGCTGCAAGCAATTTCCATTTGTGGGTTAATTATTAACCCACTACGCTTTGTGTATTTCATCAGGCAGTGGCACTATCATTGTGGCCGTTGCTGTATGTGTTTAGTAAGTGCAACCGTCCTTGAATTATTCCGCATTTCTTTTGCTGCTGCCTTATCATCCCCGTCGCTACGTCGTCCATTTTGCTTGCTCCGAGTGCATAATTAGGTTCATTAACGCAACTATCGCTCAGTTGCAGGCTATTGGAATGAATCGCCTCAACATGTTTGGCACATCTGCAAAACATAAATTTGTGCGTTGCACGCAAAGTACACAAACACACTCAAAAAAATAAAAGTAAAAATGTTAAAGCGAAAGAATCTGCGAGATATATGTACATATTATAATTTCACATAAACAGCGTGCAAATTTTTGCATATCTCATTTATGGCTAGCCTAGTTGATGGGGGCATGCCACACAGTTGTTGTTGCCGTTGTGGCACTTAACACGCAATATCCGTCACAAGCTTGCCATACACTGGCCCAGACTTCAATCAAATCAGTCAGTCAGGATATGGAAGTGGGCGGGTTAAAGGGCGCAGAGGTGTTGCTGAAATTGCCAAAGAGCTCCCTCTTTAAATGTGGAAAACGAAATTTGAATATCCCTGAAAAGTTTTGCATTTCAATTATTATATTCAGCTCCATTTAAAGTTCTCTTGAAAGAGAGTGGAAATAATTGCTTGATATACAATAATAATAATACTCATTGTCTGGCACCACTGTGCATTATTGAGCACCTCTTAACATACATATATAAAACCTTAATTGATGAGCCGCTATTCATAGAACATCCGATAAGTTTAAACTTTTCTATTTGTTTTCCATTAATAATATAACCATTGCTTTGATAACAATCAATAACTCGATTACCATAGACAGATCAAGTGAAATTGATATCCCCGTTTCGCAAATATCGATATAATTCGATTTCCGATCGATATAAAAGACACAGAGTAAATAGAAAATTTGCATACTATTGATCAACTGTTTAACAAATTCAGCAACTCTACTATGCATGTAACGAGTGGGGTTAGAGTGCTGTTGGGTGGCAACACTGGTTAACAGATCTAACAGCAGCATAAGCATGAATGTAAGAAGAGTCGCAGAAGAACAGCAGAGTTCGTGAAGAAATCGTCAAAGTCCCCACAAGTACCTAAAGTTGTCAAGTTGTCGGTGCAGAGTCGAACATAATACTCAGCTTCCACAACAACTCTCAGCTTTCACTGCAATATACTTGTAGCTATTATATTAATAATAAATAGGACATACTCAGTGCTACATGTATACAGCCAGGCCAAAACATTGATGCTAGTTTTGGCTTAAAGCCTTACTGCTTATGACAGGGATTTGCGTTGTATTAATAAAAAATCAAATAAAAAGGATGTAAGGAAAGGAAAGGAATGCTTTATTTACTTTCAAAATTGATCAGCAAACAGCTAAAAGTTTTATGTGATGTGTCAGTCTCGTTTTCCACCAGCCTCCCTCCCCTCACCTCCCCACACCACAATTCACAGTCAGACAATCAAATCACAATCCACTTCACACAAGAAGACATTGACGCCGTCGCGTGTGTTGCCTGTCACATTTTATTTGATTTTATTTTCATTTCATGTCTACTCCTCAACTCACTACCACCCACCCACCCACACACACACACACTTACACAATCTCAATCTGAATTGGGATCCCTCACAATGCGTCTCTC
The DNA here is from genome assembly GCA_035041595.1 of Drosophila basisetae. NCBI lineage: Eukaryota > Metazoa > Arthropoda > Insecta > Diptera > Drosophilidae > Drosophila > Drosophila basisetae. The sequence continues at coordinate 21,010,117 of JAWNLB010000174.1, forward strand.
AATACTGCACTCTCCTACATAATTCACGCAGCTTTGCTTGAGCTGCTGCTGCTGCTGCTGCTTCTTCATCTTCATCTTGTTGTTAGTGTGTGTGTTTTAGCTTTTGACACCCTTGCTGAATAAACAATGGCAACAACAACAGGAGACAAGCAGCAACAAGTCACACAACAACGAACCAATTTGCTGCTCACCAATTTCTCAGTTCCTTGAGCCACCCACATACCCGCACACCCCCACACACAGACACACACACACACACACACACATACACATATTCATCCATATATATATTATATATATTTATACCTATACATAGCCCAGGCACTCGCCCCACTGTTTAAAGAATGCCCCCGCTGTTTCAATGTTTATTTGTCAGATGAAAAATCTGTTTTGTTTTAAGGCCAATTTCAGGCGCTAAATGTTTGACAGCTTGCCTCCGATATTCCGATGTGTGTGTGCATGTTTGAGTTGTGTGTGTATTTTGCCGCATTTAATTAGCCAGATAACAAGCGACAACAACAAAAACAATTTACACAATTTATATGCACATACTCGTATACTGAGACAGTTCATCACTAATCATCATCATCCCCAATAAGGGAATTGTTATTGTTTATGGTGACATGCATAAAACTCAACAGCAACAACAACAACAAAAATGTCACAGCCCGACAACAACAATGTATTAATAATCGTAATAATAAAATATATATATATATATAGCTATAAATAAAAATGATGTACTCGTATGTAAAACAATTTGTGGCCCTGGCTACGAGCTGAAGACAGGAAATGATAAGACTCACTTTGCGCATATTTAAGTTAATTTAAATCATATTTAGACTTACTTTGATCTTGTTTGCCATTACTGCTTTCTGCTTAAACGTTTCTAACGCGACTTGTTACAATTTCGCGTCATTATAATACGATTTATTTGCATGTGTCTATTGACTACATATCTTTTGAATATTTTTAACTAATTAAAATCATTTCTTTGCTCTTTATCGTTTTAGGTAAGTCTTACGACTCTTGTGAATTCTTGGATGAATTATGGGTTACCTGAAGTATGTGAGAACTTGAGCATAAGTCGCACAAGCGGTTAGATATATATACAATTATGATAGAGTACATTACTAGCTCCGTCATAGTAATAATGATATTACATTTTGTCCGTCATTTTACTTAATTTTTATTACATTTCACATTTATACGAGGTGTGTTCAAAAAGTATCGCGAATTTTGAATTTTCGCGGGTTACGTATAATCGAATTTCGATTTTTTTGTAGCGTTATGTTGGTACTCATGTCTCTCACTTATGCCGACAAGCTCGGCCATTTTGAATGTTCACTTAATTGTTGACAGCTGCTTTGCTTGCACGTGTTTTGGATCGTCTTCGATTTTTACCTATTCAAAAAAATGGATCAAAGAACCTGTATCAAATTTTGTGTGAAAAACGAAATTAAGTGCGCGGATGCATTCCGAATGTTGATTGTGGCATACGGAGAAGCTACCTTGGACCGAAGCAACGTTTATCGGTGGTACAAAATGTTCTCAGAAGGCCGAGAAGATGTGAACAAAAAATTGGCTTTTGCACCACGATAACGCCCCTGCTCACACATCGTTGCTTGTGCGCGACTTTTTGGCCAAAAACAACACACTAATCATGCCGCAGCCACCGTATTCCCCAGATCTGGCCCCCTGTGACTTTTTCTTGTTCCCTAAACTGAAGAGGCCCATGAAAGGACGACGTTACGCTACGCTTGACGAGATAAAGATGGGATCGAAGGAGGAGCTGAACAAGATAAAAAAAATGATTTTTTGAAGTGCTTCGAAGATTGGAAAAACCGTTGGCACAAGTGTATAATATCTCATGGGGATTGCTTTGAAGGGGCCAAAATAGATATTCATGAATAAATAAATAATATCTGAAAAAACACAAAATTCGCGATACTTTTTGAACACACCTCGTATATGAGATTGTCGTCACAATAGCCTCTGGACACTTGAGGAAGGTTATCAGCTAGCAGAGCAATTGTCATTAGTTTCCAATCTCCTTAGTTCTGGGTTAGTCGCTGTTGTGAATGTTCATTTACAGTGTCTGGTTCTCTTTCTGTGCATAACTTCAGAGTGTGTTTGAGTTTGTCAGAGAAAATAATCGAAAACAAAGCTGATGAAGGACAAAAGCACAGGTCGCAGGACAATTTTGTGATCTTCTCGAACATTTCAAATTTGAATCATAATTGAAAGTTGAAGAGTTGATAAAAACTAACCTTAAATTGTCTTGATAACATATTTAAATTTGTTTCGTTTTCATTTTAATTGGCCAACCGTCAGTTTGCATCTCCAATTGAGGCTAAACTCAGTTTTCGCTTGCCGCATAATAAAAATGCATATAAATTAGGTTGATTTTTTTATTTATTTTTTTTTTATTATTTTTTTTTTTATTATTATTTTTTTTTATTATTATTTTTTTTTATTATTATTTTTTTTTATTATTATTTTTTTATACGCCTTTTGCGCGTATGTTCCGCTGTTGTGTTTCGGTATACATATTTCCTCGTATGCGTGTGTGTGTGTGTGTAAATATTTGTCTGAAACTCGTTTCCTATAATTTATTTGCAATTTCAGTGCTTTCGTATGCCACAAAACCCATAATACTTTGTAAACCTTCGTTTGTTTTGTGGCCCCTTTTCAAGGCATAAGCCCCGCCGCCCTTCATCCACCCAAGACACTCCAGTCCCTTTGCCTTCCATCACAAAAAGCCCATTCATATTTTCAATTAAGTAATTGATTGTCCTTTAAATTTTGCCCCTAAAAAATGGGACACGCCGAATCGATGGCAGTTAATTAATTTGTGTTTCACTTCAGTTCAAAGCGCCAGCAACTCATCAAGTTTTATGTATTGGACAACAAAAACAACATAAATATACAGACGAGATATATAGCTTTTATATACGCTATATATATATATATATATATATATATGATATTTATTTCTAAGTCAGCTAAGCCCCAAGTCAATGTCAAAATGTCAGCTTAGGTTCACAATTCCAAATGGACTTTAACCGTTTTGTTTTTGGCGCCTTTTGATAATCGAAACATTATTCACACACACACACATATATACACATACACACACATACACAGACACGCACACCGACACACACACACAGACACACACACCGACACACACACAAAGGCGTTGCCTATTGTGCAGGAGCAAAGTCACTTAAAAGCGTTCTGACATTGTATTTGAGGCACGCTAATTGGCAAGAGTGCTGCGCAATAATTCACAGGTTTTTATTGCCTGTAAAATGTGCCACCAAAAAGGAAGAAAAAATCTCATTTTTGAATTATTTTTTATATAAACGTGATAGTTATACAGACACACAGTTAAAGACGAGTTATTGGCCCTATCTCAACAAATGCTTTATACCAATTTGCTGCAAAAGTATTTTTCTTTTCCAACCTCTTTTTGTCTACTTAATAAGAATATCGCATACAGCTTATACTCAAATTGATATTAACGCATAACTTGCCTTTTTTATTTTGATATCTTAGCCTAAGCAGCTTCCTTATTTTGACTGCTTATAACTTACAAATAAAAATATGTTCTATATATATTCAATCTATTTTCTATATGACTCTTCAGGCTATCATGGTTATTCCTTCCTATATATATATTCTGTATATACGAGTATTCCATATATTTTCTATATGACTCTTCGTGGCTTGCAATCAAGCACAGTGAAAGTCACAGTTTCGATTAGACTTCGCTCGCCAGCTAATTAATAATACCACTTTTTGGCCAGCGAAGGGATTGGGTTGAATGTGTATGTGTATTTGTGAGTGTGGTTGAGTGTTGGTTAGAGTTGCGGTTTGGGAATTGCTGGTTGCTGGTTGCATGCTCGCAAAACTCATTTTCGCAGTCAATGTCGCTAACTTTTGGGCATTGAACATTCGGCTGGCTGGTTTTCTACGCGGGCGCTTTTTGCCGAAATTGCTAGGCGTGTAAAGTTTTAAATATTCATGCTAGACACACACACTCGCACACACACTCGCACACACACTCGCACACACACTCGTACACACTCTCGCACACACGCCAATTAACATGATTTCACACGCAAACATGGTTTGGGGGATATGGCGATTGAAGCTCGTTGCACGTCAATCAGCAGTAACAACAACAATCAGCTATACACACACTGAACACACGCACACACACACATACAGGCACGCAGAAGGCAATAAAAGCGTGTTGTGCTCAAAATGTTTCATATTATTTCTTTAAGTGCTCTTTGCTGCTGTGAAAATCATTTTCATTTTCGTTCTTTTACTCAAAAAGTTTTCTAATTCAAATTTTCATTGCCAATGGTGTGTGTGTGTGTGTGCGTGTGCGTCTGCGTGTATTAAATTAATTTTATTTAAAATGTATAATCTTATTTTGTTTGATTGCTGAGTTGTTGCCATTTTCTCTGCATTTAAGTGCAACATTCATTCAAAATTTTTCACTACAGCCATCCACATAATTAACATATTCCAAATAGTCCACATATTCCACATAGTTGGCCATATTCTATATTCATCTATTGTTCACATACATTCAGCAGCCCTTTGCATAACTTCTGTGGCCTGATTAAATACTTGAAATATTTTTACTCAATTTTACATTAATACTCAAGTTTTGAATTTCAATTTAAAGGCACAGAGAGAAAATGTGTCAAAGTTATTAATAATAAAAGAACTTGAAATAATTTGAAATAATTAAAAATCTATACATTTTTTATGTCAATCCTTTGAGGATATAAACAATTAATTAATTAAAAATTAATAAAGAGCACGAAGTTTGATTTACGTGGTATATACTCGTATTGCCTGCTTGTCAATTTTTGTTTCGTTTTGTACTTAAGAACATGTTAAATATGGAAATATGCACTCGAAGTATCAATTTGTCCAAGTAATCAAGTTGGAGTGGATCGAATCAAGGAGCAACTGGGTGTCTATGTATATGTGTGTGTGTGTCTGCTAGAGCAATTTCTTAAAATAAATGTAATGGAAGACAGTGTGTCCTTTTGGTCAAAGAACCCCAATGGTTGCAGGTTAAAAGCAGTCAGAACTAAGGCTTCCGCTTTGAACCGATACCTGCTCTGGTCCATTGTTAAATTGGTTTGGTTGCAACCATGTGCTCAACATATATATACGAGTATATAAATATTATTATTGCGATTGCAATTTAACTAATATGAGCTGGAAACTAGCTAGGTTTATTGTCCAATTCCATCAATGTCAGTTTAAACACTTCGATAATCAGGCAAACTGCAGTTAAATCAATTAACTTGTATTCAAATTAATTTCATTGCAGTAACTAGTTAGTCTAAATGCAAAGCAGACACTTGCGAATTTTTTCTCTATATTTTTTTGCTTACATAAAATAAAAAATAAAATAAAATAAAAATATATAAAAATCCAATTTAATATTTTTGTATCAAGTAAGGAGTATAGCTGCCGGTTGGTAACTGGGCAGTTGGGAGTGGAGTGGACTGTGGTGAGGAGTGGCAACTGCTTGCACAATTGGCTTTGTGTATTACGCTCAAGTTTCGTTTTTAATCTTTTTGTGAACAGCAACAACAACAACAACAGTAACAAAAGCAACAACTTTGTTGCATAATGATTCATTCATGAATGAAAACGTTCATTGTTGTTGTGGTGATGTTGGCCTTAACTTTAGTCTGTTGGCTTTCATCTCATGGCTTTTGTGGCTTTCCTTGTTGTTGATCTTGTTATTGGTGCAATTAGTCAGCAACATTTTATTAAGACACAACATGAACCAATTCTAAATGGATAAAGGCATCGCCGATCCCTTTAAGTACATATATATTCTTGATCAGCATCGATGTCCGTCTGTCTGTTTGTCTACCCCATTAAAGCTAGATTTGTTTATTTTACTCTATTGATGACTGCTCCCGTTTCTCCAATATCGATATTAATCAATAACTGATAGCAATAAAATATACAATACCATATAATATATATAACAGCCGGCCTTACTAGTCGAACTCTTCAGTCTCATTTTTGTTTTTATTTTTTTTTTTTTTTGGCTAAACTTTTACTCTAGTTTGCCTTGGCAAAGAACAAGCCTGTACAAAATTGTGAACTCAAGTGGCAAAGTAGGAAGAAAAACGAGGGGAAAGAAATGGCTAGCCGCATATTTGGTGTCTGTGGCAAGTCAAACGCACACGTGATGCATGTGCTTCCCAGTGACTTTGTCTGGCATTGTTTTTATAATTAGATAACATGCCTCATAAATGTGCCCACTCCCCATTCCCCTATCTCCTATCTACACATCCACCCCAATACTTGAACGTCTCTACGTGTGTGTTTGTTGTGTGTGTGTGTGGATGCTGCTGCTGTTTCTGCACTTGGATGCTTTAATTAAAATAAAAACACAGCTGTTTATCGCCCCCAGACCCAAGCAGATTGCCGACTTCAACTTGTTGTTGTCGTTCTTGCTGTTTCACAGAATATATTTTTAGGGAGGAAGCTGGTAGAAAGACGCTCTAGACAGAGGTCTACACATGCCAATAATATGATTAAACAACATCATTTGTATATTATTAAGCTTACCATTTTTAAGGAATCAGGAATCCAACTTATTTTCATTGCATTTGATTATTAAATATTTTATTACAAGTGGAGTAATCCAATTGTAGAATTCTCATTTCGAAAGTTCCCTAGAACAACAATTGTAGCAAGTTACTTTTAAAAAATGATTAAAAATTTCAATCACTTAACAAATAGCAGAAATACTCGTATATATGGGATGTTTCTAAATGACAAAAATGGTTGTCATTAAGATTGAAATTCTATGATTTCAAGTAAAAAATAATTATAAATATATGGTTTTTACGATTTGGTTGATTAAGGAAAAGTATTTCTATTTTCATCTAAGAACGAAAATATTACAAACAAGAATATGCTGATTATGCCATTCACTTTTTTTAAGTGTAAATGGTGGAGGAGGCGGAGGGTTGGTGGCAAAACTTTTGGCTGCCAGGCTGGCAAGCGATAACAACATAAGTTGACTGCACTCCACTTGGTGCTAGGCGAAGCAAGGCGTGCGGGGCGGGACGGGCTGCAGGGCTGCGCCGGAGGGCACTTAGTTATAAATTATGAACCGAGGCGCAACTTTTCTACAACGCCAACGACAACAGCACCAATACTAAATGGAAAAATGACAATAACAATGCAACGTGCAATGTTGCACGTCGACCATCTGAAGCATTTGCACACTTTGCTGCTGTTGTTCTTCTTATTGTCAACAAGTTGTTGCAGCAACTTTGCCAAAAGCTTTCGAGCAGCCCTCGAATCCACACAAGAAGAAGGAAATACACGCAAATCCTTCTCAACGACATATGCACTCGGATACAGATATAGACATGTATGTGTGGGTGTGTGAGAATTTGTGTGTGTGTGTGTGTGTGTTTGTGACAGCGCCTGCCCGACGACGGCGGGTGGCTGCAGCTCGGTTTTGCAGCAAAAGGAGCTGCTGCTGCTGCTGCCTTTTTGCCGTGTTTGACCCCTGTCTGCCGTGGGGCTGATTGAATTGTCTGATTGCCCTGATTGCCGTCGCCAGACATCCAATGTCGGTCCGTTTGGCCATCGTCATCATCATCTTCATCATCATCATCATTGGCTTTGATAAATGAAAATCATCGTTGAAAATATATTCAAGACTCTTCAATTTACAATTATTAGTTTGTGTATAAGGATTAAGCCAAGCATAATTCTACGATCAGAAAGGTAAGGAAGGCTACTACGATACCAATCATAAACTATATTTGCAATGAATGTATGCGCACTTTTCAATATGTTGGCTTGAAGGATATATCAGAAGGATATCTCCTAGTTGAGCTTGGTCGCCTCTTGATTCTCACTTGTCTTTTAACATTAAATTATTGATTGAGCAAAGCCCTTGGTGAAGTTCCCCCAACGGACGGGGTACACTTTGCAGCACTTGATGATTACACGCTCATTATTATTATTACTATTTGTATTGGTATTGGGAGTCATAGTTGCCCCAGTTTGCTCTTATCTCAGCTTAGCTCAACGCAGCGCAGCGAACAGTAAATGTCTCGCAAGGCATTTCCATTTTCATGGCGCCACAACGATTTATTTATTTTTGTATATATGTTTTTCAAGTATTGCATTTTGATATCAGTTCGATAAAAAATAGGGCAAGGGGCATTTCGTCATCAGTTGTTGTTTGTGGCTCGAATTCATTTGTTTTAGCATCGCATTTTACCCGATTGTCAACAATAGTTGACAACACATAATGTTTTTAAGTGGGAACCTAGCAGCGAAGTTGAAAATGTATCTATGAATATATCTCAATAGATCGGAGCTAAGCGCCAAATCATGATTTGGCCTTAGCAATGTATCGGTTCAGTTTTGAAGAGGCTTGCGAAAAGGCTAATCACGGCTTCAGTCTTATTTCTTCACTTAAAGTTGATAAAATTGCTCAAGTTTCGATACGGTATTTTATATAAATAATTGTTGTGGTTTGGTTTCAGTTTTGAAATGTTTTTATTGATGCAAATTCGAGTAGGATTCTAGAGAATACTTCTCAGCCATTCCTGTGGCAGCTAAATTATATATTACGCAGAATAATAATTAAATAATTGATTGACGTGCTTAAGTGGATAGTGGAAAAATAAATTACAAAAAACCAACTGCAATTTTATTATTATTTTATAAAAAAAACAGATTTTATGGGTTTGGGTTGTTATGAGCGAAAAAGTGTTGCAAAACTTGTTTGCTGTTATCGGTTACGCTTCTTTCTTGCAATTCTCTAGCTGCCAAACGACACATATTTCATGTGGTAACAAACAAAAATGAAATATGTATGCAACAATAACAATTTGGGTTAAAATAGTTGTGCCACACAAAGCAACAGCGGCAGCAGCAACATAAAAGCGACGCCAATAGAGAGAGGCGGACAACAAAGGAAGAACAAGAGCAAAACAAAACAACAACAACACAACAAGACAATAAAAACAGGCAAATTGCAGTTTTTCGCTTGCAGCCATTGCTCATTTCTCGCTGTTTGTTGCGGCGTTGCATGTTGTTTTGTGCTGCTATCGAAAATTGGCTCTTTGTTGCAGCAGCAGTGCGCGGCAAGCGTCCAGCGATCGTTCACTTTGCCATTGGTTTTGTGCCACTTTTCGGCTTTGTTGCATTTTCCTTTGCGCATATGTTGAAACTGACCCTGTGACGCTCACAGCGTTGTGGCAAGCAGGCAGCAGCAAAAAGCGGAAATAAGCCACTTGAGGCGACCTCAAAAAAAAAAAAAAAAAATAAATAAAATAAAAATAAATAAAAAAAATAAATATAAATATAAAGGGGCTGCCTGTGAGTGAGTAATCGTGCGCGCCACTTGCCACAAGCGACCCAACCACAAGCGTAGCCAGAGTCCAAAGCCTGCACTAAGCTTGCCACAGCTGCCAACTGCTCCATATGAGTATGTGTGTGTGTGTTTGTGTGTGTGTGTGTGTGTATAGAATGTTTGCAGCTCCCCAGGCAGCCGCCACTCTCTATATCTGTCTCTCTTTGGACTGGCACAGTTCAGGTACAACAACAATAGCAACAACAACAGTAGAACAACTTGTGACTCCTCTCGACTTGCCTCCACTTTTATTATATACGAAATGAAATTTTTAAAATAATTCAGCAGCAGCAGGGAGAAGCTGGTAACGAATGCAGCTCACAAAGGTTAAAACGTTGACGTTGGCCAAAACCTGATTTACTTGTTCTGTTTCTTTAGCTCCTTTTGCTTCTACTTGCTACTGCTGCTGTTGCTGCCGCTGCTGTTGCTGCCACATTTGTCCGGCCGGGCGACTCTGATTGCCTTTGTTTAATTTGACTGGCTGACTGACTGCAACACTGGCGCTGATCTGCAACATAAATTTCAACAGCATATATTTAAGCCTGACTGCCACCGTACACCCACCTCTCAGGCACACACATGTTGTGCACATGTACACTCAAGTCAAGTGCGCTGTATGTTGTGTGTGTGTGTATGGTGTGTGTCGGTGTGTGTACGTGTGTGCTTGCAGCAGTTCATTACATTACAAAAAAGAAGAAAAATAGGGAACTTCATTCGCAGCATCTTCAAGATAAACAAAAAATATATATTTTTAGCCGATTTCATCATAACCAACATCTTTCTCCTTTCTCTCTCTCTCTCTCTCTACCTCTCTCTCTCTCTCTCTCTCTCTCTTGCTCATTCCTATCTCTGTTTGGCTGATTGTTTAGGCATTGACTAATCTATTGCTTGCCTTACTTCAATTCCATGATTTTTCTCTTCCATTTGAACTATTTTTGGTTTTGCCTGCAGTTGCAAATGCTGCCTGCCTGCCACATGTAGTGGCAAATAAACTTGTAAGGGCAGTGAAATCAGTTGATGCCTGCAATTGGGTTAATTGCCAATTCCATTTTTCTCATATGATTGACGAACGACATATTTGCCATAAATGATCTTTCAAATGCATTCTGTACTCCACCGATATGCTGAAAAATGCTGGAAAATATTGTCTCAAGCAAAGCAGCAGTTTTGTACAGAAAGGTGCTCATTTTGTAGTTGATTCATTTCAAACCAAAACCTGTTTAAACCGTTTGTATTTCTGTTTTTATTTGCACTTCACCTGCAAAATCTCGACCAACTTCAGGATTAGAACTTTAAACTTGCACTCCAAGCAACTGCTTCGCTTGTGTGTGCAAATATCATTAAGTGCTTGAGGGGGCACTGCATCTATGCCTGATTAACATTCACTCATCGGTTGGTTCACTAACTGCTTTTTCCGCCCTCAACTGTCCGCTGACTGCTTCAACCATATTGTTTAAGTTAATTTCTTCTTTCAATATTGGTATCAATTTCAACCCGCTCCAGCCAGAGAGCCACAAGCTTTTACTCACTGTCCCGCTCACCCACATCCACACTCACTGCGAGTCCCAATCGCTGTTTTGACCCATGGCGGAATGCTGGCCAGAAGCCCAAAGCAGCGCAGAGGCCAGCAAAATAAATTCCTTTACTCAATTAGCGGTTTTTTTTGCTGTGCTGCATTTCCCCATTGCCTGCATTCACTTTAAGCTTGCCCAGATTGGCTGCCTCCCAGTTTAGATTGGATGAATTTGTGACCCATTCTGGATGCTGGATGCACTTAGCCAAAATCGTTGTTCAACTATACTTTAAAATTCAATCAGAGTTCGTTCTTCAATATTCCCAGTATAAATTAATGCAATTTAAATCCCATTCAAATCCTTCATTGTAGATTATTGAAGATGAATTCAATAATCCAGCTGATCTTGTTTTGTTTTTATATGCTGAACCTATTCAAAATGGGCATAGCAAATGGGTTTACAGGCAAAAGGAAGCATCTCCGATTCCATAAAGTGTACACATATAAACAGCCGAGTCGATATAGACAGACGTCGATCTCAGAGACTATAAGAGCTAGAGACTTTAAATTTGGAATATAGGCTCTCAAGTTTGCTTTATTTTATAATATATTTATTAATATATAATCTGTTCACACTTGGTTTCTGTCTCTCTCTCTCTTTCTGTCTCACTCTATCTATCGCACTCACTCGCTTTTTGTATGTATTATCCTTGTAGTTTTGGCTTTGGAAGCTTCGCCTCCCTCACAAGACGATTGGCGCATGGCGTTAATTAATATTTCGTTTATCATATAACCAGCGCCAATTGTGACAGTTAATCGAGCAGTAAATTGCAGGGCGGAGCAAAGGTGGGAGGGGGTGCAACACACGGTTCCGCTCTAACAGCGATTGCAGCAGCAGCAGCAGCAGCAGCTGCAAGAAAACAAAACTTAATTAGAATGGAATAAGGAGAATATGACCATGTATAAGTTTTCCTTCAGGCAACGAGCAGCAAGCAGCGTGTTGAGTGGAGCGTGAGGCGTGCAGCGTGAAGCGAGTTGTCAATTGTCTGCTTCAACAGCTGGGAGCCTGGAGTCTGACTGACTGGCTGACTGACTGACTGACTGTCTGGCTGCCTGAGTATTGTTTCAATGTCATGTTGCAAAAACAACAGCAGCCGGAAATGCAATTGCTGTGTGTGTGTGTTGCAAGTCGCCAGTTGCAAGTTGTAAGTTGAAATGCCAACAATTTCTGTGTGTGTGTTTGTGTGTGGGTGTCGTCGTTACACACAGCTGCAACAGCTATTCGCTAGTTGCAGCAAGTACTGCTGCTTGCCACACTCGAGCACGAACGTTGAAGTTGCTGCTGCCTGTCGCTGTGAAAAATGCGCTAATTATGTTGCCAACTTTTGTCGCTGCTTCTTCTTGCCATTGTTGTGACCTTGTTTGGTGTGTGCGGCAGAACCGGAAGATCTTTAACGTATGTGTGTGTTTGTGTGAGTGTGCAGCAGACGTTGTCTCGACACTTGAAGAATATAATGCGTGCCACATAATTTGCAGAGATACAAGTATCACACAAGTAGCTGCTTGTATGGCATACACCAAAGGTATGAAAGTATATAAACATATATATACATACATATATATATATATATATATATATATATATACATATATACACAAAGATTTTAAATTTAAGGATTGAATACTTGGACTTGTCAAGTAACTGCATGTGCTTTCTTATTATTATTATTATTATTATTATTATTATTATTATTATTATTATTATTATTATTATTAATATTATTATTATTATTATTATTATTATTATTATTATTATTATTAAATATTATTATTATTATTATTATTATTATTATTATTATTATTATTACTATTATTATTATTATTATTAGTTGGGTTGAGGGGCTTCTATGTCTTTGGAGCTCATAACATACATCCCTATACATGCTGTATCTTTTCCTAGTTGAGACCACACACTCTGCTGCGATATGCCTCTTCGACTTACTGCAGACTTTGATAATGTAAAGTTAACTTTGAGATCTTTGCCACAAATTGAAAACAAACAAATCGCTGCTGATAACTTACTCGTAGTGCCCCACCTTTGTCAAACTGGTAGAAGTTTACACTTGGTCTAGTCGGGTTATTGGGGTGCTTTTTGTATATAGCAGACATAAATGCTCATTCTTCAGGCTAATTTGACTAATGTTCCTCGCTCATGGCTGGTAGATTCCCAAGAAGTAGCAGCAGACTCAAAAGCAACAAACCCATTTTAATAGCAACAACAACATTAACAATAACAATGAGCAATAAAGGGCAGTGGGCCCTATAAACTGTGAGCAACCTGCAAACAATGGCAGAGAGGGGTCGACTAGGTAAGCTACAAACAGTAACAACAATAATTACAACCGCGAGGGCTCATAAAATACAAATTATGTCTACATGTAGCATATAATTCCAAGAAACTTCAACTCAGCACAACTTGATCAAGAAAGAAAAAACATAAAAAAAAGTCAACAAAATATTGAAATATAAAACCCAAAGTGGAAAATCGCACTCAAGTGCATGATGTGGTTTGTCTGCTATCTGCCTCACTATCTGTCTGTCTGTCTGTCTGTCTGTTTGTCGCCCGTCAGTCACAACGAGCAAGCAACATTGAAAGGCAACCAACACATAAATAACACAAAATGTGGCACAAGGAGAGCTGCGAGCAGGCCCAACATCAAAGTAGCCATCGGGCAGACAATTGTTGGGAATCACATTAAAATCAGAGCACAGGAATTAGCAGTGGAAGAGCAACGCATAAAATACACCCACCTGCCACCCACACACAAATACTTATATACATATATATATATATATATATATATATATATATATATATATATATATATATATATCCATGCTAGCTGCTACCTGCTACCTGCATAAAAAAAATTATACGTAAATTATTCAAGAATTTGAAAAACGTGTTCTGAATCGTTTTTATATGTTTTTAATATTTACAGCTACTCAACTCAAGCTTCTTAAATAAACACACACAAACTTGTATATTAAAAAAAATATATATATATGTAAATGTGTGTGTGTGTGTGTGTGTGTGTGAATTTTCCAACTTATTGTCTTCAAGATGCAGCTGCATTTTCATTTGCATTTTCGTACTTTTGGATTTACATCTGCAGTTTTCACTTAGTTAGCAACGCGAATAATGAAATATTAAAACTAATTCAATTAACTGGTTGCCAAGCAAAAGTTTTGCCCCTTTCAGTGTTATTCTTTTCATAAATCTCACGGATGCCAGCGCCAAACGCTTTGATGTTCAGGTTGATGCGGCATGCTGTATGCTGCATTTCATTGTTGTTTTTGTTGTTCTGGCTCTTCTATTTAAACTCTGAATGCATTAAAAATTTATATAATGGCTTTGTACAGAAATATATAGAAAGCAGGCATTTAATATGTATATATATATATATATATTCTTGATCTGAATATTTATTTTTGAATATAGGTTCTCGTATATCACGGGTAGATCAAGTTGATTTTATTTCATCGATAACTGTCTTCTCTTTTGAAGACAGAGATACAGATAATAGATCTGTAATATATATTATTAAGTTTAAGTCGATTGATTTTCACGTTGATCATGTTGATACTATCAGCAGGCGCTGTATGCCATGTCCAGTAAGGAAATCGGCAATAAAACAAATATATATAAACAGCTTGGATCAGCGTAGGTAAATCCTAGTCAGGCTCACTCGCCTACGACATTCTTGTTTTTTTTTTCTGTTTTAGATTAGTTTAGTTCAAGTTTGATCTTAATGGGTGTGAGAGAGTCAAAGCCGACTAATAAATGCACATTATGATGTTGTTCACGTTAATGATGATGATAAAGTTGGCAAATATGTTGGTCAGAGTGCTTCAATGGCAAGAGCGTAACAAAAGAAAATTTCATGCCATGCAACAGCAGGGGCAACAACAACAACGGTTAACAACAGCTGCGTGTGAAGTCTATATTCAGATGAGAAACTCCAAAACCGGTTAAGAGCTTCGGCTTCATGCTCTCTGGCCTCCAATATGCATAATGTGTCTAAGTCTGGCACTGAGGTGAGAAAGAGAGAGAGAGAGAGAGATGAGTGCCCCAAAGGCTCCAGCTGAGAGGAGCTGCCTACTTTTCGATTTCTTTTGTAGCACTTGGCTTTGGCTTAAACAAAGCAGCAGCAGCAGCAGCACACACACAAAACAAACACAACAACAGGCACAATAATAAATTATAATTTACCTCAGCCAAGGTCAGAGAAGCGAATGAGACGCGGTTGGCATCGCTGCCACCTTCGTCTCGATCTTCGTCTTATATTTTAAATTTTTTTTATTAATTTAATAAGCATAAGTCAAGCGAACATTTCATGCCACGTCTCCTGGCTGCTGCTGCAAAAAAAAATCCGAAAGAAATGGCCAACAGCGTCGCGACGCAGCCAACATAAATTGTCTATTTAGTCATACTTATACAGTCGAATTTATATACATATATATATGTATATTTTTTAGTTATCGGTGCCCGAAAACTAAATGTTTCTCAGCTGGCGGCAACGTCACAGCAAAAAAAAATAAAAATAATTTACAATAGTCTAGAAAAAAATCGGGAAAATCAATAAATGTTCAACTTCAAGTTTTTTGAACTTTCTTCTTGTTTTGCAGTTTTTTTTTTTTTGCTTCCATACTCTATAGCCATTTAACAGACATGTAGACTTCATCTGGGCATAGCTAATTAATTAATGAATATCATATTCATATTGACAGTGTATTTAAACTGATGATTTTAAGTTAATTTTACAGCGACGCTATGCTATGCTATGCGAAACTTAATATTGAAATTTTTCGAGCAATTAAAAAAATACTTGAATTTACATGAATCAAAAATAAACAAAATGTTTGTTTATTGAAATTATGTTTTTCATGATTATGATTATGAGAAATATATAAAGAGCAATTGCAAGTCGCAGTTAGTTGTATCTGCTGCATTTGTTGTAGTCTTTGCTTTTTTGGCAACTCACATCGAAAAGAGAGTATGTGGGAGAGAGAGAGACATATATATATATATATAGAGAGAGAGAGAGAGAGAGAGAAAGAGAGTAAGAGATAGTAAGGCTCTCAAATGCAGATGTGGAGCGAGCTGGCTTTATGGCGCCTTGACTTGGCTTAGTGTCTTTTGTCGCTTTGCCAAGTCGCAAGCATTTCAAATGGCATTTTAATAGTTTTGCTTACTGGAGGGAATAAGACTTCCATCTCTCTCCTTCTCTTGGCCTCTCTCTCTCTCTCTCTCTCTCTCTCTCTCAGTGCTGGCCGCATTTTTATTTTTTAGTCCTCGCACTCGCTACGATTCTCTTCTGCTTTCTCACTACATTTCACTGCTCACAAGATATTCAGATATATATGCATATATGTAGCATATGTGCATGCTGTGGGTGGGCTGCCAATGGCTGTCGTCCTTTAAGTAGCCACTAGCCACTCACCATCCTCACACAGTTTCTGTCGCTTTAATGTTTGTTTTTACTTTGCTTTGCTTTATTTTTTATTTGTTGTTTGTGACGAGAACTTTGCTGTAAAGTCATCAATTTGTGCTTGATTTGATATTTAAGACTTTGTTTTCGTCACTTGTTTATTTGCCTTGGATTAATGGCATTTCAGATTCGAGCTGAGCACACAAATCTATTTGTGAACCCAATAATCTATGTGTGTGTTTGTGTGTGTGTGTGTGTGTGTGTGTGTGTGTGTGTGTATGTGTATGTGGCAAACAGTTATTGCGCATTACAAATTGAACCAATTTTCAATGTAAAAAAGGCAAATACTATATAACTTATATTAGCATATCTATATATATTTATATATATATATATTTACTTAAGGCAATCAAAAAATTTATAAATAATATTCAAAATTATTATTTTAAAAAAAAGCATGTTGCTCTTTTAGAAATATTATCTCCATCGATGTATCTCTATGAGGCATGATAAGTTGCACTTTATAGATAGATCCAAAGCAGCACTCCCTGTGACTCTCTGAAGAGCTTCAATTGCAAATTATAATGTTCAAGTTGATTTGATTGAATTATTGTTTAATTCTATTAGACATGTTCATGTTTGTCATGACTATCTGGTAGCCATTTTATTACCATTGAATTAAACCAACCATTTCCTGCGCCCCACTTGCAAGCCTCGACTCAACGCAACAATCAAAAACAATGTAGCAAAATCTGTGAATAATACTAAACCATATTAAGAGTTTGCAGATGGCACGTGAGCGAAACAGCGCAACAAATGCACTGGAATAAACGATATGAATTGTGTGTGAGAAAGGGGCGAGGAGGGAGGGGGCGAGTGGGTAGTAGGGGATTGGGGGAGTGGGGCACGCACAAGAGAAATGATAAGTGCAATTCCAAACGTGGCAGCAGCAAAGAGCGCACGAATTAAGCGACGGACAAGCGACAGACCAGAAATTTACGAGACGTGAGCAAAGGCAGAAGAACGAAAGGAATTTCAACTGGGTTTACTTTTGGGGTAGTGCTAAAGAGGTGCAGCAGGGTAGGCGGAGGCGGAGACGGATTCAGAGGGGGTGTTATAAGGAACGTGTGCAGCTCGCCGTGACAAACGACAATAGTGGCAGCGTCAGCTGTGCATCAAAAAGCGGGGAGCGAAATGCGGTTCGAAATGGAAATGGGAAATGGAGATGGAAATGGGATCGTCGAGAGAGATAAACAGAGACAGAGAGGGAGAGAGGGAGAGTGAGAGAGAGAGAGAGAGAGAGAGGGTGGGATTGGTATCTCTACCTACCCCAAGTCTCTGCAACACAAATAGTGCCATTTGAAGGCAGCGGTGTCAAACATGTGGCTACTTACCCCACGTATATAATCATATATAATCCGCTTACTGAGTGTTAACTGTAAGTTATCAAAACAATAAAAATAAGAGAAATATGCTTAGAATGATAAAATGCTGAAGTCATTTTCTTGCCACTGCATTCTTGAGGGTAAAAACTGAGTTTTCATTTATTTTTATAATTTTAATGAGCACAATAATATGCAAGGGGCCGTTAGATATGGGCGCAGAATTTGACTACTTTTGTGCCCCTTTTGAAAGTAACAATTACAGTCTGTAAAACTGCCACAATTCAATCATCAATCAGCACACATTTGACTGTTTTTACACACACAACACACACAAACAACTCACAATTGTTAATAAAACAAAAAAATATAAGAAGTTTTAAAAGTAATTTTTTGTTTTGTTGGAAATGCAAGCAACCAAACAACTCAAGTCGGTTCAGATAAATATATATATATATGTAAGTCTTTGTCTGGTTGGATGTGTGTGTGTTTGTTAAAAGAGTTAAATTTGAGTGATCTGCCCGCAAGCTGTGAGCTGCAATTGTACGGGTGTTGTTGGTATTCTCTCTGTTGTTGTGGTCGTTGTTATTATTGGTGGTTGCGCTGTGGTTTACTGTGTGCAGTCAAACTGATTGACAGTCAGAGAGAGAGAGAGAGAGAGCCAAAAACATATGCTGTAGTCGTATTCAATCCGCAGGATGAATGAATTATTCTACGAACGTGCTTCATAATAATAAATATCATTTTATATTCAAAACACAAAAAAAAAAGAAAACAGAAGAAAGAAAACCCGAACTGTTGGACATTAAAATAAATCATTTTACATTTCACTCAGCTTGCGGCATTTTAAATGGCCACTAATCGACTGCTATTAAATATAAATAAATAAATACACATATAACTTACACACACACTCACACTCACATAAATACATATGTATATTTTAAAGGTCCGAATCTACTTGAATAAAGATTTAAAACTGGCTCAACAGAAATGGCTTAAGCTTGTGTCGCATTTAAAGCTTGCGGTTTTTGCCACAAATTGCTACACATTATGCTTTAATTTTAAATTGGTTTTGCCAAAATTGAATGTGCCAAATGTGGCAGATGCAGACACAACAAACGTAGCAGACTAATATTGAATGAACTGTTCAAAATGAATATTGAAATATAGAAAGAAGAAACCAAAAGCGAGACTAAACGCATTGAGGTTGCACTGCGAGTTTACTTTCTTTGCCACAGAGGCAATTGTGCGACCAACTGCAACCAAATGCATTTGGGGCAACGAAAAAAAAAAAAAAAAACACTTTCTGTTTCCAAAACCACTTTAAAACCAAGGAAAAACAAAAGAATATAGAAGGGAAAAAGACTTTGTGTGAGAAATAAAAAGATATTCGTATCGCATTTCATTGCAGATACAGCTCACATGTGTTTGTGTGAATGTTTTATCATTACCAGCAGACATCGACGCCTGCCACAAGGAAGTTACAGTCTTGCCCCACTTAAGCCTGTGGCTGCCATTCTTTCTATGCTACTTGTAAGTGGCAATGCAGATGAGGCAGGCATCGTTTACATTAAACAAACACATTTCCAACAAAAGCTCAACAGGACAACGGCAATCGAGCGGGCAAGTGTGTGGTGTGTGTGTTGTGTGTGGTGTGTGTGTTGTGTGTGCGGGCGTTTGATAATGCCTGACATAGTTTCCTGTGCACAGCAAGTCCTTTGGCAGGCTAAGTGCTGTAAATTGAGCGCATCACCAAAAATAGCAACATTTTGCATAGGGGAACTTTGCAGCAACAACTACCTACTCCACATGTGCACAAGTGTTTATGCATATGTGTGTGTGTGTGTGTGTGTGTGTGTGCGCGTGTGTTAGATGCTTGCAACAGGCACACATCACATATCAAATGTCGTTCTGTGGCAGAGAAGCCGTTCAACATTGTGTGTGGCCGCTGCGCATGCGCAAAACCACTACCTCAAATAAACGAAGACAAATAATGTACACTGCCACCAAAAAATCGCACTAAGAATGTAAACAGTAAGAAGTAAGAACAGAAATCGGTTGCATATCCTTGTGCAGCTGCTGCTGACATTTCAATTTTAGTCTAAGCAATTTCAATTTCCATTTCTATTGTTTTGCGACTGGCTGAGAATTAAATATGCCAAATTTTGTGAAGTAATGTCGTAAAAAAGGAGGAACATGTATGACAATGGCTATCTCCTCGACCTCACAACTCAATACTTATCTTTCGGTATAGTAGTCTGATTCGGTAGCCTCTGAACTAAAAAACCTTTATATATACCAAGTTTCACTCGGATATCTTCTAAACTGAGCGAGTTCTGCACATATATGACTAAATAAATCGGACATGTCTAGATCGAACCGAACACTATAATGATGGTGATTAAGAATATATCTACATATACTCGTATATACTTGTTGGGGCTACAGACGTTTTCAATGACCAAAATAGAATACCCCTCTACATGGTTTTTATACTCCCGAAATCTCGTAAGATATTCTGGTTTTCCAAAAGTAATTTTCTAATAAAGTATTTTTCTGATTTTTAATCGATTCGTTTTTCTGAGTGTATACAGAAGGCTTTAATGGGTGTTGTGGAGCATGAGGGGGTGGGCGTGGGGGTGGCTGATTAGACCTTGTCATGAGGAGTGTTGGCAACCGCAAGCAGAATTGTTGTGAAGTGTGACACATTGGCAATTTAACGGCTGTCTCGCTTAGCGCTTACGTTAAGTATTTCTCTGTGTGTCTGTGTGTGTTTGTGTGTGTCTGTGTGTGTGTGGGTGTATGCATATAAAACTGAAGTCCTTGTTATATTCAAGTTGTCAGCTGTATTTCAGGACGCGTGCTGAGAGCTGCTCTTGTCGTGCAAAGTCAAAACCACAACTGCATTTCAATAACTAAATTGCAAATGGCAAACATCAACAAATCCAAATCCAAGCAGAAGCTGCAACCACAATTGCAATTTCAATTGCGAATGCGACAATGAACAGGAATCATCAGCAGCAGCTGAATTGTTGATTATAGGCCCCAGCTCAGCTGGCCAGCAAGCAGTGCGTCGGTCTAACCAACTCCATTCGACTACCATCCATTGTCTTCTAATAATATATAACAACGCAGCTCGTTTTTTTTTTTTAAATTTTCTATATTGAATGTCAGCATGCTGAATTCCAGCTGCGCCAGGGTATGCAATATTCGTATTCTTATTTCTAATTATATTTTTGGATTTGTTTTGCTATTCTGCAATATTGCTCAACATGCTCGTAAAAAATGCATGTAAAATTCCATGATACACATTTTTGTTGTTTTCAAATTTGAACTGCTGGCTGTGTACAAATATTGATTGCTGAAATCATTAAAATTGTTATTTATAGTGGAAACATAAGCAATCAGTTCACTTGACTCGAATGTTTGCAGCTAACATTTACATGCCTTTTGCATTAAAAATAATTATATATCTTGTAGATGTTAACTATGCAGCTCAATAATTCTCTTGTAGCGCATTGGTAGCTTTGTATCTTATTGATCATTTTGTATCTTCCAAAGATTGTTGTAATCGAATCGAATATTGGTTCGCAAATGATACTTGCAAAACTTTTACAGACTCAGTTCCTATTTGCCGACAATTATTGAGGCACATAAGCCCAAATGTTGCATGATGAGAAATAAATTCAACTTTCTGCTCATTTGCACTTCAATCGATATTATTCAATGGACAAATTGATCGTCTCATTTCCAGCTTAGCAATACGTGTTATACAACTACAATTTTAAATGCATATTTTGATGTTTTTGTGTTTGTTTTTGAGCCTAAAATAAAACAAAAAGACACACAATTGTATGAATAATATCCACAGCTGAACAGGGCTTTGCGTTCCTTTGTAGTTGCTGCTGCAGTTCTTGCTTTTGTTTGTTGTGTAACGAAAAGTGAAAAATAGATTTGCATGTTTTGCATTGAACATGAATTTATAATCCGCAAAACCCAAAAGAGGTCAACCCAGCCAAAAAAACAAATGCTATTCGTAAAAGAGCTGGCCTGATAACCATTCTTCGCTTGGACTTTTGCTATTGTTGCCGTAGGCGTTATCACCTTAATTTATTGGTTTCTATCCATAGTTATGTGGATGAGGGCAACATGGAGAGCCAGACTGAGGGCGGGCTAGTGTGGAAATTAAATAAAACTCGAAAATATATATCAATTTTTTGTGGGTTTGTCGTTTGTTGTGTTATTGCTGGCAATAATTGAATATGCAAGGGATTTTATTTATTGAAACTGCAATTTTATGCTTTCACCGACATATTGTGTGTTCAACACGAATCCTCCTTTGTCTATTCAAGCTCACATCCCCAACAACAATAACAACAGCAACAAGACAAGGACAAATAAAAATAGTTGAATAGTTGGGAGAACATTTTCTAAATATCTTTGCCACAGCAATTGAGCAGACTAAAATAATAATACTTTGAATAATACTTAAATTCTTTGTTCATTTGAAGCAAAGGCATCAAATACAGCTTATGGGTATAAATGGCATAATGAAGTCTTGCAAAAGTATTTATCAGGCAGAAGAAAGTAGTTAAGACCCCATAAAATAAATATATATTTGATCAAGTTCAATTTAGCAATAGCACTTGCAATTAGTTTTAATCTATTTTGTATTGTTTTGAAATTATTTTGTACTTAATATATATCGTTAATAATGCATATTAGCCTGTTTGAGTAGGACGGGCAAAGTTCATAGCTAGAATCAATATAAAAAAATGAAAAAGAAAACAAAGTCTTTATTTATTATTTATTAATATTATTGGGATACTTGCAATGCTACCTGCTAGATCTATTGAGCCCCCTTCTGAGCCTATAGCTCCTGCGAGAGTCTTTGTTGGGTGGAATGCTGCATCTTGTAGTTAAGGCGACACACTCTGCTCTGCTAGAATGTGCCTTGGGGATCCTTCGTCGCTTTCACAAAACCTGCATAGTTCGCTACTCTGAATACCTTGATTGGTTAGGTTACTTCTTAGTTCACAAAGCCTATTCTTCGCTATGGTTATTACTTGGCTAAATCGGTTAAGATTATAGCTTGTCGGAGACCTGGTGTCTTTGCCTAGCTCCGTTGTTGGCTCTGTCTTTCTTCATTTCTAAACTAAGCCTTATAATCAGCCAATTACTTTCTGCTTTACAGATGCTATGCCCCAAACCCAAAACCAGCAGCAGCAACAACAACAACAAGGACCATTGCCATCACAACAACAACAACAACAGCAGCAACAACAACCGCAGCAGCAACAGGCACCGCGTTTTACAACGCATCCATCGTCATCAGGCTCGATTGTTAGCGAAGGACGCACGAAGATTTTGCAGTGTCATGCACTGGGTAAGTTGAAGCCATCTATTTGTGGTGATGGAGAGGGGGTTGGGGGGTGGGGTATACAAGTTGTGTCAAGTGCAACTCATCGAACTGGGGGTCGTCTAAGCATGCCGCTCGCCTGACAGCGCAGCTTAAGCCTCTAAAAGGGAAATGGAAAATGGGCAAATGGGAAATGGGAAACATAAGGGACGCATTTTGGCAACCGGCAACTGTCAAGTGGCAAGTGGCAACCGCAATGTAAAATTAAACCATTAACGAAAATACCACATTTGTTTGTTGTCTCTAAATGTTTTTTGGTTGGGTGATGTTTTTGGGTGGTTCGCTTCGCCTTTTGCTTTTAAAGGATAATCAAGCAGAAAAACAATAACTTTTATGAGGTTTCCAGTGTGCTTTGGGAAGCCCACGTGAAAGAGAGCGCCATAATCCCTTGAGCTGTTT
Source organism: Drosophila basisetae (assembly GCA_035041595.1). Classification (NCBI taxonomy): domain Eukaryota; kingdom Metazoa; phylum Arthropoda; class Insecta; order Diptera; family Drosophilidae; genus Drosophila; species Drosophila basisetae. The sequence goes on from JAWNLB010000174.1 coordinate 21,033,770, forward strand.
TGTTGTCAGGCCGTGCCCAGCACACTTTTTCACACACACACACACACACTCCCACACTCACACACACGCATAGATTAAGCGAAAGACAGGTGTTTTATTGGATGTTGGGTTAAGTCTTCTGTGTCTGACATTCCCAAGTATCGGTTACAATATTGTGTTGTCCCAAAAAATATTATGAGTTGCCTGCTGGCAAAGTTGGACTTTGCTTCCCATGCCACTCCTCCTCTAATCTACCATCCCCTCTTATAACCTGCCATTGAGCTCATCCTTGCCGTCAGCTTTTACTACTTGTTGTTTGTTATTTGTCTGTGTCCATGCCAGGTTGCCTTAAGGGTACTCAAGACAAAGCTCTATCCCTGTATCTGTGTGTGCGTATGTGGGTATATGTGTGTGTATGTGTAGTTGTATGTGTGTGTGTGTGTGTTGTGTATGTGCAATATTAGCTTTATTTTTTTGGCCGCAGGATTTTGACAATTAGCCGTGAAATATTGAAAAAAGAATGCATATTGGTTCATTTATGAGCCAACAGGACTTGTGTGAATTGTGTGTGTGTGTGTGTGTGTGTAGCGCTGACAAAATTCAATTTCATCCTGTCAGCCATGAAAAATAAGCTAAAGGCAATTTTACAAGTTAAGAACAACTGCCCAGAACAAGTTTATTTTGATTTCACAAAAATATTTTTCGTGACTGCAATGGATACTTTTACATGCCACATATTTAGTTTAAGGAGCAAGAGAATGTGTGTCTCAGAAATATATATTTTTCTTTTATTGTCAGCCTGTGCATATACTACAAATATTTAACAAAATATAAATTCGTGTTGCATACTCGTATAACAGAAGATACTTTTGTTCGTTACGGTAATTGTATTTGCACCCTCTAGCAGACAGTTCGGTTGCGATTGCACGACTGCGGCATGCAACATCAAACCGATGTTATTTAGCCAGAAATCATTCAACATGTGCCGGGGATGATTCAACAAGTGAACTGCGTGTCTATAAGCCAAATTGATTGGCATTCGATGACTTGGCTATTTGGGAACTTTCAGCTCCCTATCTGCATAAATACACTTACACGCACATACACAGACATCACATCACACATCAACAAGTGTTTTGTTCTTTAATTATCAATCCGTTCTCAAATAAAATCAGACACCTTTAAATCATTCTCGATTGCTTAAGAAAATCTAAAGTTCTTCTTAAATCAAGCGAAAAACACTATTTTTTATACTAAATATAAGTGCTTTTTTTATTTAAATGCTATCAGAAAGGATTATATTATGTCTAACTAAATATCAAAATATCTAACTGGAAGTAATAAAGTTCTTCATTTAAGAAATAATTGAATATTTTTGCAACGCAATAAATTGCATCCCAAAAACAGTCTTTGTATAGCAAGAAAAAAAAAACATATTTCAAATAGCAATAACGTGCCGCATTTGGGAGCTTTGTCTGAATTTCGCATTTGTTTATTAAATGTGCATATGTAAAGGCCACAAAGGGCTGGCATTCACTTGGCCCAATCTACAAAATGGACAAATGCAAAATTGTGGCAGCCAAAAGAGATAAAATACAAACAGCAAATACTGAAACAGAAACAGAAATAGAAACAAAACCGAAAGCGAAACACAAAATATGCAAATCTTTTTAGTTGCTCGTTGTTTTTGCTTGCTGATGTCGCACATGGCGCGACAAGCCCTTTTAGTGGCCACTCAGTCACTTTAACGCTTATAACTGTCAACACACACACACACATTAACACACACATAGATACACACACGCACATTGATGCATACGAATGCAGATGCGGATACTGCATACAGATACATTGTTATCCATTTTCTGCTGCCCCTTTCCGTTTCCCTAATTTTCTGCTTGCGTTGTTATCTTTTGTTGTTGTTTTTCTTTTTTTAGCGGTCAACAAATTGTGCGTTTTGTGGCATGCAAAGTAGGCTGATAAAATGTGCTGCAACAATTTTGATGGCTGCTGTTTTTGTCGACTATACTTTATTTTGTTTCGATGTATCCTGAACCCAGCTGTTGAATATATATACTCGTATATATATAACTAAATAGCGCTTATTCTGAAATCTAATGTGAAATTAGAGTGTAATGAGGAATCTAATCAAATTTTGAATTTATAAGCAGACAATTCTATGTCGATAATAAAATGATAACAAGAAGTTTGGGTGTTTGGGTGTTTGACTAACAGATGCTGTCATACCTAATTTGAATGCCAGGAAGAATAGATGCTTGTAACAGTTTTCCTTTCAATAGATATGGATATTCGATTTTAGATGTGGTTTGATTGTTGATATTAATAGCAATAATGATAGTTGTCAACGACTGCTTAAACTATATTTGCCATAAAGCAAACTTTAATATGAAAGCAGTTAAAGTTTTAATGGCATAAAAGAAACAAACTGAAAAAAAAAAACAAAACTGGCGATCATTTATATCGTTGTGGCGCCATCTGGCGTTTATTTGGCAATAAACTGCGGTTAGCAGATTCTGTAAGCAGGTGAGCCAAAAAAAGAAGTGTGCAACTGGAACTATTACTCACGATTATATGCGACAAGCTGCAAGCACAAGTGTAACTAATGCCACTGCCTCTGCCGCTGCTGCTGCCGCCGCCGTGCTGCAAGTGCTGTTGCATGTACTTGCAGTTATTAGTGTTCATACTTCCATAAGCATCAAATTTGCCAAAATGTATACCATCTTAATATTATTATTATTATTTTGTTTTTTTTTTGCCCGGGCCAAGGAAATTATGCTAGAAATCGCGAATGCGAATGCGACGCACTGGAGCCGCGGCGTGCGTCTTAAATGTGGCGCATTTACTTGCAAGTTGCAACAAAGACACTTTTATGGCAACAAAGCCGTCCTCGAGTGCCACCGTTTATTGTATACAGTTGTGTTGTGGTGTGCGTGTAGTTACTACCTACAAAACAAGCAGCAAATGGGCGTGCCCAATGGGCGTTGCATGTTCACAACTGGTGGCAGCACACAAGCAGCACACAAAAACAGAAAACACCATCTGAAAAGGCAAAATGTGCGTGGCTTCGTCTTAACTTGGCTTGGTTTGTGGTCCGGGCTTTGCTGTCGCTTTTCTATTTCTCTTCTCAAGCGTCAACAAAAACACAACAAAAAATATAAATAAATAAAAAAAAATCCAAAACACACCAAGAAGCATTAGTAAGCAAAAAAAAAAAATGTCTGCGGCATTGTTTTTATGTGCTTTGCCGCTCATTGTTCCCATACAAATTACGTATTTTCTGTTTTTTTTTTCATCGCAGCTTACAATGTGACTTCTTTGCCTGCTTCTTCTTTTACCTCTTCTTGTTCTTCTTCTTGCTATTGTTAGTTTTGTTGTTTCGCTAAAGTTGCGTTTTATGCTTGGTTTTTTTCCGTGTAGTGTTGTCAAGCATCAGGACATCAAGAAAAGAAACTATTCGTAAATGATATGTGGTCGTCAATGGGAAGTGGGCGTTGGCAGGTGGGAGCGCAATAAGTATTTATATCTATATTTATATTTATAGAGAACAAAGCAAGCAGTGAACTGAAATATATTTTGTATCGTTGCTAAAAATTAGCAATTGTAAAACTGATCAATAAGAAAGCACTTCAAATTTCTTGAAAAGTAGTTTTCAGAAATGGTTTCTCAAACTCTAAGTTCACCATTTGCTATATTTTTTATTGACTTTTATTATGCTTGTTTATTAAATTCTATTTAACAGTGCGACTATATATGAGCTGTAACTCGTTGAATTTGTTGAAATTTTTTGGGCTGAAATAAAGTTTATTCAGGCCTTCATTTTAAAAGCAAACCTTTTTTATGTTTGCATATCCTGGACTCCGGTCTGTCAGGGTATGCCATGTTATATAGTTATATAGTTCTTTGTACGCTTACATCATTTTATATATTTACATTTTTTGATTACTCATTTATAGAAAGAGAAAGAGAGCGGGAGTGCGAGAGAATTTAAGCTCATGGCTTATTTTTCATGCAGCAATTTTTTTTATTTCGCAATGGTTTTTTAATAGTTTTTCTGCAGTAATTTAGTAACTATCCAGCGGGCGCCCAGTTATCTGACTGGCACAGTTGACACACAAATTGTTGGCCATATTGTTGCTGTCTGTGCCTGCTGCTGATGCTTCTTGGCCAACACTTTTGGTTAGGGGAGAGGGAGGGAGAGATGCAGGCATGAAGGACAAGCGACAAATCGTATAAGAGAAAGACAAACAACAACAAAATCCATGTAAGCAATGCAAATGCATAAAAAGTGACGAAAACAACAGCTTGAAGAGCAACTATAACATAAAAAAAATATGAAAGCAAGAAGCGAAGCTAGCCAAAAGTAAGCAATACGCTGCTCAGAGCGAGAACGTGCTGCAAAAGGCTTTTAGCTGCTACCTTTACCTTTTACTTTCAGCATCTGCTTATTTTCAAGTTTACTTCAATTCACACACACACACACACACACACACACACACAGCACACGCACACACACACACACACACACACACACACACACACTTATGTACATACATGTGCTTGTGTGCAAGCGCTTAGTTGATGTGCTTTTGGCGGCTTTTGCTACTGCTGTAGTTGTTGTTGCCTCGCACTATACATAGTTTAGTAAACATTTGCAACAGAGTTGCTTACACACACACGCACACACATGCAAACAAACTAAGTGACGAGTCTCCTGCTGCGACACAGATGCCAAATAAAAATGTGCGACAGCAAAAACCAGAAAAAACACATACAGCAACGCATTCATGTTGAGTGACTAGCAGATACCCTGTAACCCAGCAGGGAACTTAAATAGTTACATACTTGAATACTGCACAGAGAGTACACAAAGTCTGCTTATTGGGCTTCAAGCCTCTATAGACAAGCTCAAACTGATAGATAAAATTGAGAAATTTTGATGTAAAACACATAATCATAAAATATGGATGAGAATAGGGGAATGAAAACAATAACAACAACAACAACTTACCACAATAACAACAAGAAGGATAACTGCAAATGCATTTCAGTCGAAGACGGAAGACATTAGACGGATATCAATTTGCTGTTGTCGACCCGGTGTCATCCAACGGCTCGACAATTGTGACAAAACATTTGCAGTCGAGTTAGAGTTGAGGTTATAAGTCGAAACCACAGTAAGGTAGCAGTTAAGATACTTTCGATGTGACGTTGTCAATTTAGGACGCAGCTGAGATACTTTCGATGTTAAGATTCCACTGGGACAGCGATAGGGAGAGAGAGAGAGAGAGATAGACACATATATATCAACCAATTACCGCCACTTCAGCATAGGAGTAAAAGGCACACATACACACATACACACATACACACACACACACACACACACTGCACACTACACAGATGAAGCAAATGCAATTGGTATCGGTGTCGTCGTCGTCGTCGTCAATTTATTGAATTTATTTATATGCAGTCGCAGTTGCTTAGACAATGACTGATTGAACGATTGATTGATTGGCCGATTGAGCGATTGAGTCACTGAGTGCGAAAGCGAATTTCAATTACAGCATTCATCACGCAGTGGGCGGCAGCAGTCGAAGAAACTGTCTCTTTGCGGCCTCTAAGTGCAGCAGCTGTGCAAAGTGTGTTGCATACTTTGTGGCGCCACCAATGTCAATTTATCGCCATATTGTGGCAAAAGAGTTGAAATGTAGCCTAGCCTAACGCTGCCTTTTCAGCTTTAAAGCATTAATAACGCATCTGGTTAGCTAAAGATATATAAATAAATATAATTTATATAGATATAGATAAAAGATCAAAGAGTATAGGAAAAATCACATTAGGAAATTAGTCGTAGTCTTAAATAATGGCAACGATTTTTTTTTTTTTTAATGAGTACTGATAAGTGCAGCAAATATTTAGCAAATATTCGCAATATTTTTATATATACAGCGTAGATAAAGCAAATAAAATACTTTTAGCTCGTTAATCACACACACAGTGGCCGTATGTGTGTAGCTATAAGGGGCTTAGTCTTAAGGGATTTCTCAGTTTAGTTATTAAAAAGTCATTTGTGTGTCAGCATTGCAGACACCCACATTTGTCCTTATATATATATATATATATATATATATTTCTAAAAGTATACAGTTGCGCTCAAAATAATAGTAGCGCTGATTCATATGTCACATTTAAAATTGAACACGTTTATTGAAAGTAATTGAGTAAAATAATACAACAGCAAAAGCATTGCTCTGCTGAAAATGTAATCCTCTTAAAAATCTTCAATCTGCAAGCTTGGTTTCTCATTGCGAATGATTGATTGATCCAAAAATCTGTTGACCTTATTGTTAAATTAAACACATGGATGTTGCAGTGAATTTTTAAACTGTTGACTGAAACTGTTGATAGTCAACCAAAAGCTAGAAGTGCCCCATTTTTGGTTCGAATTTATCTTATTATGCTGCCGTATCAATATTGGATAAAAGCAAACTCAGATCGGATCGGACTATCATTATTACTGATGGGATGTCATTTGGATATTCCATCAGGACAATGAGAGTAATGAAAGCACGAAATACTATACGAAGTCTGATATATCCACGCATCATATCTAACTTTTAGAAATATGATTTAGACCCAGGCAAAGCTACGAAAGTTTCTCTACTATTCCATAACTCATTTGTGATCAATTTGAAAGACTTTCATTGTTTTTGGTTAGCTGTCCCATCTTTCAATGTTTACTTATCTTTAGTTATTGATTATTTACTATATTTATTGACATTTTCAAAAACATATGTGTGCAGTAATATTATTTTGACCGCAGCTGTGTATAGCCCTGGTTGGGTTGGTGGCTGAAAGTGGATTTGCTGCTGGTTGGTTAGCTGCTTTGCCGCTTCGTTGCTTGGCTGCTCAGCTTATTGGAGCTTTCACTTCGATTTAACGCTGACACATATCGCTGCAAGCTGGAGAATACCTCATCGTTTTAGATGCCCTTGCAAAGGGTATCATCATTTTGTCCTTTAGTTTGTAACATTTTGGGGACATTTTGAGACATCTTAGATCACATAAGCCAAATATGTTTTCTTGATTTTTATTTATTTTATTAGTTTTTTTAGAGAGAGATCTCGAAGTAAGTCTGTAAGTGCATTTTTTTCGGTGTTTATCCTTTTGTTTTTTTCTGCGTTTTGCGTGCATTTTAGCCGTTTGGCTTACTTACTTTGAGTCTGCTTCTTGTTCATTGAGCCGTCTGCTGCTGCCTGTGCTCTTGACCAAAATGACGACTGTGTGTGTGTGTGTGTGTGTTCGAGTGTTTGAATTGCAGTTGTTGCTCTGTGCATTTGCCTTGCAATTCCCCAAATTGTAATTTTATAGCAGCATCATTGGCCAAAATGTTCAAATAGACATTTGGCCCCTTTGCTTGCTGGTCAAAACTTTTTATGCCGGCCCCAAACACTTGAAGAAATGCGTTTTTCTTCCCTTCTTTAGGTTTAGCTTCGGCATCTGCTGGTCTCCTTTTTTTTATTTTGATTTGGTTGTGGCCCTTTTACTTATTTCAATTCGGTTTAAGTTGTCTGCTCAATTCGATTTCATCTGCTGCTGCCAACTGAATGCAATTGCTTTGCCGTTGGCCTTGCTTTTCCCCTCTCCTCCCCGTCTCGACCTCTTAGTATTTTTTTCAGTGTGCGGCTTGTGTGTTTGCCATTGCTGTGTATACTCTATCAAAGACATTGTTATACACATAAATGTATATTATAACAAATAAAGCTTGATTTTATTTATTTTAAAAATGTTTTTCCTTTTGTTATATTTGATCCGAATTCTGAATACATTTGAGGGTCTACACAAACAAATAAATAACTTAAATCGTTGTCAGTTTGATCTTTCAGTTAACAGTTATGAAACTTTTCCTTGGCGAATTTTCACAGTTCTTGATAAATTCTGAAACTTCCAACATGTGAAAATAGAAGTATCGTTGATATAAAATAACAATTGGCTTCAAATAGCATTTGAAAACTCATATTTTATCTAAAGTTTTTGATAGTTAATAATTCATTGATAATATTGTTGATCTGAGGTTGAGTTAGGAAATGTGTTATTTAAAGGGTATATTTAGGTCAAACATAAAGTTGCTGTTATTGTTGCTGTTGTTTGCTTCACGCTTTTAGCTTCGTTTAAATGTTGGCCAAGGAATTTCGTATCGGAAGTTGAATGCCGAAACTGCAGTTACATTGTCTCCAACAACTTTCAGCAATTGAAACGAGCAGTTGCCACTGGGCCCTGTTGCATTTGGTAAACTGGTTTCGCTGCAGCGAAGTGGTTTCGAGGTGGAGAGTGGATTTGGTAGAATGATGAGTATCAGAACACATTTAGTTAAAAATGTATATTTTATTCAATGCCGAGAACAGCCAAATGGCCAACGGTTGGTTGGTTGGTTACACACAATATTTGTGTTTACAAATTGCAATTGCAATTCTCATTTTGCAGCAGCCGCCGCCGCAGCAGCAGCAGCAGCGACTTGGCACTTGGCCGCACATAAATCAACTTTAAATTAAATGCACGTCGGCAAATCGAAATCAAACAAATTTAGAATGCTCCAGTAGAGAGAGCTCGTCTACGAGATACCCTGTAGACTGCTTGTAGGTGGTAATTCGAACAGTTGATGAGTTGATGATGATTTATTTATATATGTTGTATCGTTATAAAGCGAAATAAACGAGAACTTATATTGCCAAATGTTGAGTATCTCTTACAGTTTGTATCGCGAGATCGTTGCGGGATACTCCATTATATACCCCTTTATACCACTTACCATTTTGAACAGAGCAACAACATTGCAACAATAGCCAAAAAGTCGATTATCCAACTCCCAGCTGCCGATCACATTTGTGTAAATTGCGTGCCAAATCGAGTTGCTCTGTGAGTTGTATAACCTCAAGCACTCTCGCTGCCTGTGCCCCTCTATTATGCGGAATAGTCCTTGCTCACAAAATGGCCTGGACATGGTGTCCTTGCCGTTGCCATTGCTTCTACTGCTACTGCTGAGAGTAAGGCAATGGAAGTTCAAACAGATAGTTAACGCATACGCACACAGAGACAAGCACAACACACACATACTCTGGGCGCAATATGTACGTAATATCCTGGTTGGGCGTGGCCAGGATAAGATTTAATCGCAATCAGCCCAAAAAAAGGGGGGCAACGAGATATGGGCTTTAAAAACATTTTCATTATGCAGCAAAACGAGCGCGAATAGCTGCCACACGCCAGCCAGCCCCTCCAGCCCCAACTGGCTGCTGCTGTGGCAACTATCTCTTGTTGCAACACACACACACACATAGACAAGCATTTACTTATTTATACAAGTGTTTTACTTGAACTCCATTCACAGGTTCGCCACAGCCCACATATCGCTGGCTCAAGGATGGCGCAGCCGTTGCCGATTATTCATCGAGTCAATTTTATCGCATTCACATCACAAGGCGCGAGGATGCCGGTAGCTATCAGTGCATTGCCAGGAACGATGCTGGATCCATTTTCAGTGAGAAAAGCGACGTTGTTGTTGCATGTAAGTACACCCCCAAACAGCAAAGACAGAGGGAGGCAGGGTGGTTGAGAGGGAGATAGTCAGATGAGGGTGTGAATTTTACAAGATATGTATCTGCATTCACAAGGATTAAGTTGCCACCTACTGCTGGCTTATTGACGGCCTCCCATAGTTTTATCATCCAGTATTATCAATAGCTTTCAACATCATCAGTTTCATACACATAAGCCCAACGTCCATAAGCCATTTTAATTAGTCCAGTTCTGTGTAGTGTGGCCAAAAACTTAACTGAAGCATCAATTAAAGGATTTACATTTACGGCTAATTGGCACTCAAATTTGAAATGACCTACTCATTATAGAAATGCACAATTCTAATAATCCACAACTTGCATTTGCGACATGCATGCGAAATGTAAGACTAACCTCAAATCTATATAATCTTCAAAAACAAAAATGATTTAACATGATTTAATGTTCTTCATTCAATGCAAAACAAAAACATTCAAGCATTCTGCTTGAACTTTCAACGAACTCAGCCAATTATTAGACACTAAACATTATTGGAAGTATTTATCTAATAATGTAATCAGATAAAAGGCCCGTATGGGTATCACTTTTCAACCCAATCAAATGAAATTAAAACTCAACCTGTAAATAATCAAATGTAATCGACTCGACTATTTATTATCAAAAAAGTATTTGAATGATAAACATATACAACAAATATGAAATTGATATAATTATTATGCCATTATGAAATTGATATATTATTATGGGCAATAGGTGTCGCTTTGTATAATCAAATGCGCATTTAAATTAAAGAGAGAGCGAGATAGAGAGACAGAGAGCGAGAGAGAGAGAGAGAGAGAACAATCCAACAAATCAATAGTTATTCCAAACCAATCGAATTGGCTTTCTTTGTGTTTCTTTTGTTTCCTTTGTCTGTTTCTTCGTTTCCGTTTCCAGCAAAAAGCTGGCTTAAAGCTAAGGCGCCTGCACTTGGCAACAGTCCATGACTCAGTCAGTCAGTGTGTGTGAGTAAGAGAGTGAGAGAGACTAGAGATCAATAGGCATGATTCATGCGATTGGTATTACGGAGATAGGGCCAAAAAGAGCGGGCCATTCATCAAGGCCCACACTTTGAGTTCTGGAAAAAGCAAGAGCGATAATAACCATTGCATTCACTAATCACCTGGCTACATTCATCAGCAATATGCCACATAAATGGCAACTCACTGTCAACAATAACTCTTTTGAAAACCGATAAATGATAAGCCGGAGCAGGAGCAGGAGCAAACAACATTTACAACATTTTGCCGCACAAGCCACTCATAAACTGTTAAATGCAAACACCACAAAAGCCTCACCAAAATCCGAACAATTTTATTGACAAAGCGAAAAGTTCGAACTGTGATTTATTTATTATATTTTGATTGTTTGTAGAAATTGTATATGAAATTCGAATTTTCGTGTATTTAAAGTAAAAAGGGCAATTGATTTTCAAAATAGATTCGCTTTTAAGAGCTGAGAATTGGGACTCGTGGCCACATGCAATATTTTGGGTATATTCCTGATTTAAGGTGTGTTCCTTATCCCAATTATTTTGTTATCCAAGCTATTTCAATCAACTCCTGCTCAAATAGATAAGTTTAATTGGGCTGACATTTAATGGCTGTTACCAAATGGCTGCCCAAAAACCAGCCTCAGCACAATATGCAAAACATGAATGACAGCTAAATCGATATATATATATATATATCCAAAATAGGGTGATAGTGTGGCTAATGTATATGTATCTGTATAAAAGTGTTGGGAGCCAGCTGCTACTTTTTCCTGTCGTCAGACAATATTAACCATTATTATTTATGAGGAAAACGCCTGCCAATCAATTGGGTTGTGGAAAATAATTTTCATTTGGTTCTTATTTATTATGCGACTTAACAGAGTAGGCGACAATTAATGGCACATCAAATGAATGGTTAAACTCACACTTTAATTTTACAATATTAGACAGAAATATATACTCGTACACTAAAAAGGAAAACGGAACTAAAATCAGATAAATGTATTCTTGATTTAAATATGAAAAGCGAAAATCTGAAACGAAAAACATATTCTTAAGTGGATTAAGCAATTATAACTAAACAAAATAAATAATTGGCAGATAAATTGATGAATCGATTGAGGTGTATTTAATTGTTTCGAACGGAGGCAAGTTGCAAATCAAACGGCTGTCAGAGCTGCATCATCAGCAGTGTTAGATTGTTGCTATTAATTTAGGCTTAATGCGAACTTAATTGCAACAAAAACGACAACAGTACGAGGCAAGCAATTGTGGCAAGCGGGTCACACCAAGTATGTACGAGTAACACTTGAGCGTGTGTGTGTGTGTATGTGTGCATGTGTGTGTGTGTGTGTGTGTGTATTTGCTGCACACACATTATATAACTGCTTGAACCTCATAAATCGAGCTTTGGACAAGCCTGGTGACCTTCTTTTTGGGCACGCCAACCAAGTATGTGACAAGCGGCTTAATGATAATGATGATGATGATGATGATGATGATGATGATGATTACGATTACGATTACGATGATGATGTTGATGACGTCTCTCGTGCTGTTGTGTGTTGAAGGAGTGGCACGCCTTGGCCTGTGCCTCATCGTAGCCAAGTTGGAGCGTCTTGAGCACTTAATTAATTGTAGGAGTGCGCTTATGCTGAACTAATAACCTTTAGATAGAAAGGGGGGGAGGCATGCCGTTAGCTCTAATTGCAGTAGTAGTAGGAGAGGTAGTCGGGTGCACTGCGAGAAATACGCAGTACCAAGGCTCTAGTAAATAACTAGCTTTTTTCTTTTTGAAATTCGTTCTTGAAATAATAATCTCGATAAGAAAGTCAAATAACTTTTGATTTCAAAATTCCGTTTTCAAACTCAAAATTACAATTTTTTAAGTGTAAAATTCTCTAGTTTTGAATTTCAATTTTGGGATTAATCTGAAAAACTTTAAAAATATTTGTTGAATTTTCAATCACAACTAAATCAGTTAGAAACAAGAATTAAAGTTTTTGCTTCGAGTATTGAAAGTAGATTTAAGAATTAAAAAAAATAGTTAATTATTCAATTCAGATTATTCAATAAATTGAAATTGAAATTTGACAGCAGCATCGACACCATCAACGTATTTTTCTCACAGTGTGCCTGCCAAGCAAGTAAACTAAAATTATGATTAGGGCTGGGGTTGGTTGCTGGATAGGTAGGCGGCTTGGAGAGGGGGGTGACTGTATTGCTGTGCCTCTTGATAAGAGGTTAACCTAAAATGGCAGCCCGCAGGCCAGGCCAGGTCGTCGCCGCTTGATTCAATTAGCTGTTGTGACACTTAAGCCACGCCCAAGAAGGGGTCAGCAAAAGGTCATTGGCACACTTAAATTGAAATTAGCTTGCAGCATATATTTCAATTTTGACTAATTCTTAATGTTGACACTTTTAATTTTTACTCTGCTGCAGATATGGGCATCTTTGAGAACGTCACCGAGGGCCGTCTAACGGTTGTCAGCGGTCATCCGGCCGTCTTTGATATGCCAGCAATCGATTCGGTGCCGAAGCCATCTGTCATTTGGCAAACTGAAGAGGGTCCCCTTAACTACGACATCAAGTACGCCTACACACAGGTCAACCAGCTGATCATCCTCAGTGCCGATGAGAATGATCGGAAGGCGTATCGTGCTCGGGCCATGAACACCCAACTGGGCAAGGAGGAGATTAGCGCATTTGTCCATTTGAATGTCACTGGTGATCCCTATGTTGAGGTGGCGCCCAAGATCATTGTGCCGCCGCAGGATCTCAAGTTGAAGCGTGGCGAGGGCGTCGCCGAACTGCAATGCATTGCCAATGCCCGACCGCTGCACGAACTGGAGACCATCTGGCTAAAGGATGGCGTCGCCGTTGAGAATGCCGGCATCATGCACACCCTCAACGATCAATGGAACCGCACGCTGGCACTGCTCCAGGCGAACAGCTCCCACTCCGGCGAATACAGCTGCCAGGTGCGTTTGCGCAGCGGTGGCTATCAGACGGTCACAGCCACCGCTCGCGTCCAGATCCTTGAGGCACCCATGTTCGTTTCACCCCTGCGCTCGGAGACCTTTGGCGAGTTTGGCGGCCAGGTGCAGTTGTCCTGCGACGTTGTTGGCGATCCCAAACCACAGGTCCAATGGTTTCGCAATGCCGAACGCATCACCGAAGCGCAACTGGAAGACGAAGTGTAAGTTTCAAATTATTGTTAATAACGCTGTTTTTTTTTACTTTATTTTGACTATATTTTAATTATATCAGAGTCTCAAATTGAACAATGTTAATCAACCAGTCCTTCATCTTCTTACATCTTATTTCGAAACACTTTCTTGAATGTAGCTCTTTATTTGAGCTTGAAAATCGGAAATTATGCCTTAGCAACTCTGCCGTCAACGCCATCATAGCCAGGGGCCTTAGTGGACTTAAGCCTGCGAATCTGTAAGCGGACCTCAGTAGGGACGATAGGGGTGATCGGTTGTACAAGATCTAGATCTGCATTTAAAAATGCTTCAGTGTCCTGTACCTGGCTGGGCGATGCTAGTGCAAAGGGCGTGAAGCGACTTTGCAGCTCGTCCGCAAACGCCGATGCAATATCTGCATCCGATCGACACCAAGTGTTGTCAGGTCGCATAATGGGGATCCGCCTGAGTGGCTGCCGCTTGACACAACGCTTTGCCTTCCACAAATTGAATCCATGATTCTTACGGGTCTATCTTTTTGTCTTTTTAACTGTCTTTTTTAACTTTTGTTTCCAAGTATTATTATTGTTTTTTTCGGAAATCGATTTCCATTCGCAGAACGTGCAAAGTTATCGATAAAATAAAATTACATTTGAAATTTTCATTGCCAGACGGAATGACAATTTATAGAAAAAAGTGTTGCATATTTTGTGGTGCTTTGTTCAACGTACTCATTGAAGTAATTCCCAAATGGTTCTGGCTTTGAGCAGGTAATACGGGTCTATCATTTTGTCTTTTTATATGTCTTTTTTAACTTTTGTTTACAAGTGTTATTATTGTTTATGTTTACTTTTGTTATTTACATTTTTTTTTGTATTTGTTGATATTTTTTCTTTCTATTATTGGAAATGCTAAATAAAGCTTCTCAGTTGTCATGTCGCTCCTCGGCATTTCCGGGGTCAGCTGATTATAGATTTGTATCTTTTTTAACTTTTGTTTACTTTTGTTATTTACATTTTTTTTTTTATGTTTGTTGATATTTTTTCTTTCTATTATTGGGAATGGTAAATAAAGCTTCTCAGTTATGACGTCACTCCTCGTCATTTCCGGGATCTGCTGATTATAGATTTGTATCTTTTTATCTATTTTTTTAAACTTTTGTTTACAAGTATTATTATTGTTGCATAAACAAATGCCTTCACCTTTCGACATAATTCTGCTAAATATAAGCTAAAAATGTTGCTTTAAATATTTAAAATTTCGCCTGTCAATTACACTTTGACATGAGGGCTTCTAAATAGTTTTCCAACTAAAACCAAAATACCAGCCACTTAAAATTATATTTTCTAAAATTAAAAAAAAAAATGTGCTCTTATTAATATTTTCGGAATTTTTGAAATGATTTTGGCCAATAAAAAAGATTTTAATTTTTCATTAAAAATATTCGAAATTTCCACATTTTTCTGAGTGCAATGCGAGTGAAGATTTGGTTGAGGCAACTGGTCTCGACTGCAATTTCTATGGTAATTGCTTGTTTAGATTTTACATTTCACATTTTGCACTTGGCTTTTTGCATTTGATATTATGATTTTACTTTTGCCAAAGCGAAACTATGCAAATATTTTTGTATTTATTGTAGATTTGGCCAAATAAACAGCAAGAAAGCAAAAAGAGTCAAGTGCAACAGTTGAGAAAATTGTGAATATTTGTTCGACGCCAAACAGAAACAAACTAAGCAATTTTACGACACTGGGGCGTGGTCGCGTTGGCGGTTTTGGGCGTAGGCGTGTGCTGAATTTCACAACATTCTAATGCGGTTGCATGCACTCGCTTGCTGTGAAAGAGCAGCATCTGCACCTCCCCCATATTTACTTTAACGGCACTGCCAACAGGGAACTGTCAACAGGATGTGCCATGAAAATGCGGCGTCCTTTGCCATTTCACATTAAAAGAAACTCAGTTTTTTTTTTGACACAAAATTCTATTTAGAATCGATTGTTATAAGTGCATATAGTTTATGACGGCAAGTTAAGATAAAACAATTGTATTCAATAACTTTTATTTATGAGAAATTGCTAGAAGCTTCGCTTTATCTTAAATTTATTAATTTATGCAAGAAGAAAAGTGTATTCATACCAAACACGTTGAGGCACGTTGAGGCACATTGTAATATAAATATTAAGCAGAAATGTAACTTTGGCGCTACTTTAATTTTGTTGCTAGCACAGCAATTTTGTGCAATTTCATTTGAAATTTGAGCGCACTGTGTAATCTGCCTGAAGAGGAACAGAAAACAAATGCACAATGCAATTTTTAATTACAGCTGAAACTCGAACTAAAACTCAAAGTAATGTGAAACATTGAATCCTTTTTTTTTGCAGCTACGAACTGAATGCTGATAATACGCTGATAATTAAAAAACTGTCGCTGGACGATGAGGGAATGTTTCAGTGTCTGGCAACGAATGAGGCCGGCGAGAAGTCTGCCTACACCTGGCTGCGAGTGAAAAGTAAGTCAAGTGTTGCCAGTGCAACACACATCTATCTCTATGCTGTATACATCTTTATATATTTGTATGATTAATGATGCCGCCATTAAGTGATTCATTATGATAAGTGCCACCAGCTAATCCCTCTCGAATGCATTTTGGGAGCACGCGCCTAAACCATATATTGAAACTAAAACGGTGCTCTCTCTCTCCCTCTCTCTCCAACTCTTTTTGTCATGTTGTGCTGCCTCTATAATGTAATCCCAATACACACACACACACACACACACACACACACATATATATATATATACATATACATTGATATAACATGCAGCAACAACCGAAGCGGCAGCTTCGCTGCAACAGCCGCGCGTGAAGCGTTTGGCGCAGCCGCGCATCTTGCGGGTGAGAGCATCTCATAACAGCTTGGGATCGGGCCGGGGATCGGGCTCGGGATCGGGCTCGGGATCGGGCTCGGGATCGGGCATGGGCATGAACGCTAACAAGGGCAATAGACGCAAGGAATTTCGCTTTGGTATGGGCATCCAGAATGCAGAACTCACACACACACACACACACGCCCGCACACCTATTTTGCCAAAGCACTCAACCAACAGCAACAGCAGAGACACCGAAAGAGAAAAAATCACTTTAAGTTTGTTGTTTTTTTGTTGTTTGTTTTTTATTTTTGTTTTTTAGTTTTTCTTGTTCTCTGTTGTTGTTTACCACTGCACTCACAATCAAAATGCACTTGGCTCATGCATCAGCGAGTCATTCAAATTGCACTCATTGCACTCATTCTTCATGGTTGCACTCAACTTGTGCTCGCTCGTGCTCGGAATGCTCATGCATCACAGTAGTATAAACATAGCATCCCAAATCCCTGCTATATCCACTCGCCCCCAACATTTATAACTGCATAGCTGTTGCAATTTGTTTTGTGTCAATGGCCACTTTTTGTTGCCTCATTCTTGTGCACTCGCATTAACCACAATCGTCGACATCGTCATCAACGAATTTTGGTTTCAATTTCGATTATTGGACGTGATTATTGGACGACGATTATTATTAATATAATCAAGTTTTTTACATATTTAGTTAGGTGTCTGAAAGGCACTAACTGTTGTTTTCATCATTTTACAGATATAACATAGATAAATAATATATATAATATCATTTTATATATTTACTCCGTTTTCTAAACACACTGTGATGTTAGAGTGCTTAAAAATTACAATAATTTTGGAAAATAACTTTTCATTTGTTGTTGGACTAAATACA
Source organism: Drosophila basisetae (assembly GCA_035041595.1). Taxonomy (NCBI): domain Eukaryota; kingdom Metazoa; phylum Arthropoda; class Insecta; order Diptera; family Drosophilidae; genus Drosophila; species Drosophila basisetae. The sequence continues at coordinate 21,051,339 of JAWNLB010000174.1, forward strand.
AACATAATTCGCATACAAATGTTGATAAATATTTAATTGATAATTTGTCCACAGAGTGTTATAAAATAATTCAATGTCGCCACAGTAAAACAGCTCAAATTGACGTTATTCGTATTCAATTAATAGTGTTTGTTGCAATTTTGTTACTGGTTCGCCTGAGATATTTCCACAAGCAGGCACATATTTAATGTATTCTTTTGTCTGATTAAATATTACGCTATTCAATACACATTTACATTTGTCAGCTCGAAAAGTATGTCATTTCGGATCTAACAATCAGCAAATTTTAAACTTAATGCCCAGTCTCTTAGAAGAACACTGGGCATCTCAAGCATTTTGTATAAATATGCATTGTTATGGTTATTGTTCGAGTAAATTTACTTGTAATAATAATAAACATTATTATTAAGTGGGCCCTGCATATTCAGAATCATAGAGATTCTTGCTAACTTTTGTGTCTTTGCCGGTCTGCCTGTTGCGCCGAGTGCACCCAAGTGCCATTAAGTGGCAAGCCTCCATCAGCAACAACAGCAGCAGCAGAGTGAGCAAGCATTTCTGTGCAACAAGATGTTTGTGTGTAAATGTCTTTACTGTATGTCTGAAATTCATATTTGTATTTGCTGGGGGAAAATTTCACATTTTAATGAATTTAATATGACTGAAGGACGAACGCCTGCAAGGAATTCAGTTAGTGTAGCATTAATCAACTTTTCTGGCTTGTTTACGTCTGTGTCCAGTGGTGTGTATAAAATTAAATCAAAAATGTATTCAACATTCTTCTCGTTGAGCAAAGAACAGATCAAGTTTTCGATTGTGAATCTTAATTTCAGTTTAATTTGCATAGCTAAATACTTTGCAGCAATTTCATGAATTTATATATTTAAGTTAAAATTATATATTATATTATAAAATTCAGCTTGTGGATGGATGTCGTGTCAGTTTCGCAGACGATGCATGCTTTTTTCATGCCCAATTGTGCAGCTGTGTCTTTTTCTTTTTTGGCAATATTTTGTTTGTGAATTTGCGACTGGCTGCCGCTAAACAATTATGCATTACTCAAGGCAGCAAATGCAGCTCTGTCTGCCACTTAAATATTTGACAGCCTGTTTTCAGTGTTGACTGTCTTATTTGTTTATCTATGCTCGGCTCACACACATAACACACACATACAGAGAGACAGACCGAGAGACAAACAACGGTACAGATATCATTTCTGGCCCTGCTTGTCTTGAAACATTTTACGCAAATTATGGAAAAGTGTGGGTGTGTGAGCGAGAGAGAGAAGGATGCAAGGCAGACGGTTATTGTTCAAGTTGTTGTTTCATTTTATGGCTCTTTAAACTTGAACAACTGTCGTTTTCTGTTGCGTGCTTTCAGACTCTGCCCCCTTCCCCCCATATCTCTCTCGCTCACTCACTGCTAAGCTAAACTTGAGTTGTATTTTTTGAGATACTTTTGGTACATTTTTATGAACAGTATGAGACTCGTGACAGTCGAACAGCCAGTCGGAGATTTGCACACGCGAACAGTCTGTGACTTGTTTGACCGACCACTTGCCATGTAAATTGAAAATTTCGTTGCATATTTCGTGTTGATTTATTTTTTTTCGGTCCAATTTACTTGCTTTTCTCTATGTGCGCTTTCAAGATTTGTCCTTGCTCCTGCTGCACTTCATCGAGCCACAACTAGTTAAGCGATTTTCTGTCCTTCTGGCTGCGGTTTATTGAAAAACTTTTGTCAGTTAAGTTGCGCAACTTTGAAGATGGGATACCTTCAGGTTACTTTATGACGAGGCAAACAGGCAGCCAGGCAGCGACCTTCCTTGCTTTGCCAAATGACTAAGGCACTCATTCGAAATTTAAGGTTAGCCCCAATTCACTTCATGTGATAAGCAACATTCCCACAATACGACTACATCTTAGAAAAGAAGTAAGACAGAGACGACAACGGACCTGGGCAGAGGCCCCTGGTCCAGTCCGACAAGCCAGATGTTTTTTGGAGCGACTATAATCATAAACGATTTAAGCAACTGAAAACCTTGGGAAAGAATTGGCTTAGGTTACTCACCTGCTGTCTACTGACAGCACATTGTGGAGAAGAAGTCACCTAACTAAACTAATTATTCATAGTAGCGAACTATGCAGGTCTTGTGAAAGCGAGGAAATCGTCAAGCTACATCCGTGCAGAGCAGAGTGTGTCACCTTAACTAGTAAAAGATGCAGCATCCTAGGGATGCGTGCTATAAATTTTAAAGGCATTGAAACCCTCAAACCAACAAAGATTTTCGCATTCGTGCAGCAGCCGGGGTTGATGAAGAAGCTATGGGCTCAGAAGGGGGCAAAATAGATCTAATAGATCGCAGTGCAGATATCCCAATAATAATAATAAAACATTCACTGCAAGCTCTTTGGGCTGCAGCTGTTAAGGTTTTCCAAACTTCGTACAACTCTGGTGAAGAATAATGCAAGTCTTTTTTATATTTGAATCAGTTTGAAGCTTATACTTGAGTTTTATCAGGTGAGGCAGTACTTTTGATTCAATACAATTACACAGCCAACAACAGCCAATGTTCAGATTAATATTTTAAGCCAATGGGATCGATGAATTAAGTGAAAACGCCTTATTGACGTGTTCTCTTTGTTAATATTTATTTAAAATATGTAGTTGCAACTACTTTACTCAAATATTTCAATAATTACTCTCAATGCCCTTTCATTGCAACTCTCGTCTGTCTGAAGTGGCAATTTATTATCCTTGGAGAGTCATTAAGTTGTTTAACTAGTTTCTGCTTATGGGATCAGTGGCTTCGTGAGTGGCTCAAGTCGCATTTCTGGCTGGCTGCAGAACGCACTTGTAAACCACGTTTTTTTTTTTAACTTTAACTGGTGCACTGCATTTCTTTATTCAGTTTTAGTTTTAGTTTTAATTTAAGTTTTAGTTTTACGTAATTACCGATAAGTTGTTCCCTTTAATTTAGCACTTGGGGACGGCAACAAGTGGCTGGCTGGCAAGCTGCTGGTTGTGACGGATTGGCGGTGAGGGCAGGGGGCAAGAGAGGGGTGCGGCCTGTGAGATTGTGAGCAGCTGGCTTGAAATCATTTTCCAGAATATCGCGTCGCAAGCAGCGGAAAGAAGTGAGGGGACGTAACCAACCGTTATCTGCACTTTAATTGCGCCGCCTCTCCTCGCCAGAGTTTTGCGTATTTATTTTTTGTTGTTGCTTAAAGTTTTTTCTTGCTGCTACTTGCTGTATTTGTTTTCAACTGTTTTTCCCCGATGTAGGCGTTGTTTTTGTTGTTGGCCTAGCTGACTTTAGTCTTGGCTTGGCTTTTGGATTGCACCTGGAGTAATAAAGGCAAACAATTTGGCACATTACCATTTGCTGCTGCACATTTTCCGGCTGCTCGAGCAACATAATTTTGCAATTTCCCGAAACACAAAGTGATTTTAATCGGCGCTTCCTGACATGTGGCAGGCGGCGCTTCGCAATGTTTGTTTTGTTTGTGTACAGCGTAAAAGTTGCCAACCAACAACAACAGCAATTTAAGCACAACATAACTTATTAATGACGAGCTGGATAGGCGGCTGGGAATGGCACCTTTTCCCTTGCAGAAATTGCAAGCATGACTGCAGCTGAAATAACATAAGAGCTGAAAATTATAGAATATAAACACACGCACACAATGTACGCTAGATGGCGCCAACTAGATTTATCTACGAACAACAGGTGGCTCCAGCACGCGAGCTACTTGTGTAAATGATTAACATCATTTAACTGCTCAACTTGGCTGCTAACAGATCGAACAGCAGCAAAATCGAATGCCAGCATATGAACAGCAGCAATATCGAATCGCAGCGAATAAAATTGGTAACCAATTACAATTTGGAAAGATTCAATTAGTTGGACACACACAGCAAATACAGAAGAAAGACTTGCACACATCGCAAACAGTTCCATCAACATCATTTCAAACAATTATCTATGACGCAACTAGTAAATCTGCAACTCTGCGACAACTGAGTAGCTTTCGTATCTGCAATGTTGCAAAATTATAACATTTTCTCATTTTCACCAATCAATCAATTAATGAATTTCAGATGGGCTTCTATTTTTTGAAATGCAGCGCATTGAACGATGTATCTACGAAACCATATATAAATATAATTTTACTCACTATCCGATCTGATATAGCCATGTTATTTTCTGTTCATCCATCATAAAGCTCTGCTTGTACATACATATGCCAATTAGAGCATATTAATATAACTTCCATTTTTTTGCCAACCAATTATATAATGGCTATTGTATGCCACATATATTTCTTAGGCACTATTTTTTCTTCTTTTTGCTTGTTGCAAAACTAATTTACATTTTAATAGCTAGTTTCAGTTGATAAGCAACATTTTTAATGTCCCACAATGATTGCGGGGCATTTAAAAGCAGTAGTGTTCTGTAATAATAGAAAAAGTAGAAAAAGAGAATGAGAAAGCCTCGGGCTGAATATAAAAACACACTTTCCATGCAAATGTTGTGCAGTGGACTGAATAGTGTACCACTACACACACGTCGATTCAATCGACACAAATGGAACACACAACCCACCTCCCCCACCACCCATCGAGTAATGGCAATTATCGCCGGTGCAGGGTGCCATTTCTCGGCGTCTCATAACGACTTTAACTTAGGTCGGCCACTTTCGTGGATCAACTTAAAATGAGTTACGAATACAAAATAAAATGGGCACTGGAGAGAAGAAGCACAGTTAAAATGTCGTTGCGCATACGCCACATTGTACAGTCGCATAAATGGTGCTCGATTATTTGTCATTCCCGTGTAGCATCTGAAAAATTTATCATAGTAACCGTTCGCCTTATTTAATTTAAGCACCCCCTTCTCCGCCAACCCCATTCCCTGAGTAAACCCTTTATTTCATTATTTGTGCCAGTAACCAAATTTGTCTTTCTGTTGGCACCTGGGTGAAAAGTGAATGAATGAAAAGTGAGTGTATAACATGGTTATGCAAAAGAACGCAACAGGACACAGGAAGCAGTAAGCAGGATGCATTTCCGACCCCATAAACCATTTATATTATTGAACTGCATCAAAGACGGAGTCAATCTGGGCATGTCCTGCCGTCCGTCCGTATGAATGTCGCCTGCTCAGGGACTACAACAACTAGAGACTTTCCGCTAACCACAAATCCCTCTGTTTTGCGAATATCGATAAAAATCGATTACGCTAATCTATAAAATACACAACTTTAGAGATAAAGCTTACAATTCGAAATTGATAAGCTGTGCATATCAATTTAATTATATATATATATATATAAATATACATTTAATTATCTGTAGAGACAGGGTATCTTCCAGGCCAGCACTCTCTACTAGAGCATGCTTAAATGTTTTCTTTTGGCGTTTTTTGCGCTCATTTCTTTAATATATCCCTTGCGTGCACAGCCACAAAAAGTAGCGAAGGGTGTGAAAGGGAAGAGGATGTAGGGGGTTGGGGGTTGTGGGTTGTGTGCTGGGCGTGGTACCATGCCTTTTGTGTGTGCCGCCTAATCACATTTAGCACGTTAACGTGACCTTCAACCCCCGCCCACCCCACATTCCCCGCCTTATCGGTCATAGCTTGATACTGTCGATGAATTAGGGCTCCAAATAAGCTGACGCGATACGCTATTAGAGTTAACTACTTTGCAAGAAATCTGTTTGTTTGTTTGTTTGTTTAATTAGATATTCAATTGCACAATTAATTGGTTATTGGATATCTTGGCGATGTCCTTAAGTACAACTGGTTCAAATTACTTGCCTAATTACTCTATGGAATCTCAACTAATGAGCTCTCCTCCATCCGTCCTCCATCCATCTTTATCTCTTTTGCCTTCCATTATGAGTTTGCCTTCGTTGTTCTTTGCCGTAATTATTTGATTGGCATTTATTTTTTTGAGTTGGGGTATCTTAACTTAAAGTGCACTCACTTAAGCCTAATTGAGTTATTCTACACTTGACGAAGCATATTAAAACTACTTAAATCTGTCAGTTCGACTGCCAGCAGTGCTCTGTCTATCTCTTTCTCTCTCTCGCTCTCTCTCTCTCTCTCTCTCCCTCTATATCACTATTTTATTGACAGTTGAACTGGAAATCCTTCAAATTCTTTTCTTTTCTTTTTTTTAATTTTAACTGATGATTTAATATTTTAATTTATTTATTCGCCTTACACGTATTTAGAACTTAACAATTAATACTGTCAATTGCATAACGGTTGTCATGCACACACACACATACACATAAATAAATATATTATTGTAAGAAACGTGCACTTAATTAAAAAAGCGGAGTTAAAACGAATGCTTCATAGTATGAATTAATTATATTATTGCTTTGGTTGGCAATTGTACACGCCTCTGTGGCTGTGGCAACAACAGCAACAAGCACACAGAATAACTCGTGACATTTCGCCACAACAAGTGAAAACAGAACAAAAGTGAAAAGAATTCGCCAACACTGGGCAACTCAACAAATAATTGATATTTATCGTTGCCAGCGATGCGTTGAGTTAAATCAGAGCCGCAGGCAGGCATCAATGGCAATCATTAAAAATAAGTGCAAATTGCAGTTATTCAGCCGATTGCATGCATTATACTGAAACTGAATAGTACATATTTTTCGATATTATATGTATAGATATATGTTTTTTTGTTTGAAATAATTTTTGGTTGTGCATTCTAGCACATTATTTCTTAAATCACATTCTTGATTTGAGTTTGCAAATCTTTAGTTGAGCTCAAAATTCGTATCATGTAAAACTCGGACAACAAAATTAGCAATTTTGTTTTGTTGCTTGTTGATTTTAATCGTTATTATTATTATTATCAGCAACGTTTCTTGTATCAAAACTTAGCACAGTTTGCACACACAGCTCCTTGTTTGTATCACGCACTCACACACACACGCGCACACACACACACACACACACACACACACTTATATATATACACACTTAAATATTGACACAGTCATAGCCACAATTTTATATACTTACTTACACACAAGCACACTTGACATATATACTCGTATCTACCTTTGTCCTGCAATCACATGTGGCTCGAATTTTTACTTTCACATAGTCACACACACACACACACACACACACACACACACACACACACACACACACACACAAATACACACACACACACACACACATATGCTCAACTGAATTTGGTGAATTTCATAGATACTCAATAGTTTTGATCATCCCACCCACAGCAACGGCGCCAGCGATGAAGAAGCCACCACAGAATTCGACGGCACTGGATGGCAAGGATGCGACCATTTCGTGTCGAGCTGTTGGTGCCCCCAATCCGAACATAACCTGGATCTATAATGGTGAGTGCCACAAGCCACATTAATAATGATTTGTTGTTTTTACGTTGCACGTTTTAAATATTGTAGTTGAAAGATGAGTGTTTAAATGCTAATCAAAAATGTTTCAATGTGTTTTATTCTTTTCGTATGCTAACCCAACAAATTAAATTGCTAACCGTAACTGCAACTCTGCAACTGCAACTCTGCCGCACTCCCCGCTTAAACTGCTTGCTGGATAAAACAAAAAAAAAATATAAATCTTAGAAACGCAACTGGTCGAGATATCAAGCCGCATTCAAGTGCTCGATTCTGGTGACTTACTCATCGCAAACATCCGCGCCTCCGACGCGGGCCTCTACATGTGTGTGCGAGCCAACGAGGCTGGCTCCGTTAAGGGCGAGGCCTATCTCAGTGTGTTGGGTAAGTTATGATACGGCGACCACCCACCAAAACCCCTCAAAACCCCACTAAAAAACTTACGTATTTTAATTGTGAATCGTCAAGTCAGTTGCCAATTTAATTGCTTGTTGTTGTTAGTCTTTAGGCCTGGAGTGAACAAAGATGTCCAGTGCCAACTAATAAACATATAACACATTACAAGTCATGCATATTGGAATGTGCTGGTATTTAAACGTAGTAGTTAACCCCTCTGGCTAAACGAAAGATCAGCAGTCAATTGCAATAATTATAACTATAATAATTATATTTTATATTTGGATATATTCCAAATAGTATATGCCTTTGCTCCTTAAGTCTAATAATGTAATACTTACAATTTATATTTAGTACTCAAATTTCTAAATGAGTCGATCTTTTTGATCAGTTATCAATTTGGTCAATAAGTTGTGTAAGTAATATCAATAATCAGAGCAATCAATCATTAATTTGAGACTAATTTTCTGAGACTAGTGCTAAGCTGTCAGTATTAGTTACCATAAATACTATAGCTGATGCTAGCATTCCGATTTATTTGTAATATGTTATAATAATAATTATAATGCTTGGCACCAGTTTGCTCAAGGTTAATTTTTTTTTTAAGAATTAGAATTTATACATCAAATTAATGCATTAATTTTGAACGTCAAGGCTTTAAGCTAAACTTGTTTTTAATCTCGTCGCTAATAGTTGGTTAATTTTGGGAAACATGACAGTTTATTTATGGACTTCACTCTTTCAAGTGTCAAATGAGACAAATGTTGATCTTTAAGTGATTAAGTGAATATTTGTATTTGGTGCCATACTTTGCCACTTTGGCTAATGCAGATTAATTTTCAATAGCGTCAAGCTGTGACGTGCAACAACGTGTGGCACACCACAACAGCTAGCTGTCATGCAACAGTTGCCGCAGATTTGCAGCAGCGCCGGTCGATAATCACAACATCAAATGCACCAATATCAATACACATAAAAGCCGCAGCGAGCACTCACAAAACAGTACACACAACACTCAGCACACAACACACATGCAACATAAACAACAATAATTAAGCGTCAAATAGAACTGTTGCATTCGGAGAGCATTAAGGTTGGTTGACAGACTGACCACAAGATTGCAAGCTGCGCTGCAAGCTGCGCCGCAAGCTGCGTTGCAAGCCGCGCTGCAAGCCACGCTTTAAGCCATCTGACACTCCTAAAGGCCAACTATATATTTTAATTCGCTAATTGGAGCAAGCGTTGCACTTCTACATGTGTCCATGTGCTGTTCGTGTTGCATAAAACGTGCCGGCAATCAAAAATGGTACTCTACTGAAATTCGTGTGTGCACAGTATGCAAACGAGGCACCGCCATTCAAGAGAAAAGAACACATCAACAACAGCAGCAGCAGCAGCAGCCGCCACAACAAAATGGTCACCGTGCCACAAAGGAAATAAAAGAGCAGTAAAACAAGGCCACAGTGCCAAAAACGGTATCCGGCCGGACTCCAAAAGTCTCGTTGAGTGCGTTGAGTTTTTAATGCACTCCAACCAAAGCTGGAAATGTACATTTTCATAAATCCAAAACAGAAGATTTCATTGAACATTGAACAAGTTTACACTTTTTACAAATTAACCGGGAGTAGATACTCACCAAATTGAAGTGGATTGGTAGGCCGTTGTAGCTGCTACTTTAACTCTTAAGCATACGAGTATATTCAATTTAACAAAACAAAAGAAAATTATGGATAAAGGTTTTTTTTGTCAAAATTGCACCGATTTTCTTTTTACAATATAACAGCATTTAAATTTGCAAACACGAAATCCGCTTCAAAGACGTAATCGCAATATGTTGAATACAAATATTTTATGAATGATATACGAGTATATTTTAAAGATTGCTTCAGTCAACATTTGTTTGACAGCAACACAAAAAGTGTATTTTAATGCCAAAATATAATTATGTTTCTTATGTAATAATAATCTATTGATTAAAAATCGAAACTTATGGATTATAACAAATTTATTGCTGTGTGGGTATAAAAAAAAAATATATATATGTATATATATATATATATATATATAGGTATAAAGATATGCATATTAATATATGTGCACCTGTGCTGCATGCCTGTAACTTAATTTGCTGAATGCCAGACGCAGGCCGGCCGCATTAAATGGGAACTCAGCAAATGTGTTGCACTTAATCGGTTTTACTTTTTAATGCCCTTCTCTCTCTCTCTCTCTCTCACACACACACACACACTGGTTCATTTTATTCATTTTTTGTATTTTTTTTTGCTTTAGTGCGAACACAAATCATACAGCCGCCAGTGGATACCACCGTGCTGCTTGGCCTGACCGCAACGCTGCAGTGTAAGGTGTCCAGTGACCCCAGTGTGCCGTACAACATTGACTGGTATCGGGAGGGTCAGAAGGCGCCGATAGTCAATTCGCAGCGAATTGGCGTCCAGGCGGATGGCCAGCTGGAGATCCAGGCGGTGCGGGCCAGCGATGTGGGCAGCTATGCGTGCGTCGTCACCTCGCCCGGTGGCAACGAGACGCGCTCCTCGCGCCTCAGCGTCATCGAGCTGCCCTTCCCCCCCACCAATGTGAAGGTGAAGCGTCTAAAGGAGCCCCACCAGCGCAGCATCAATGTATCGTGGACGGCGGGCTTTGATGGCAATAGTCCAATTTCCAAATTTATTATCCAGCGACGTGAGGTTTCCGAATTGGGTGAGTTTTGCCATATGCTATCAACTTGTTCCACAACACACACCACACACCACCCACCGCGCCTGCGACCCATAAATATATATATATATATATATATAAATATAGTATAGTATAGTATAGACAAGTATATATATCATCACAGTTGTTGTGTGGGTTAGGCTAGCGCTAAGAGTATTGTGGTTGTACTTGGTTATGGCTACGAATATTTTCTGGTATTGGAATTTGATTTATCAAAACACAGATACACACACACACACAGATACACACACACACACACAAACACACACACACACACAAACACAGATACTCACACTCAACAACATTAGGCACACATACTCAGGCATCATGTTGTTCCCTGATTTTGGACCGTGTAATTAGGAAACAAGCATTTCATTTCATACAAAATGAATGAGAGCAGACACAACGAAACCGAACAGAAGTTCAATTATCCATTTCTGTGGTCTAATTACAAATTGGATTTGTCCATAATAATAATAATAATATCGAGTGTGCAACAAAGGTTCTTCGAGATACACTAGAATGAAAAGCAATTACACACATCTACATTAAAATAAATAATTAATTTGATGCAATTTGTTTTGTTCTCTCTTTCCTCTAACTACTATTTACCCAATCGCTTTAACAACAATTAACAAATAACTCTGACGAATCATGGGACGTGTGGTAATGTGCAAACAAATATACATATATCTATATATATATATATATAAATTAACTTGATATTATATATTTGATTTTTATTTGTACATTTTCATTGAATTTACTAATTTTTGTATTATTATTTTTGTTTACTTATTTCGCACATTTCACAAAATTCACATCTAACCAAAAATAACACAATCCACACTCATTTTGTAAATTGGAAACCACTCTCAACACTCACTCATCACCCATTCAACACCCATTCATCACCCTTTCATCACCCACTCATCACCCATTATAACACATTACAACGATCTTTCGTTCGCTCGCACGCTCTATTTCACTCTATCTCACTCTCTCTCTCGCTCTATTTCACTCTGTCTCACTCTCTCTCTTTCTCTTTTACTGTCTGTATCCCGACTCCCAACGGTATTTCTTCAATCCCATTAACATCATAGAAAAATTCGTAGGTCCAGTGCCCGATCCGCTGCTCAATTGGGTCACCGAATTGGCCAACGTTTCAGCCAATGAGCGTTGGGTTCTACTTGAGAATCTGAAGGCGGCCACCGTTTATCAGTTTCGCGTGAGTGCCGTCAATCGTGTCGGCGAGGGCTCCCCATCCGAACCGAGTAACGTCATCGAGCTGCCCCAAGAAGGTAAGTGCATTTCAGCCAACCAATCTGTCAATCTATCTTTTGCCATACAAAACAGTAGCCTAAACTAGAATTTTGTTTTTTGTTTATTTTATTTTGTATTTACATAATTCTAGCTTGAATTATTTTGTGTGCGTTTTTCCATATACTCGTATGTCAAGTATTTTGATTTTGTGACTTTGCTTGTGGATTGAAAGTAACATCTTCGGAAGAAACTTGTATACGACTATATCTATCCACTTCTACTCTATTAAAGTCAAGCATATTTTCGTTTTGCTTTTGCATATATATAATAATTTGACAAACTGTCAGTTTAAATCGAAATCTGATTGGCAAAAGTTGTCACGAATCCTTACTCCACAGTTTTATTGGTTGACTCGTTGGGGTAGAATCAATCCTGTCATGTTCATTAAATGAAACAAATATGTTAATTGTCCTCGGACTTAAAAGAAAGAAAATTTAACAACTTAACAACAACTATAAATAAATTGAAAAATGAGATGCTGGAATGGTATTCATCTCTATTATTTATGCTAAATTTTAAATCTATAAGAACTATCCTAAAATTGAATATAAAACTATTTTCCCAGATCTACACTTTAGAGAAACTGCATTTAAAAAATTATTCAATAGAATTGATTTTCAAATCAATCTAATGTGTAAAATCCAGGAGCCTAGTTGGATTTAATTACATTTTGCGTAGATTAATTGCATTTTTAGTTGGTTTTAAGTATTTCGCATCGCTTTATTTTAAAGAGTCACTTGAGCAGCTATATATTGTAGGGTTGTCGGGTGCACTCGTTGTAGCTGCTTGAACTTAGTAGTTCGCATATGTATCTGTATCTGTACCTGTGTATCTTAATGTATTGCTCAAGTAATTATCGCATAGAACTAATGCTATATAACCATATATGTATATGATACTTCTAACTGCTATCGTTGTCGTCAAATCGCATCGTCGACTGTGCCCGCTTTTGATGAACAATTGCGCATAGCCTTTCCACGTTATCGAGGTACTACTATATACAAATATATATGTATAACACCCACAAAAGAATCTTTCTCATTCTCTCTCTCACCAATAATAATAATAAAAGTATTTTGTTGATTAAACAATTGACAAGTGCCTTGTAATAATATGCAAATATATTGATTGATATTCACAGCACCCTCGGGTCCGCCAGTTGGATTTGTTGGGTCTGCCCGTTCCATGTCGGAGATTATAACGCAATGGCAGCCACCGCAGGAGGAGCATCGCAATGGTCAAATCTTGGGCTATATATTGCGCTATCGCCTCTATGGCTACAACAATGTGCCCTGGTCGTATCAGAACATTACCAACGAGGTGCAGCGCAACTTTCTCATCCAGGAGTTGATCACCTGGAAGGATTATATCGTACAGATTGCCGCCTTCAACAATATGGGCGTTGGTGTGTACACTGAGGGGTCCAAGATCAAGACCAAGGAGGGCGTACCTGAGGCCCCGCCCACAAATGTCCGGGTACGTGCCGTGAACTCGACGGCATTTAAGATTAGCTGGAAACCACCGAATCCGCAGCAGATCAATGGCATCAATCAGGGCTACAAGATCCAAGCATGGCAGCAGCGTGAAATCGATGGTGAACTCCAGGACGTGGAGCAGCGCATGATGACGGTGCCGCCCAGCTTAATCGATCCCCTCGCCGAGCAGACGACCGTCTTGAATGGCTTGGAGAAGTACACCAAGTACAATATAACCGTATTGTGTTTTACCGATCCAGGCGATGGCGTTGCTAGCGTCAAGGTGCCAATGATGACTAAGGAGGATGTGCCCGATGAGATAACCGCTTTGCACTTTGCCGATGTCTCCGATCGAGCTGTCACCGTACTCTGGTCACAACCCCGACACGCCAACGGTTTACTCACTGCCTATACGGTGCGGTATCAGGTGCGCGATCGACCCGAGACCATGAAATCGATCAATCTGACGGCGCAGGAGACACAGGTGATTGTCAATCAGCTGCAGGCGACGACACACTATTGGTTTGAGATCTGTGCCTGGACAAAGGTGGGCAGCGGTGCACCCAAGACGGCAACCATACAATCGGGTGTGGAGCCAGTGTTGCCGCATGCACCAACTAGACTGGCGCTGTCCAACATTGAGGCCTTCTCGGTGGTATTGCAATTTACGCCCGGCTTCGATGGCAACTCAAGCATCACCATATGGAAGGTCGAGGCACAATCGGCACGCAACATGACCTGGTTCACTGTCTGTGAGATAAATGATCCCGATGCGGAAACCCTAACGGTGACCGGTCTGGTGCCCTTCTCACAATACCGTTTACGTCTAAGTGCCACGAATGTGGTGGGCACCTCAAACTCATCCGAACCGACCAAGGACTTTCAAACAATTCAGGCACGTCCGATGCACGCACCCTTCAATGTGACCGTCCGTGCAATGGGATCAACACAGTTGCGTGTCCGCTGGATACCGTTACAGCAGACGGAATGGTTTGGCAATCCGCGTGGCTATAACATCACCTATCGTCCGGTAGATGACACAGCGTACGATGGCAACGGACAGTTGCGCAGTGCACTCATCGAGGATCATACAGCCAATTCACATGTGCTCGAGCATCTCGAGGAGTGGACCCTCTACGAGGTGATCATCTACTCCTGCAACGATGTCGGCAGCTCCCTCGGCAGCAACCCAACCGAGGAGCATACACGCGAGGCAGTGCCCAGCTATGGACCGCTCGATGTCGAAGCGAATGCAACATCATCGACAACAATTGTGGTGCGGTGGGGCGAGGTGCCCGTGCCGCATCGCAATGGGCAAATCGAAGGGTACAAGGTGTACTTTGCGGCAGCCGATGGTGGCATCAATACACCCATCCAATTCAAGACCATACCGAACAACAGCTCATTCACCACGACGCTAACCGAACTCAAGAAGTTTATCGTCTATCACATTCAGGTGCTAGCCTACACCAGATTGGGTGATGGGGCTTTAAGCTCGCCACCCTTACGTGTCCAGACCTTTGAGGATACGCCCGGAGCACCGTCGAATGTTAGTTTTCCGGATGTGACCTTCTCGACTGCACGCATCATTTGGGATGTGCCCGAGGATCCGAATGGCGAGATTCTTGCCTATATGATCACCTACAGACTGAATGGCAGTGCTTTCCTCAACTATAGCCGCGAGTTCTCGCCCTCGGATCGCACCTTCCGTGCCACTGAGCTGCAACCGGAACGCTACTACAGCTTCACGGTAACTGCACAGACGCGTCTCGGCTGGGGCAAGATTGCCACGGTGCTTGTGTACACCACAAACAATCGGGAGCGACCACAGGAGCCATCGACGCCGCAGGTGTCGCGCAGCCAGATCCAGGCGCATCAGATGACCTTCAGCTGGACACCGGGCCGGGATGGCTACGGACCGTTGCGCTACTATACGCTCCAGTTCTGTGAGAACGAGGGTCCCTGGCAAACGTTGCCCGAAAAGGTCGAACCCTCGATCACCTCATATACAGTATACGACTTGAAGCCGCACACAATCTATCAGTTCCGCATTCAGGCAACCAATGATCTCGGCCCATCGCCGTATAGTTTTGAGAGCGTTCTGGCTCGCACCCTGCCAGCCGCCCCATCGGCGGCTGTGGGTGGACTTAAGGCGGTGCCAATAACACCGACATCGGTGCGTGTCCATTGGAGCGCCTTGGAGACAGCCATGTGGAATGGGGATACTGCAACTGGTGGCTATCGCATCTTGTATCAGCTGCTCTCCGATTTTCCCACGGCATTGCAGACAACGCCCAAAACGGATGTGATGGGCATCAATGTGGACAGTGTGGTGCTCTCGGATCTCACCCAGGATCGCAACTATGA
Source organism: Drosophila basisetae (assembly GCA_035041595.1). Classification (NCBI taxonomy): domain Eukaryota; kingdom Metazoa; phylum Arthropoda; class Insecta; order Diptera; family Drosophilidae; genus Drosophila; species Drosophila basisetae. The sequence continues at coordinate 21,067,046 of JAWNLB010000174.1, forward strand.
GATTGTTGTGCTGCCCTTTAACTCACAGGGACCGGGTCCGGTAACGCCCCCAACAGCTGTTTACGTCGGCGAAGCGGTGCCGACGGGCGAACCGCGTACTTTAGAGGCCGCAGCCATATCCAGCACCGAGGTGCGTCTACGCTGGAAGCCACCCATCCAGAGCATGCAGAATGGCGATGTTCTCGGCTATAAGATCTTCTATCTGGTCACCTATTCACCGCAACTGCACGATCGCGGTCGCAAATGGGAGGAGGAAATCGAGGTTGTCGCTGGCACAGCCACATCGCACAATTTGGTCTTTCTCGACAAGTACACCGAATATAGCATCCAGCTACTGGCCTTCAATCCCGCCGGCGACGGTCCACGCTCCACTTCTGTGACGGTGAGGACCCTGCAAGGTGTGCCCACTGCACCACGGAATTTACGTTTCACGGACATCACGATGCAGAGCCTGCAGGTCACCTGGGATCCGCCCAAATACCTCAATGGCGAAATAGTCGGATATCTGGTGACCTACGAGACCACCGAGGAGAATGAGAGTAAGTAAAAGAAAGACAAGCAATTGGATTAGACACCTTACTATTAGTGCTGATAAGAAATATGTATATATCTTAGCCTAATCTGATTACATGTTGTTTCCAGCATTGCTTTTACAAGATTCCCTTTTAGTTAAATTCCCAGTGAAGTCGTCACAATATAATTGCGCCTGCTAATAACTTACTTTCTAGTTCAAGATGTTCAAGGATATCGAAATGTAATTTGCCTTTGCTTTTTGGTTCACACAGAGTTCAGCAAGCAGGTGAAACAGAAGGTATCAAATACAACGCTGCGCGTCCAGAATCTGGAGGAGGAGGTCACCTACACGTTCACCGTGCGTGCCCAGACCGTTGACTACGGGCCGATGATCAGTGCGAATGTGACAACGGGGCCGCAGGATGGTTCGCCAGTGGCACCACGGGACTTGATACTCACCAAGACACTATCGAGCGTCGATATGCATTGGGTGAATGGACCCTCTGGTCGCGGCGCAATACTCGGCTATCTGATCGAAGCCAAGAAACGTGGTAAGTGATTGTTATACGGCTGCACTTAATCCTAACTTGTAGTGGTACCGGCTTTCTCGATGGAGTCATTGTCTAACTGCCTTTCGATTTCTATTCTATGCAATAATCTTTTGGTGATCTGGTTCCAAATTAATGCAATTTTCAAAACCAAAAAAAAAAAAAAACGTAAACAAAAACAAAAACCAAATAAACCATCATTCTCTAAAATGCTTGCGTAGAAAAAGGAGAGCCCGCATATTCCTGTAAGTATTGTAGTCTTAAGGCTAACCAAACTCGTTAACCTAACCGTATTAACCCATAATATATAATATAATATAATATTTCATTCCATTAACATTGAATATATTTTATACATTTCCAAATAATATTAACCACAACTATCTGCAAGTAATACGAATTCTAAAATATGTATTTTAAATATATATATATATATATAAGAAAAAGACAAAATATTTACTAATACCCATATATATATATATATATATATATATATATATACATGCAAAATCAATTGATGGAACAAACGATGATCCGAAATCTTTATGCAAAGTGGTTATTTTCAAAGTATTTTTTTTCGTTGCAAATTTTTGTTGTTGAAAATTATAAATTCGAAATTAACCTGTATCATATTCTCTTTTACGAAAAGGAAGTGCATTTGCTGAGATTGACTTTGTTGTAGTTAGTTGATTGATGACGTCACGTCAAGATAACCTCGTAGCTGCATCCATTAACCATCCATTTGACTGCAAATGTGCTCAAATTGGACTCGCACTTAGCAACCCATTCACTTTCCAGTTTCTGAATTCGCAGATGATTCGCGCTGGACCAAAATAGAGCGGACGAGAAAGGGTACCATGCAGGACTACACCATTAGCTATCACATCCTGATGCCGTCGACGGCATACACATTCCGTGTGATTGCCTACAATCGCTATGGCATCTCGTTTCCCGTTTACTCTAAGGACTATATAGTGACGCCATCAAAGCTGCATATGGAATATGGCTATCTGCAGCATAAGCCGTTCTACAGGCAAACCTGGTTCATGGTCTCCCTGGCAGCCACATCGATCGTCATCATTGTCATGGTCATTGCCGTCCTCTGTGTGAAGAGCAAGAGCTACAAGTATAAGCGTAAGTCTCCATGAATCCAATGAAATCCAATATTCTCGAAAATACACAATTAATTATGATTAATTCTTCGTGTTTCAAGGCCGCACAGAGGAGGCGCAGAAAACGCTGGAGGAGTCGATGGCGATGTCGATTGACGAGCGCCAGGAGCTGGCATTGGAGCTATACCGTTCACGTCATGGCGTCGGCACCGGCACATTAAATAGCGTTGGAACTTTGAGGAGCGGCACTCTGGGCACCCTGGGACGCAAGTCAACAAATCGACCACCGACAAGTGTGCAGCTGGGCAAGAGTCCGCCGAGGCCATCGCCCGCTTCGGTTGCGTATCACAGCGATGAAGAGAGTCTCAAGTGCTACGATGAGAATCCGGACGATAGCAGCGTCACCGAGAAACCATCAGAAGTGAGCAGCTCTGACGCCTCTCAAGTCAGTGCTCGAGTATGAGTAGCCCCATATCCATGCAAACTATGAATAACAAATTAATACAAATCTCTGTATAACCCCCAATTGCAGCACTCGGAAAGCGAGAACGAGAGCGTTCGCAGCGATCCCCACTCGTTCGTCAATCATTATGCCAATGTGAATGATTCGTTGCGTCAATCGTGGAAGAAGACAAAGCCGGTGCGCAACTATTCCAGCTACACCGACTCGGAGCCGGAGGGCAGCGCCGTAATGAGTCTCAATGGTGGCCAGATAATTGTGAATAATATGGCACGATCACGGGCTCCATTGCCCGGATTCTCGTCATTCGTTTGACGGTCAACTGAGTTGTAAGATCTATTCAACGATAGCAGCAACAACAACATCAGGGAGACATTCGTCTAAGCAAGAAACAACGCAACAACACAAGGAGCCGCAGTCCAGCTTCAACAAGGGCATCAATTAATGAATCAATCAATCAATCAATCAATTCCAACGCTGCTGTGTGTGTCGATGTGTGTCGTTGTGTGTGTTTGTCGATGTGATGTGATGTGATGTGAGTGTTAAACTAATGCTGATGCGCTGCTATACATAGGGAGAACTAAGCTGTAGTTGTATTTTGAAGCTATATACTATGTATGTATAATTTATAGTTATTAGTATGAGAGATCTGAGATTTACAAGCATTTAGTTTTAGAAATGTTTCACTGACCCAGCCCAATTCTTATTTTATTAATTGATTATTTAAATTTAATCTTTTTTTTTTCTTTGTTAATTAATTTATTTTGTTTTATGTGCGTCCGTCGTCTGCCACGCCCATCTAGTACCTACGACCGTACATATATATATAACTAACTGGCATTTATCTATATCGAGAGCAAAAACTTGTGATACATACATTTTTGCTAGGTTTTGTTTTTTTTGGTAAACATTTTCAATGTGTTCAGTGTGTGGGAATGAATGTGTCTTGATTGGTGAATGTGAATGATTTAAATTTTAGCCTTGCGCAATCTCATTATATTTAATATTAAACTAATTTACAACAGCAACTACAAACCTAATAATAAAACAACAAGCTCACAAACATTTTGAGCATAAGACGATGAAACAATCGACAACAAACCATTTGTTGTCACCTCTGCCTGAATTGCAAACAAAATATAGGGTATTTGATAATAGGGCAGCAATTGCTAAAAACGAATAAATCTAAATTGAAATGAAAAAGTGAATGGAGAGGAAATAACGAGATAATAATAAATTGATGAAATTGGACAACAGCAAACAAAATGAACACGAAAATACATCAGTACAGCATATCTAATAAGCGCATGAGATGATAAATGCGGAGAAGAAGAAGAAAAAGAGATGACGATGAATTTTTTTGAGACGTAGCTCTTGATGTATTTGAAATATCAATAAGTATATGTGTGTTACTTGACAAATACTTAAAGGCCATATTTATGCAATTTGTAGAACGTAAGCAAGCAAACCCAACACAAACGACGACAGACAAGCAAACAAACAAACAAACGGACAACATACATGACAAGAAACACATAATTCCCTTGTCCCCAATTTTCCTCTCATACACAAAAAAAAAAAAAAAAAAAAAAAAAACAATGAAACGATAAGAACAAAACAAACGAGAATAATTAAAATGAAGGAAAGCAGAAATGCCGAAGAAAATATATAGAAATAATTACAATATTAATTCGCTTACATACATATGAATATGTCACTGGATATTTCGACAACATAAGAAACACATACACCCTGTGTATGATGTATCCGTTGGTGTTTGACTAGAAAGGATTGTGTCTGGTCTGAGAAAATAGGAGGCATCAAATATGTATGAGTGCGAGCGCAGAACTAAGAACAGATGATTATAATGAACTCTAGTATATAATTGTTAAACTCAAACGCAGAATTCAAATTGTATATGTCTATGCAACAATTAATATATGTATACTATTTGTCTAATTGTATATCTATAACTTAAACTGACTGATTACATATTTTTCTCTTGATTAATTGTATTTTACTACTTACATATATATGTATAAATATATGTAAATATATTTTTTTATTATAATTATTATTTGGATATTTAGACCTTAAACGATTTCGGCGCATGCAAAATAAATTTAAAAAAAAAATGGAAAATTTTTGAATCCACTCTGGATATTAGTTCATACGAATATATTTATTCGATATTACGATTTACTGTTTTTTTTTTAAATATTAAACTTACTTTTACTTCAAACACTCGATGCACAAGTTCATCTAGATATATATGTAATTGTAATTGTTAATTGATCAGCAACTGCATAGGCAAACAAAAAAAAACAAAACAAAAAGATAAAAAGCAAATCGGAAGAAATATTTAAATGCAAGTACTGCATAAATGTACGTATTAAAGCATAGGAACGAATCAAGCATGGCAAGGAATCGCATATGGAGTCAGCGCAGAGTGGAAGAACACTAAAGAGAGATAAGAAAGCAAAGTTAGTTGAAATCGCGCAGCAAGCGCTAAGTATTAGCCCTATCTATATGTATGAATGTAATTGACGAATCATATGATCCAATAAAAAAAAAAACAAGTGTATAAAAACTCAGATCAATTTCATTTCCCACTATGTATTCAGAAGATATCAACTGGTGAAAGGATATCGAAATCAGCCTTCTGGTTCTTGGGTCTTTCGATGACTCCGTATATATTAAATGCAGCTCGATATATTTATTTGTACAAGTATTTGGGTTTCTAAATAATCTCAATATCCTTGAATCCATGTCCTTCCACAATCTGCATGGAAATGTGCGAGTTAAAGTCTTCTTGACATAGTATGTGTGCTCTTAAAAGTATTCCACAATTTATTTAGCTTGAGGACTAATTATTAAATGCAGCAACCGAATTTGTGTCAATGGTTGGTGCACTCGCTATCCAATACAGCAACCTGCTAAGCAATTTCCGATCAGATAAAAAGAAAAATGCGTTTTTGGTACACGAAGTGTTGGTTTTTTTTGTTTTTGAACTTAATTTGTGAGTCCTGGTTCAGCTTGTATAATTTATTAAGAACTAGACTTCTACTGGCGGCTATGATATTATTGTATCATTATTATTACCATGATACAATGCTGATCGTCATCAGCCGCCGAGTCGGTATTTAATTTATTTTGTTGTACTTTACTTTGGACAAATAAAAAAAAAAAAGAGGGGGAAATGCCAAACTGTCGTCGGAACTGGGTCTCCTTCTCCTCATGGGAGCAGCACAAATCAGTCTAGACGTAGTTAATACTATGTTGGGGCGCGATCGGAGCGCAACTAGGCGACACTGTTGGACTCAACGGCGGGTGTGGTGTATTGCGGCTCGAGGGTGAGCTTTGTCACAACGGCAACATCGTCCGCCTCAGCTGACGAGGAGGCATCGCCTGCTGCTGCTTGGTCCTCCTCATCCTCGTCATCCATCTCGTCCAGGTCAGCTTCCTCGCTATCGATGTGGCGCGCCTGCAAGGACGGCACGTCTCCCTTCACCCCAACCACAGGCTGGCTGCTGCTAATGGAGATGCTCACTGGCCTGTCGCGGTCCGTGCTGGTGGCACTGCTTAGCCCCAGTCCAGACATGGCTGACATGCTGGGCATGCTGACGGGACACATGCAGGGAACGAACTGAATGCGCGAGCCGCTTTTCTCCGACAGCGTGTTTGGCTGCTGGTAGTTGAAGTAGTCCGGATAAGGATACTGTGGCCGAGCATTGTAGAAGTTGTTGACACGGCGAGTATATGTCGGATATTCCGAATTATATTCGCCAAAGCGCAGCGATGATGAGGCTGCTCCTGATTCTGTGCTGCTGCTCGGCGGTGGTGGACTCGTTGATGTTGTTGTCGTTGTTGTGGTTGTTGTTGGTGCCGGTGTTGTTGTCGTCGTTGTAGTCGTTGTGCGCGGCATTGGCGTTGTTGTACTAATCGCCAGACTGGGTGGCGTCACGTCCGGCTTGTAGCCTGTAGCTGGAGCAGCAACATCGTGTCGCCGTGCTGCCGCATAGCTGGTAACCGCATACGGATCGTAGTGGCGGCCAGAGAGCAACGGCGTCTGTGCCGCACCAAACCCAAAGAGGGGCACACCAAAGGGACCGCCCGTCAGCGGCTGATACGTGTAGGTGCGGAAATAGGTGAGCGGGATCTGTTGCAGCACCTGCGTGCGAGGTGTTTCCCTATATGAGAGTGCAATGCAAGGTGGTCATTAAAGATGGAGACTATCTAGTGACTAACTAGTTGCACACTTACGTGGTCGTCTTGGGCCACCAAAAGCCGCTGGTCGGTAAAGACTGCAGAGTGCACAGGCCGGCGATGAGCTGAAAAATAAATAAGGGATCATTTTGGCAAAGTGAGTACAAAAAATGAGTAATGAATATATTTTATGAATGTCAATATGAATTTGGAACATTTTTGTTCCTTTGCTTAAATGATCAAGGATTGTCGTAGCCGAAACCAAGTCAAACAAATCCCTATCTATTCATTTAGAGCTCATTATCTTCTGCTTATAACTAGTAATAGTAAAATCGATCGTATGATATCTTAGAGGCGATTTCTTGCTCTTGCTCTCAATTTTAAAATATTTTTATACAGATTTTAGTATGCGATTTAGAAGCCTTTGAAATGGGACAGCTATGCTTTGAAGCAGCACTATCTACTTCTTAGAAACATTGGAACATGTTTACAAAGTCACTGGAGTGTCTGTAGGTCTGCCATATCTTAAATTGAGATACTACTCTAATTTTTGTTTACAATTTAGGCACTAAAACAAGCCGTGCTCCGACGTTATTAGGAACTGTAAGCCAATTTGTATCAGATATTGTTATTAACAATATTTATTATTGTTTCGTTGTCATAATTGAAGTCTGCACAATTCGCCTCATGTATAACTTAATGTTGTTCAAATTATAATATATAAACAAATAGAAATCAATAGTTGTACGTTGGTATAATGATATAATCAACGAGAATGTTTTCATTATATTATTATTATTGATTTTCTTTCAAGTTTTAGTTTTGCACATTTTACTCGAGTTTCTTTTGTTTATCTTGAATATCTTTATTGATATTATATATATATATATATATATCTTTTTTTTATTGTCAGGACTCCTTTTGAAACATTTCACATACCACAAAATATTGCCACATTTTCGATCCGTTTTCTAAATACACAAGACTCGCGCACTCTTCGAATATCCTGTGTGTATGTGTGTGTGTGTGTGTGAGAGTCCTGAACCGGCTAACACTGATATCACAATAGAGCACAACACTTCAAAAAAAAGTAAAGTAAAGTATTAAATGAGTTTTTCGCGTTAGTCCGCATGCGTGAGCAGCTGCATTTATTCTAAACCCAAAAACAGTCACTGGCCGAGCTTTTATACGAGATGATGGCACTAACTGGGCCCGGGACGGGGGATCAATCGGGCGCTGCCACTCTCCCACTCCAACTGCAACTCAAACTCCATCTCCATCGCCAACTCCAACTCCATCCTCATGCCTCATGTTGCATGTATGTTGCATAGCCAAGAGCAATGTTCGTTAGACATGAAAGACGGCTCGGACGGCGTGCGTCTTGTTTCCATGCCTTTTGTTTCATGGGCGTCGAATTAGTTGGGGAATAGAACAGAGCGAGAAAATTAATTGCTGGCTTGGAAAAAACTGAAAAGTCGTAAGAGCGAAAAATAAGTTAGGAAATCAATAATAATAATGAACATGCGTTTAGAATAGAAAGCCCCATCATTGACAAAATGATTGAATGAATGACGGCGGCCCACGGGGGTGGCGCGGGGCGGGGCGGGGCGGGTCGTGTATTATTTTTTTCGGTTTTATTTTGTTTTGTCTGAATAGGGCACAAGCCATTGAATTAGCCATAAATATTTGTAGATGACTCTTTCTCGGTTTTATTTGTATTTCGATTTTTCTCTCTCTCTCTCTCTCTCTCTTTATTTTCCCGCTTTTCACACATTTGGAATTTGATTTGTATTGGATTCCGGAATTTAGGTCACTCAGCATTTTGTTGTTTGCTGGAAAATCCCCGCCAATGGCCATCATGATACTTTTTGCACGCAGGTCTGTCAGCTCTGCCAGCTCTTCCAACTCTCAGCCCCCTTCCCCCCTCCCCATTGGTGTCTTATGCAATCTGAATAGGGAACCCAACCCAACCCAACAACAACAACAACAACGACAACAATTGGTTCTTTGGCTTCGATTGAGTTGTTCGGTCATTAAAACTGCATTTTATGACAACTTTCCAAAAGGGAGTAAAGAATCGTCTTTGTGTTCGCAGGAATTTATTGCCATTTTTTATGGATGGTAAACATTTTCAATAGATAGCCGAGTATTATTGATGGCATTATAAGAAAGGTCAGCAGAGACACATGCATACAGATGCATGTATGTATGTATGTATTGAGGTGTTAATGAGACTTGCGTTTTAATGATAGTGCTGAGCACAGCACATGAGCCGTTAAAAAAGGCGAGGTGTTTAACTATATATTTAATGGCTATTTTTCAGGTGATCAGGTTTGGTGGCTTGATCTGTTCCGAACAGCTTACAACAATTTGGTGAAGGTAATTGTGATGAGCATGTCAGATCATTAATAAGTAAGCATCAAACGAATTGCGAGATCCGTTCACAGACTGTGTGAGATGAGTGAGCAACTCAGTGGAAATCACTCTTAAAATAATGAAAAACACATAATCGAATCGAGTGTATTTATGCGATAAGCTAGTTTTTGTTCCAGGACAAAATCGTTCAGCTCTTATAAAAATAATGAAACTTGCAGAAAGATCAGTAAAAAGAACGATAGAAGTTTGGCAGATAAGCAAACCATCATTTATTTCTTAAATCTAAAAAAAAAGAGTATTTGAATCACATGCAGGTTGACTAAGTTCATGTTGTACTACGTTCTTGTTACTGAGGATGGACTTTGTATATACTTGGATGTATAATAGTTAGTTGAACCCTTGCTCTGGCCACTGTGATGGGGTCCTTTGTAGCTGCAAAGCGGTAAATTTGATGAATGACTCAAGATTAGCCCGCCCCCTGTGACAACTCACCGCGAATTCAAGATAAACCAGGTGTTATGATCGCTATGCTCCCTAGAGCTCTCCGAGCAGTCGAGCTCCAGATCACGGACTCCGCCTCCTTGCATTGTTGGCGTTGTTGTTGCCTGGCGTTGGGGATGCTGCAACAGTTTACCCAGAGTGTAAACGGGAAAGGCAAAGTACTCTCGCTTCAGAGCAAAGCGGGAACTCTGACGCTGTTGCTGTTGCTGTTGCTGTTGTAGTGGTGGTGGTGGCGGTGCTGCTGTGGTGCTTGCCAGCGAATCTGAAGGTGACTCCAAACTCTCATCCACATAGATAATCTGAAAGGAAGAGCTGGATCTGGAGCTAGAGCTGGTGCTAGAGCTGGTGCTAGAGGTGGTGCTAGAATCGGAGGTGGAGCTGGAGCTAGGGCTAAGGCTGGAGCTGTAACTGGTAGTGGAGCTGTCCCTGCTAGTGCTGCTGCTGCTGCTGCTGCTGCTGCTGGTGGTTTCCTCGATCAGATTGGGCGACTGTTGCAGCTCCTGGCTAGGCTCTTCAAGGCCCGTTTGCAGCTCCAGCTGCAGCTGCTCCTCCTGTTGCTGTGCGGTGCCCTCGCTGGTCGCGGCAACCTCATACTGACGATGATTGTCGGGCGCCTCCAGTGCTGGGGATGTGCGCAACTCTGGCTGCCACTGCACGACCTCCTGGGGCGAGTGGTATGCACTATATTGCTTCGCCTTCTTTGACTTCCTTTTGCGCTTGCCGCTTGCCAGTTGTGTCTCATTGGGTGTGGGCGGCATGGGTGTGGTCATTGGCTCACTTTCAGTTGCAGCAACAACAAGAATTGGATCTTCGCTTGGCTCTCCTGTCGTCGCTTCTATTGTTGTTGTGGTTATTGCCTCGTGTGCATAGAAGGGTATCAGCGTCAGATTAAGCAGCTCCCGCTTTCCGGGCAGACGGAGACGCTCGACGATTGGCTTGGGCCGAAACATGGGTGTCGACGGTGGATAGAGCACCTGGCCGGGCACTGGCTCCTGCATTGGATAGCGTCGAGCACTCAGCATCGTATTCAGCAGCAGTTCACCCCTGCTCCCATTGTAGACAAAGATCGGATAACTGGATGTGGGCAGAGCATTGTCACCGGGTGCACTATCAAAAATGGGCAACGATTGCGGCTGGCGACGTCGCTGCGCCTTCTCCTTCTTCTTCGCCTTGCCCCTTAACTGTGGCGTCTTCACCTTTCCCTTGAAGAGTGTCGCCTCGCCAAGCTGCTGCATATAATGGCTGGGCAGTTGCAGGCGGTGCGGCAGGATAATGGGTCTCGCCTGAGGCGGCATCGGCTTCCGTACCAGCTCGTCGCTCGAATCCGAGCGCAAGCGTATCGTTATCGCAGTGGGAACATAGACCTGCTCTCGTTCCTGGCGCCGTCGATTAAGTCCACGTCGCATGCCGATTGCGTTATCGTTTGCTTCTTGCCTATCCGCCGCCTGGCGCTTCATCAATTCATCCTCGAGTATCCACAGTGGTCGCTGTGCCGCATTCAAATAGCTGCTGGCCAACGAATGGGGCATTTGCGTGGGAGTCCAGCTCCAGGTCCCATCCAGTGCGCTTAGCAACCGCAACAGCGCCAAGGTCCAACAACTGCTGAGTGCCGCCATTCGCAAGTATCTCGCTTAGTCAAATGGCCAAAAGAGCCAAATCAACTGGCCACTTTATAAGCCAGCAACCAAGCACCACACATTGTGGCACAGTTCTGGCTCTGGTTCAGGTTCAGGTTCAGGTTCAGTCTTCACCTAACTAAATCGTACTTTCGTTTAATGGCCCGCTGCAAAAATAAGACCAACTTGTTCTCAGCAGGTCGCCAAGTTCAGTGGGGCTGATCCACATACGTTTAAAAGCCGACCAGTAGCTGGCTCAAGCGGTTTTCTGTTGGCCATGTTTATGCTGCGCTCAACATGGCTTTAACATCGCTGTTGTGTGACAGACACAGTTTATTTGGGGCCCAAAGGTTTACGCGTATCTTAATGGATAATTTTCATGTTATACACTTGAATAATTTAATGAACTAAATATACTTTCATCAAGGTACTCAATCCGAATTACGAATCAACTTTTCAATTTCGATTTTAGCAAGTTTTCATATATTATCTATCAATGATTCCCAAGCTAATATTTAATATTGCTAGCGGAGCATTTCACTTGTTTTTCTATTGAGGCCATTGAGGTCGATACTTTCATAATTGGGCAAGGATTGGGAAAACACAGACAAAATGCCCAAATGAGACCAAATAAATGTTAGACGTAAGTTAATCGAAAATCATTGGCTTCTGATGTCTGGGCTGTCTCTGGCTGCCAGCTAATGGAGCAGAGATGGGTTCCAGTTGTTCCACTTAGAGAAATAGAGAGAGAGAGAGAGAGAGAGGAAGAGAGGAAGAGAAAAAGAGCCTGGTCGTCAAGAGGAGTTGCGATGGGGGTCGGGGAGATCTTCATGTTGGACAGCTGTCAAAACTGACATTAATCAAAACACTCTAACTGATTTGCTTTCTTGCGGTTAGCGGCAACAGTTGGAATGTGCCTGAGCCTGCCTCCATTCAAGCATCAAGTCCGAGACATGCCACAGTCTGTTTGTGCTTGGCTTGAGTTGGACTATCAAAACAAATCTGTTCTGTTCAGTTCTGTTCTGATCCGATGGGAATCTTAAATGCTGTCCCAACCAGAGCCAAAGTGCCTGTTTTTCGGTCTTTTGTTTCACATTTGGCTCCACGCTTCCACATTTTTCCGATTTTTAGTGATCGCTGTTTGGAAAAACAATTTGGGCAACTTACAAGTTGCTTATTTCTCAAGACGCACAAAATGTGTGTGTGCTAGTGTGGATATGAGGGGAGGGGAGGGGAGGGGACAGGTAGAAAGAGGGTGGTCGAAAAAACTGACAAACTAAACATGACCACGGAGAGAGAGTGGAGTGGAGTGGAGTGGAGTGTAGCGGAGCGGAGTGGAACAAGTGGAACGAGCACCGCCAAAAATGGGGTTAATAGCCTTTGACAGACAATTGGACGGCCACGGGCGGTGCTTTATTCTTGGCTCTTGGTCGTGAGTTCTCACTTTACTTGAGGGAAAATGTGGAAATGATGGAAATGATGGAAATGAGAATGGAAAAATGATTTATTAGTCTTGTTGGGTCGCAGCTTTGATCGATCAATCGGCGCTATCCGAAACAAAAATATATATTCTGCTGGTGCCTGCCCTTGTTCTTGATCTCTCCTCTCTCTCTCTCTCTCTCTCTCGGTCTCTCTTTGCTGGCTAATTACAAAAAATAAAATCATTTTGCTAGATTACCTGTTCGTCTGTGGAAGATGCCCCCGGTATTGCCTGAGCTGCCTTCGATCTCCAGCCAAGCTTCGAAAATAGTTGTGTGAAAGAATTGAAAATGATTTTCATAGTCTATTCATATCGATGTACAGGCATGAATGTATTTCCATTCATTCATATCGTTTATTAAGTGCTCTGCTTAGGCGGCAATTTATGCCACAATCATATTACACACATACTCGTATATCATTGCAAATGGGTTCTCGGTCCCTCTGTTCCCTATTCGATCTCCAATCAATTGCGTGACTTTACAACATAATTAGATCACTTAAAATGAAAAGTATCTTTATGGGGTCCCTTAACTTTATGAGCTTTTAATGGTCTCTGATGCGTTTTAAATTCATCCAGAAAATTAAAGCATTATTCGTGGCAGTAGTCTGGTGTCTTGTTTTTGGAGAAACTTTGGAGAAAGATCATTCGATCTCTCGATATGGTATTCGAAAAATCCACATTATCTAAATATCACACAAGCCAACCCGTGCCTTCAATTAACATCTAGAAATATTTGGACAGACATAAGACGAAAGCAAGGAGCATGGAGAAGACAGAGTAAGATGGGCATCTAAATCAAAGATGGGAGATGGGACGGAGCAGATGGGGAATCCAGTCAAGCGTAACGCATTTTTGACACCAACAATTTGTTCTATCAATTTGTTAGAAAATGCATTTTATGCAAATGAAAGTTGTCCTCAATCTTTCACAGAGATACCACAAGACGCCACAAAGATACAGATACAGATGCAGCTACATAGACAGCGCTCACTTAGCGACCTGATATATATATATATATATATATGCATATGTATATGTGTATTTACCTGGGCACTAAAACTCATATTCGTTCCTTCCATAAACTGATTGATGCGCCGCATACGGCGCACTATGAACAATAAACAATAAACTAATCAAGAGCCCGAGATGGCCAGATGAACAGATGCATCTGCATCTGCATCTGCATCTAGATAAACTTGCCACCTGACAGTTACAGATACACACACACACACACACAGACACTTGTCAAACGATTCGTTTGTCTTTCTTCTTATTATTTATATATGTTTATATACATTGGTATTTTGGTACCGATCCACAAAGTGACATGGGTGCTGTCTCCCGACATTTACCAGAGGGATTAGCCATGTAATGGATGCGATGGACGCGATCCCTTCAGTTAGGTGTCAAGCTTCAATGACGGAGCTAATGATTTTGCAGATTATTAAAAAACGCCAAATAAATAAAGAGAATATTTTGAATGTTTGCAAGAATCGTCTACAGATGTCTTCTTGAATTATTTATTTCAAGTTGAATTATTTAGTTCAAAAACCCAATCGACTGTTCTCATGTGTTAATCATTTTTTGATAAATTATTTATAGCTTAAGAGCACTCGTTGCCTGTGAATTTGGTTAGCAAAAGAAGCTTTTCACACCATTGCTCTTTGTCATCGCTCTGATCCGGCTGGCTTTGACAAATGGATGGAAATGATAGCTTTGAAACTGAGTAACAAGCTGAATGACAGATATATCGGCCAATTAGGAGTAAATGTACTATATGGGATTGGAGAAGTTTCCTTTAATGGCACCCTCCGACTATTAAAATCTCTCTCAGCAGCTGAATATTGCACGGGAAGGCGAAAGTTATCAACAACAAAAAAATGTGTCAAATACGAGCAGACGCAGACATAGACATATGAATATGTTTATATATACACATATATATATATATATATATACATAAGTATATATAGATGTGCGTACCCGATACGAGATATGAGATAATTGTGTGAACATACATACAAATCGGTTTGTGTATATATCTTATCAGCATGTAATCAGTATATCATATCAAAATAATTATACTAGATCGCCGCATTCACTTTTATTATCATCATTTTTGCTGATCATATCCACATTTAATCTGATTGCTATGCATCATCAATCACCGTGCTTGGTCGAATGAGCTTTTGGCTCAGCTGGAGCTTCTCTCATTCGTGCTGTGAGAGCAAGCGAATTAGAACAAAAGCAATAAAAAAAAAACAAAAATAAAACAAGAGCATGCCAGATGGTTGTCGATCGTCATTGAGAGCTTTTGACTCGATTGAATCGGAATAGAATCATCATTGTGTGGAGGTGGGAGTAACAGCCGCAGCAGGCGCGAGAAGCTCTTCCAGCAAGCGATGGCAGCGGCGTTGTTGAAAGCTCTTTCGCTCGCCGCCCCCTCGATTCCAGCCCCAGCCCCAGCCCTGGGACTGACCACTTTCGGCACACAATTCAACTTGGTTGTCCCCCGGCCGCAGTGCAAATTGAGTCGTCGAGTTGTCGAGGAGCGCGCCCGGCTGCTTTGGGGAGGCTTGCGCTCAATTCAGTTTTGAGTTGTTATTTTTGTTTTGTGTTTTGTGGTTTGAGAGTGGTGCGAGAGCTTAGAAGTAGCTGTTGTTCTTGTTATTGTTGTTGTTAGAGAGAGAACACAGCTGGCAACAAAGCGAGCGTTGCATTTTTAACTTTGTGAGTGCAAACAACTACAAACAACAAATATCTGTGCCGAGACTTTATCATTCCGAATCGTTTTGAGAAAAGTCGCAAAATCATACTTGTTACTCTTAAGCGTGCCAGATTTTATTGATTTTTTGTTTAGACAGCAGAGCGGAAAAGAAGAAAACTTAAGAAATGGCTGTTCAGCCCAATCAACACCATCAGATATCGACGGGGCGCAGAGCTGTGTTCCAGGTGTTAGCCGGCGGCTCTGCCGGATTTGTGGAAGTCTGCATCATGCAGCCCCTCGACGTGGTGAAGACACGCATGCAAATCCAGAGAATTCCAGGAGTCGGCGCCACCGCCATAGAGGTAAGTCAGTTATATTCTCTCCACTGCCAAGTCCAGGTTAGCAATCAGCTGTAAAAAGCTTTTCTCTCAAATCAAATGTAAATAGAGACGCTTGACAGCAAAACAATATGTAAAAAACCAAAAAGAGAGCGAGTGAGGGAGTGCCAGACATACGAGTAAAACGTTCGCCTTCAGAGGCCTGTGTATAACCTTCGCCGAGATCCAGATATGAGCAACATTCGGACAAATGCGTAAATACTACGAGTAAATGTAGTTTTATTGATAAGGCCCAGCCAGACCCCGACACCTTTTATGACCAGACCCATAAGCGATAGAGATTGTGAGGGAGAACTAAGCAGCTGATAGGCCGAGCAAGAAGAGTATTCAAGAAACATGCTTGTTTCTTATTACTTTATGCTAGATATTTGGAAAGGTCGTGTCAAGGTTAAGTGGAGCACAGAAATACTTTCGTGGCAATCAACTAAATATACTCGTATATACTCGTACATGAATGTATATGTATAGCTATGCGACAAGAGCAGAAACCAACTAACAGCTGATGAGTGTTGATAGTTTATTATACTAATAAAGATACATAGATACACAAATATGTACATACATCTATATAGACTCTTAACTATAGGGTATCAGTGCCTTTTCTTATCGTCTGCGCGCCTTTTGCACACACTTCGAGTGAACTTATCGCGCCTCGGCGATTAAGTTCTTATTATTGTCATCAAACCGCATGCCACATTCAAAGGCACTAACAATATAGTTTTACTGTTTTAGTGTAAGTGAAAGTGTTCTTTGGTCTTGTTTCTTAGCTGACAGCAGTCAGCGCACAGATTCACAGATTATTTTAATATTTATGATCTGCTTTTGAAATGAATAAGATTGCTCTTGCTTCCTGCTGAAGCTGTTAATGTTGAGCAGTTTTTGCCTCAGACTGATACGTCTTCCAAACTTCTACAACAATGATTAGTCGCACATTTCGGACACATTTATTTGAATCTTTCAATCTTTGAATCATACGAGTATATGTGCATAAGAAATTTACGCAATGCTTAAGTTGTTGGAGGAGAGTTCTTTCTTAGTTATGCCACATTTAGCAGATGCTCTTAAATTGATTTTGTATCCCATTTGCAGGCGCACTACAATGGAGTCTTCGACTGTTTTGCCAAGATGTACCGGCAGGAGGGCCTGGCGTCGTATTGGAAGGGCTTGATTCCGCCCGTTCTGGCCGAGACGCCAAAGAGGGCCATCAAGTTTCTGATATTCGAGCAGTCGAAACAATATTTTCTATTTGGTTCGCCGACTCCGACGCCATTCACCTTCTCGATGGCTGGGCTGACGGCCGGTCTGCTGGAGGCGATTGCCGTCAATCCCTTCGAGGTGGTCAAGGTGGCACAGCAGGCGAATCGCCAGAGGCAAGGTGCTGGCGTCTTCGAGGTGGCACGCGACATAGTCAAACGCGATGGCATCGGACTGCGAGGATTGAACAAGGGCGTAACGGCGACAATGGGTCGCAATGGTGTCTTCAACATGATCTACTTTGGATTCTTTCACAGTGTGAAGAACGCGGTGCCGGAGCCCAAGGACAAAGTTTGGGAGTTTCTGCGCAAAGTGGCCATTGGGTTTACGGCCGGTACGCTTGGCTGCCTGGTCAATATACCGTTCGATGTGGCCAAATCACGCATCCAGGGACCGCAACCGGTGCCAACTGTGATCAAATACCGCAGCACCATGAGGACAATCGGTATTGTCTACAGCGAGGAGGGTGTTCGGGCCCTCTACAAGGGCCTGGTGCCGAAGATCATGCGCCTGGGTCCTGGTGGTGCCATCATGCTGCTAGCCTTTGACTACGTCTACGAATATCTCTTGAAGAATCACTCCTAGTCCTCCAACACTGACATTTACATTTAAATTAACAATTAACAATTATGAAAACAATGCTGTCTACGTGTACATAATAAAGTTAAGCTTTTTTTTCGTGTATTTTGTTTATTTTGGTTTTCATTCATTCAGTTTTAACACATTCACATGGAAGGAAACACCGATATAATTGCTTGCAGATTCGAAAGGAGTTGGACAGCTCTCAAGAGCTATTTATTATTTAGGCTTGCTTGGCACCAGAGTGCCACAACACACACCACATTTAACTAATATGTTATGTCTTCGGGCTAGGCGAGCGACGACAGCAACCAATTTGTATTTATTTATTTCTGTTTCCGTTTCTCATTTTTTAAATATTTAGATCCTTGAAATTCTTGACGCTTATAGGAAGCACATGTAGATTTTTGATGTAATCTTATCGTTCTATACGAGTATATTGAATCAGTTCGCAGCTGCGATATTGTGTCTCCAAGATGTTTACTTTAGTTTTAAACACCAAAAAGTTCGCTACACGATTTGAAATCTGAAGTTTATCTTTTATAAAGCATACTTCGCGCGTCTATACACAAAAAGATCAAGATCAAATACAAATTATGGAACTAAATTGCTTAAACGAATAAAGAACAACAATTAAAAACATCTGTATATACTCGTATATATAATTCAAATTGAATATATATGATTATATATATGATTAAATTAAATTGAATTTCATAACCTAAGTCATAAGGTAAATGTGTATAAATACATAAGTGCTGACTATTTAGTTCGATTTGTTTTTTTCTCTAGACTCTTTTATAAATATCGTTGCAATTTCCATAAGCAATTTGAGAAGTTGAATGCTTGTTGCGACATGGATCAAGTTATTTGAAATATATATATATTTTAGAATAGAACCATTGACTTAATGTCTACATATACATATATATATATATATATATATAAATATATATTTATATATATACGTGTGAGTGTGTTTGTGTGTGTATTTATATTTATTGGGTATACATTTAAATATATATTGGCAGAAGCGAGCAATTCGGGAGGTTTTCGTTTTCTGTTTTCTGTTTTCGTTGATTGTAAATCATACAACTGAAACACTTTCAACTTATTACAAATCAGTTTCGAAGAAAAGACACGCACGGAAATCGAAGTCAACCAATCACCACAGAAAGTGACTTAATCTTGTTGCTTTCATGTTTCCTTCATTTGTGTTCGTTGTATCTTTTCTCGCTTTTTTTTTAAGTAAGATTTCGTCATCTTCTGAGGCATTCGTTTCGTATCAATTTTGGACCACAGACTACAAATGTGTGTAAGATGTATATGCGACTAACTTAAGACTAATAAAATGTTCAAAACAGATAAAGAGGCATCGTTTAAAATGTAAGTTAAGAAGTCACACGTGGAACTACTTCAGTTGGCGATTGCTATGCTTTTTCGACGCGTAATCGTTATAATTATAATAATCAAATAAATAAACATATTTGTTTTAATTTCTTGTATTTAGGTGTATGTGAGTGTGTGCGTGTGTCTTTCTATGTATGTGTGTGTATGTAAAATGCCCTTTCTTCTCGGCCCCAAACATTCGCAATTTTCATACCAAAAATTCGAATGATTGAACTTCAAATAACTAGTCAATTTTGCAGCAAATGTGTATGTGTGTGTGTTGGATGGGTGTGTGTTGGATGTGTGTAGTGTGTGGTGCCTGCTGCTGTTGAAATCATTATGAAAATCAAAATGCATTTCTGACGCTCTTCAGTCGTTGTCCTTTACGCTGACGCGTCCAAAATGCAATTCAAGGATAATAACAAAAGAATATCCACGGACAGGGTTGAAGAATTGAAAATAAAGTGTATAAAAAAAAACGTAGCTAAAAAAATATATAAAATTTTGCTAAGAGCTAATGGAACGATGGATGAAGGTGTTCATTCCGGCTTCTCCCGCCTGCGCTGGACGGACAGCTGTCCTCTCTCAACCATCGCGAGTGAGAGAGTGAGAGGGGGAGAGAGTGTGAGCATTTGCTTAATAGATGCGCTCGTAGAACAGCAGATAGGCCTGTGCCTTGAGGGCCGCCTCCTCGCTGACTTCCTGGACTCGTGAGTCCGATACATAATACCACTTGCCGGGCGGCGCTTGAACATTGGCCGCCTCGTCTGGTTCGCCAGGCGCCTGATCTCCGGCGGCAGCATCAGCCGCATCACTGGCAGTTGCTGTGGCTGTGGCTGTGGCTGTGGCAGTTGCATCTTCATCATCGTTAATGCCATTCTGTGGTAGATCGGACAGAGCCTCATCTGAGGTGGATGCATTGCTGCTGGAGCTGCTAAAGTCATCGCTGTCATCCATGGCCTTTCTGCGCATCTCGCGCGCCTTGCTTTTGATCAGCGACTCTTCGAGCTTCTTCAGCTGCTCATCGTCCTGATCGAGTTCGGCCTTGCTGCCGTGCGGCAGAAATTTCCATCGCTTGTCATCTGGCGTCACCTTGGGACGAACCTTCACATAGGCGGTATAGTGTCCACCGTAAAGGCCGCCGGAGTGCTCGACAACGCCGTAGAGCGCATAGAGCAACTTCTTCTGCTTGCGATCAATGTTGGGCAAATTCTTTACCTTGGAGCCGCAGAAGGCGGCAATGTCCAGCAGCATCGTATAGGTAACCGGGCGGGTCAGCTTGCGAAAGACGCAACGCGGCCCCAGCTGGAATCTCTTCAGATGGAGTATGAGCACCGCCGGTGGACTCGATATCAGCAGCTGCTTTGTCGCATTCGTATTCACCGACTTGGCCTGCGGATCGGTGCCACTGATGCGACGCGTGCAGCTCTCACAGCCGACCTTATTCTGACCAGTCATCAGCTCGACGGCACTAAAGTTATTCAGACAGGATGGCACCGAGCATTCACCAACCTCGCACTGATACCGCGGCGCTATTGTTGTGCTCCAGTCTGAATAGCTTTGGGTTCGCACTCGCTTCAAGCTTGCCACCGACTTGGCCTGTTCACGCAACGTCAGCTGGTCCATTTGCAGTTGCAGCTGCAGTTGTCCCGCTGACAGCTGACGTATCAGCGATGCACCCTTCTCGCTCAGTCCAGCATTCACCAGACTTGTCGCTGTGCTCCCATCGTTGTCGTTATCCTTATCATCTGGTGTTGCTGCTGCTGTTGCTGCATTCCTTTTATCAACACTCAAGCTGCTAGCTGGGTTTTTGCTGCTTCTATTGTTGCTGATGGAGCTGATGCTGATGCTGTTGCTGGTGGTGCTGGTGGCTGTGGTCGGCGCCGGACTGGTGGCTATGCCCGAGTCTGTAAGCACAAGAGTTAGCATAGCGAGTGAGTGAGAAGGCATGATGCATGTGTGTGCAAGTGTATTCAATTCGCTGTCTCTGTCCCATCACAGGCACAGTAATCACAATGAGAAAATATTTATAGATTTACCTATATCAACTGCGGAATAGCACTAACAATTTATTCAATGTCGTCTGATAATTTTCTGCTTTACAATGTAGATATAGATATATGTAACTTGCTGATACATTCAACTTGTATATGTATATATATATTATATACGAGTATATCTAACAGAATAATATATATATCGTATATCTGCCAACTATTCAACTTTGCTGTATACGTTGCGTACATGTGTGCAACATGAGTTTCTTTGGCTGACTCACCGTTCTCGTCCTCCTCCAGCGAGTCCTTGTCCATGTGCTCGATGTGTCCATGTCCATGTTTCTCGCCCAGCGGCTGGGCATTGCCGTTGTTGTCCTTATAGAACTTGGCACCGCGTCCGAACCCGGCCGAATCCTCAGCGACATTGTCCTCGACATCGGCATCCGTATGCTCGGATGTGGTGCCACTCAGCGATAATGTGTCCGCCTGCTGACCCTCGCACCAGGGCGTCGAGCGTGCCTTGTCGCCATCGACGTCCGCTGAGGAGAGCGGCGTCTGCACTTGTCCATCACCACTACCGGACTGCTGCTGCTGCTCGTCATTGGCGTGACGATGATCACCGGCACCGCTGTTGTTGCCGCTGCTGGAGCTGGCCTCGATGCTGGGCTGATCGTTAAAGTTGAGTTTGGTGGACAGCTTTTGGGCTAGCTTGGTGCGCTGGTGTTTGGCGGCACGCTTCGCCTTGCGTTCGCGCTCCTTCTCCTTCTTCACCTGGGCCTTGGACGGCCCCAACTGATCCTGGCCATCGGCGTGCAGATAGAACGACGTGTGCTCTGTGAAGACCACATCCATGTCGCCGTTGCTAAACTTGGCAGTGATGTTGCCCATGCCGCTTCCGCTGCTGTTGTTGTTGTTGCAGTATTTGCTGCAGGTGGGTGGCGAATGCTCGGGACTAGTTTTGCGACGCTGCGGCGGCTGTGGTTTCTCGACGGCGACGGGCAGCGACATGTCCAGGAAGTATTCGTGCCGTGACGACACATTGAAGCAGTCCTGGCACGTTAGCGTCGAGACGAGAAAGCCGCGAAACACTTGCTCCGGACGCAGGATGCGATCGGCTGCCTGATTGCCATAGATCTTGCACTTTTGCCGTAGCTCCTCGGATACGCTGTTAATGTCCTGATCCTTATAGCCCAGATTCTGCAGGATGACACGCTGATAGCGCTTCAAATCCTCAGCGCGTACGCTCTCCAACAGCTGACGCAACAGCTCATGGGCATCGTGCTGATCTCCGCCCGTAAATTGGGGACACTTGGCGCACAGCTTATCGAACAGTTTGCTGGGCGTATAGACGCCGCCGCCGGACTGCAGCTCCTCGAGGGCATTGGCCAATGCCGCAGTGAGATTGCCCCACGAGGAGAGAGTACCCCTGATGGTCGGCAGCTCGATGTCGCCCTTGTCCTTAAAGCTGAAAGTACCGCCGGGCAGCTCAAACCTAAATAGAGCAAAAGAAGACCAACCATTACCGAGAGATCTACTGAGAGTTCCATAAATATATGCGCAGCAAGAGAATGGATCAATACTATATACGAGGTGTGTTCAAAAAGTATCGCGAATTTTGAATTTTCGCAGGTTACGTATAATCGAATTTCGATTTTTTTGTAGCGTTATGTTGGTACTCATGTCTCTCACTTATGCCGACAAGCTCGGCCATTTTGAATGTTCACTTAATTGTTGACAGCTACTTTGCTTGCACGTGTTTTGGATCATCTTCGATTTTTACCTATTCAAAAAAATGAATCAAAGAACCTGTATCAAATTTTGTGTGAAAAACGAAATTAAGTGCGCGGATGCATTCCGAATTTTGATTGTGGCATACGGAGAAGCTACCTTGGACCGAAACAACGTTTATCGGTGGTAAAAAAGCGCGCCAAGTTCGGTCGAATGTGAAAGTTTTGCCGACAGTTTTCTTCGATTGCAGGGGCGTGGTGCATCATGAGTTCTTGCCACAGGGTAGAACGGTCAATAAGGAATATTACCTGCAAGTTATGCGCAATTTGCGCGAAGCAATCCGCCAGAAACGCCCGGATTTGTGGAAGAACAAAAATTGGTTTTTGCACCACGATAAAAAAAAAAGATTTTTTGAAGTGCTTCGAAGATTGGAAAAACCGTTGGCACAAGTGTATAATATCTCATGGGGATTACTTTGAAGGGGACAAAATAGATATTCATGAATAAATAAATAATATCTGAAAAAAACACAAAATTCGCGATACTTTTTGAACACACCTCGTATAAATTCATTGGCTCTGAGAGCAGCTTGGTAAAGGCAGACAGACCACTGGAGGAACGGTGCAACACTCTGCTTTTGACTGATCCACAAACTTGGTTTTTTAATGGATTGTTACTTACTCTTCGCCTGGCTCGGCCAGCTCCTTGAGAACGGCAAGGAGGAAGGGTGTCTGGGCGAGGCATTGCATGACGGCATTGAAGAAGCACGTGTTTCCCAAATTGATGAGGCCACGGACGCGCGGCAAACGGTCCAGCTGTGTGCTGGACGACAGCAGTGGCGCTACCTGTGGCCTGTATTGGCTGGTCGCAGTTGATATTGCTGTTGTTGTCGTCGCACGCTTGGCCATGCCAGGCACTGCCTGTGCCTGCGGCGGTGGTGGTGGCAACGGTGGTGGCAATGGTATTGCCTCGCCGCCACCATTAACAGTTGACGGCATTCGTTGGCTGTCCGCAATGTTCACCATCGTATTGATCTGGTCCAGCGTCATCTGGATTTTGTATGCAATGTCGTTGATTATTGTCGGGTGTATTATTACTGACTCTGAACGTGGGCCCGGCAACGACTCGGCAGCATTGGCAGCGGCGGGAACAACCTTGGGCGGCTTCTGGGCAAGTCGCTTGACCAGCTCGACGCACTCGAGCAGATTCTTGCGCGACTTGGCGCTCACCTCGCTGTCGCAGTTATAGCACCAGATCTTAAATGAGCGCGTATTCAAGGCCAGCGCATGCGAGTCCGAATGGGGTGTCTGTGAACAAAATTTCCACATGTTATAATAATGCTGATTTATTGCTGATCGTCGGTGTCTTACCTGATGATGTTGGAGAGCGTGCTGATTGCGTGCACGGCCGCACAGCTGTGTGCCGCACTTGAGGCACAGCCAGAGCGTGTTGTCGGATTCGCATTCGGTGGCATCGCCACCGCTGCTCGCACTGTTCGCATCCAGTTTGGGGCATTGTCCGCATTCGAAGAGCAGTCCAGTGGTCTTTAGTTGGCGACGCAGCCGCGCCGTATCCACTGATTTCTTAATGTGCTGGCAAACGGTTGCGTTGCTCGACGATCCACCGCCCGAATGATGATGATGATGCTGGTGTCCATTTAACAGCTCCTCCTCCCCAGATTCGGTTGAGCTGGCGCTTTCCCGTTTGTCCGTCTGGCGTTTCTTTACCATGGCGTCGCTGTTACAGCTGTCGCTGTTGCCGTTGCAACTCAACACACCCAGCGGCTGTCCGGGCACTTGCCTCACACACACTGAAATTGAAAAGTTGTAGACTGTAGCAAGGACCAGACCCACTGTGCTTATATCCAGCTCGACACAGGTGTAGCTGAAGCGCTTAATATCCATTCCAACCACAAACTTATCCGCCACCTGTTTTTTTTTTATTGCTGTTGTTGCTATTGTTGCTATTGTTGTTGTTGTTCCTGTCGCTGTGATTTTCTTCGTCCGCAGTTGCCCTTTTGTTCATTTATTGTTTTTGTTGCTGCTGCTTTTGTTTATTCGCTTCCCCATTGATAGCTTTTTTCAGGTTTTGTTTTTTCTTTCGTGATTTGTGTTTTGTGATAGTGCTTGACTGATTACGTGTGCTGTTGATTTTGAAAACAGATTTGACGTCGATGTTCTGCTTATCGAGTTTTGAGTTTTCAAGGATTCTTTTATTGAATTTGAAACGCATCGAATGCATATTGCAGCAAACAATGACCCACTATACTAATTAAAACTGTATGTACATTGCCAACTATTCGCAATTTTGTTGTTTGCCACACCCACTTGCAACCCTTATGCTACCCACCTGTTTGGAAACTATCCTTCTCGACTGGAAACATTTACTTTTTTGCACATTTACTGCAACTGCAACTTGTTTTTGTTTCTGTTGTTGTCGTTCTTGTTGTTCTAGCACGTCTCAAATATTTTTTTCTCGTTTCAGAGATAATTTAAATTTCCTTCTAATTAAATCAAATGCAAAATTACTGCAGTAAGCTATGTAGTAATTAATACAGCAGATAATGCAAAATTATTTCAATTTAAAAACGGAGTCGGCAACTGCGATTGCGCGTCCCAGATATGCACAAATATATGCATATATAATACTTAATTACTACATAGCATATATATGTATACGAGGTGTGTTCAAAAAGTATCGCGAATTTTGAATTTTCGCGGGTTACGTACAATCGAATTTCGATTTTTTTGTAGCGTTATGTTGGTACTCATGTCTCTCACTTATGCCGACAAGTTCGGCCATTTTGAATGTTCACTTAATTGTTGACAGCTGCTTTGCTTGCACGTGTTTTGGATCATCTTCGATTTTTACCTATTCAAAAAAATGGATCAAAGAACCTGTATCAAATTTTGTGTGAAAAACGAAATTAAGTGCGCGGATGCATTCCGAATGTTGATTGTAGCATACGGAGAAGCTAACTGATGCCGCAGCCACCGTATTCCCCAGATCTGGCCCCCTGTAACTTTTTCTTGTTCCCTAAACTGAAGAGGCCCATGAAAGGACGACGTTACGCTACGCTTGACGAGATAAAGACGGGATCGAAGGAGGAGCTGAACAAGATAAAAAAAAAGATTTTTTGAAGTGCTTCGAAGATTGGAAAAACCGTTGGCACAAGTGTATAATATCTCATGGGGATTACTTTGAAGGGGACAAAATAGATATTCATGAATAAATAAATAATATCTGAAAAAAACACAAAATTCGCGATACTTTTTGAACACACCTCGTACATATTGATATATATCCTGAATGCACAACATCCCTGCACAACAGCACAGAAACCAGGCTGCATTCGCCTCACATCTGATTTGTGTATTTTTGAGTTCAGAGGTTGATCAAAACACATGCGTCATGGAGACACAGCAGAATCTGGCGGAATCTGGCAACACGCAGCTAATTTGCTTGTCTGCTTTGACAAAGATCGTCAAACTCGTGTTGGTAGATGCTGCCAGTGTTGCTGTTGCGTTGCGTTGTTATTGTTATTGTTGCACTCGAAACGTGCTCGTTATAATTGATGGAGGCATTAGGTCCGGGGTGCTTTTGTTGCTATTTCTGTTGTTGATTTTGGGGTCAAATCTGTTCAGACAGACGTTCACTGGCACTCTGCGAACTGCGACTCGCTGCTGCCCGTAAAGAGCAAGCTTTGCAAGCGCTGATTGCTCTTTCCATTTTGAGGTTAAGTTTAAGTTCATGTGCTGCCATATTGGGCTGCACTCACAGCAGCAGCAATATTGTTGTGTTTTGTCTTTGTATATATATACATATGTATCTGTGTGCGTGTGTGTCGTCGTGTGAGCCCCGCAACAGTGCAGGTGCCATAAACAAGCACACTGGAATCGAGGGCAGAGGTGTGTGGGTGCGGGTGAGAGCGGATAGGTGCGCACTCAACCCAATTACAATTTTTTTTTTGACAATATATACAAAAACATGCACTCGCACACACGCACACAGACACATACCGACGAAAGACAGGATACTCAGTTAAAATGGTTGCGATTTCTGGTGCTGTGCATCGAGTTTTTTTTGCGCACTCATCGTGTGAGCATCGGAGTTATATTTGTTGAATTACCTTGAGTTAAATTTTGCAATATGCGCTGTACATCAAGTATTCTAGCGGCTGTGTAGATTTACGCGTAACCACTTCGTAAACACCAAGCAAATAAAAAAAAAAACGTGAGCTTCAATTGCGTTCGCATTTGCATTTAATGGACAAGGAGAACATCGAAGCAATTAATCGAAATGCAACGCTGCGCCATCGATACTGCATTGCTTGGTGCTACGACAAGTTGTCAGCGCTCTGATATCGACGTATGTGGCGGTCGGTCGACAGTGCACATCAATACTTGTAGAGCGCGCAATTACAAAATGAACATCAGTTTATGATGGTTGAATTTAAAAGAATTTACCACTGAAATTGGGTAAAGAAATGAGCTGGTTTTTAGACACAAGATCTCAAAATTGCTATAAGAAGCTGTTAATGCTTGATTTTTAAAAATAGTGTTTCAGGAAAAACAATTAAAATATCTTAGCATAGTTTTCTTCAGCTACCATTCTTCATGTTCAACACCCGAAAATCATTTTTATCATTGCTGTCGCTTTGACTACTTGGTCAACTTGGCTAAGGAAGTCAAGCCAAAGGGCCAGAGTCAAGTAACCAACTTAATTCAGCAGTCAACAGCGAAAATACAACAATAACATGAACGACAAGAGAACTAAGAATATACAAGACAAAAAAGCTGAAATACAAAAAGCGCATCATAAAGGAAACTTCCAGACATAAACTCCCTATAATTACCAACACCCTGAATGTTGTAAATGCATCAAAATTGAACCGCCCTTCGGGGCAATATTTCATGCGACGGCGACTATAAAAAGAGGAACAGCAGCAACAACAACAGCGCTAAGATGAGCTGAGCTGAAACAGGTATACGCCAAGTGAAAAAGATGCGAAGAGAACAAAAAAAATAAAAAAATAATGTGTAAGAAAAGAAGAAAAATATTTAAAATAAAAAACGTGCATTCAATTTTGAGTTGGGTCTCTCGATCGCTGTGGATCGGTCTCATTTCGTTCCTATTCCTTTTGTCTCCTGTCCTCAGGTTGTCTGGCTGTCTCTCTGCTCGTCTGCTCAATTTGCCTGAATTGAGTCGTCATCAGCATGTATTATCATTATCATCATTATTATTATGATCACTGCGATTGATAGACTTAGTTTTTCTTTGTATGAAAATGTTCTCTTTCTCTTTCGCTCTCTCCCCATCTCTCCCTCTCTCTCTCACACTCACTTTCTTTCTCCGCGTGCCGCTAAGTGTCCATTAATACTTTGTATACAAATACTCTGTGTCCCATCGATTGCACTCCTGCACACCTGTTCCTGTTGCTGTTGTAGTTGCAGTTGCAGTTGCACATTGTTGTACATGCAACGAAATTAAATGCAAGAAAACACAGGAACTGCGCACATTAAAGTCTCATAATGCATAATAACATCAAAAGATAATTTCGCATAAAAAGTTAAGAAACATGTTGCTCCCATTGGACACACCAGCAGCAAGCCATGCCAGCAGCAAAGAGAAAGAGAAAGAGCCAGAAAGGGATAGAGAGAAACAGAGAGAGATAGATAAAAAAAGTTTATATTCATATTTTCCTTTCCCAGTCCCCATTCTTTTGGCCCCATCCCTTCACGGTTCCCAGTACAAATTTGCTGTAATGAATATTTCGCAGAAGACGTAAATCGATTCCTGGACGAAGCGGCTGCCATTCGCATTTTGCCGATCCCGTTCCGTTCCCATCCTCCCTCCTCCTTCCTCTGCCTCTACCACACCCTTCTGGTGTCATTCTCCGACTCATCCTCATCCTCATCTTCAGCGTCAGCCTCAGTCTCAGTCTCAGTCTGAGCATCATCATCTTCATTACGTGCATGCAAAGCGCAGTTTAGTGTTCGATTTTTTCTTTGTATACTCCGTATAAATGGAATGCTCAAAGGCGCGGCATGACCAACTTGTAGGAGTCAATAAAAATCAAGAATGCAAAAAATCGTAACATAAGAATAATACGTCAGTTTAAGCTATATGAAGTTATGCAAAGTAGATTTGAACATTGCAAATTGAATCAAGTTAACGGGTTCTGTTCCGCTTCGATTTTAATTTAATAAATAATGTTCCCCCAATATTGCGCACAGTAATGATTTTGCTATTAATTTCGCGTATGTAGCAAGTAGCAAAAATATTTATCTTTTGCAGGGTATCAACTGTGAATATTGTAAATTAAAATGATTGAAACCTTCAAAGCTAATTCAGCAAAATGAGAATTGGAATAAAGCATTGTTGCCTATTCCCTGTACCAGACATACATACTCGTATGTATACGCAATGCAAGTGAGTAACTCATAAGTCATTCTGGCATTAACTAAACCGCTTTATAGCAATTCAATATTAATTATAGCTCGTATCCCGCAGATCCTCATTGGATTAGAGTGGAGTGCAATTTGTGATTGCCTAATTAGCTGGCCAATTTGCTGACTGACGTTTTTTTGTTTTGCTTGTGACTCATTAGTAATCCTCAATTTTTATTGCTTAAGCAAGCACGTACTACTACAATAATTCCTGCCACAGTGCTGCACATTTGCTTAAGAACGCCTAGATTAATTACCACGTAATATAATGTTAAATATGTGAAAAAAGCTTTTTTATATACTCAATACTAAAATAGCCTGGCCTTTGAAAATATATTTCTACTGAATTCCTCTTGCTTTTCGATAGCTTAAAGTAAATTTGAGCCCTTAAAGGGTATTCAATTGTCTGCAGGCCAATCATGAAAGTAAATATAAAATGAGCTAAGCTCTGATTTCTGGTTTTTGTTGCTGTTGCTGTTCTTGGCTAAATTGCGCAATAAATTATGCTGAATGCAACATTTGCTTGTGGCATTGTTGCTGTAGCTGTTGCTGTCGCTGTTGCTGTTGTTGTTGTCTGCTGTCTGCTGTCTGCTGTCTGCTGTCTCTTGCCAGTTGCCAGTGGCCAGTGTGCCCGCTGTGGCGCCTCAAGTATTGTGAGTATTTAAATCATATTCCATTTACAGCTTCTGTTGGCCGCAGTCATTCTGTCATTCTGTCGCAGTTATTGATGCTGTTGCAGATGCTATTTATGGTTGCAACTCTCATCAGTGCAACTGCCACAAAACAAACTTTCACAAAAGAGAACATAAACAAAGCATTCTAAGATCGACAAATTCAGATTTGAAATATGTTTTTTAAAATGTACAAAATATTTTGAAAAGTTCAAGAAGCTGACAACAGACTTCATCCAAGCTTCTTCATTCTAGAATAAGCAACATTAATCTTGGAATATTTATTCTTGGTTTAATATTGTTCATCGTACGACATTTAAGTATTTTGATAAAATCAGCTCATTCCTCCACTGAATGAATTCATATAATATTTGTATTATACAATTTAAATTTAATTATTATTATCGAAAACGAAATTTGGTGTTTCTCGATGGTTTTTTATCTTGGTTTTCTCGTCACTGCGTGATTCTTCAGCATCGTCGGCGGCGGCGTCTTTTATGATGTACAATTCCTGGAAATTATGCAGCACAAGTTGCCACAGTTTGCTGGCTCATCCTCATCTGCAATTGCAACTGTATCGAGAACTCCATTATCATATCCATATTCATTTTCATGCCATTCCTGGCCCTAATGCCGCCTCAAATAAATTTCAATAAATTAGTGCAGCTCTGTTGCAGCTTCTTCGTCTCCGTCTCCGTCTTCTTCTTCTTGTTCATGTTCTCCTTCCTCTTGGCACTCACTACCTGCAGCGTGCGTCAGCGGTTGCATTTCAAAGGAGCTAAAGCACCCCAAACAAGAACTGCTGCTGCTGCTGCTGCTGCTATCTCTTGGCTCTCTTAGCCTCTTATCACTGTGGTGGGCACTGGTGCATTTGCCACAGTTGCCTGTTGCCGGCCGTTGTTATCATTTAATGAACGCTCCACTTGGATGCCAGAAGGCCCAAAAGCACACACTGTCAGCTTAATATTGAGCCGCAGCTGCCCCAACTGGCCCATGCCACACGTGCGGTTATCTTAAGTAAATGGCAGCAGCCCGCCACATTGACTTGAGGCTCAAGTTGAAGGTAGTTGTTGCAGTTGTTGCAGTTGCACTGCTGCAATGTTAATATAGCGATAATCATGGCTCCATCTACTAATTAATTGACTCTTTGTGTTCCCTCCTTTTGCCCACCATCTTTTGCCCCCCTCCTCAGCCCCCGGCACCCTCACCGCTCCACACCTGCTTGCAGTCGGCGTCTGTGCGGCGCTTTTCGTTTCATTTCAAAAGCCTGTTTCAATTTTCTGCATTTTAGTGCCTGATGCACTTTGGCATCTCGACGCAAGGCGAGCCAGTCAACCATTCAGCTCCTCTTTGCTGCTCCTCCTCCTCCTCAACTTCTGCGCTGCTCGCCTGTTGTTTGTTGTTTGTACGGACGGACGGACGGGCGGACGGACGGGCGGACTGCTCTTGTGGTTTTTGCCTACACATATTTGCACTTTGGCTGTGCTCGCCGCTCATAAGCCCCGAGCCCCCATCCTCATCCTTGAAGGGAAGCGGTTGGGGTTAATCTTACGTCCTCTGTTATTTTCTTTATTCTTTTCTTTTTAATGCGTTCAATTCATGTGTGTAGATAATTTTGACATTTAGTCTCTTATCTGAAGTTTATTTCTGTTGAAAGTGCAAATCCTTTTGCCAGACCAACCCAGTCCATGGGCGTCGCTGTCGCTGTCTCAGTTGCGGTCGCCGTCGACGTCGTTTTCAGTATTTGTGCGGGGGGTCGCTAAATTAGCACCTACACACAACGCTCCCGCAGACAACAACAACAACAACAACAGCAGCAGCAGCAACAACAATAGCGGTGCTCTGTAGCCCTGGCAACTTTATTAGCACCCCAGTGAACCTTTGATCTTTTGCCGCGGCCGCCTCCGATGATGAGTTGCTTTTTTATGCTACATATATACATACGAGTACATCCATGCAGCCACAGACACAGACACGCAAACATATTTATTGATGTATGCCTGCTTGTACATACATATATATATATATATATATATATATCCTTTACAAACAGAGAAAAAGGTTTGAGGATCGCTACAACAAAATGACTCATATATGAAGTAGCCCATCTCCTAACTGAAACATTTGTGTGGCAACTGATCTATGCATACATATTTCCATTTCCATATCATATACTCGTATATATATAAAAACGCATAATTTGTGAAAACTTTACATGAATGGTATATATACAAATTCATAAATAAACTCGAATTTTGAAAACCAAGAAGAAGCTGCAATTAATAGTGTATTTGGCATTCGTTGCATGGCCTGAAGCATCATCATTTTATTAGTTATATATGCACATTTATATACATATACATACATATACGAGTATCCTATATTGTTTGTTTCTTTTTTATTTTTTTTTTTGTTTGTTTTTTGTTTGCATTTCTTAATTTTGCACGCAGGATATGGCAAATTATTTTTGGCGCGCCTTCGCTTGATACTACGAGCAGACTGGGATGCCGAGCCAAGACTCTAGACTCTAGAATATCCATTATTTTATTTTATATTGTGGTTTTTTTCGTGTTTAGTTATCTTTCCTTTTTTGGGGTATTTTACTGCTTTTATTGTTTGCCATTCCAGTTTGCGTTGAGTGGTCGTTGTTGTTGTTGTTGCTGTTGTGCTCACATCCTGCGATATCCTGGCAACCGCCAGGCTCCGTTACCTGGCCACTTGCCATGCTGCCTGGCGTATCAATTTCAATTGGTTCTATTATGCTGTAGGGCCAATTGTGGACGTAATCGCTGGCCAATAATTTGCAGAGGCACGATTTAAGCGGAACTCGTGAAATTAACAATAGAGCAGCTCTCACATTATTTAAAGTGGACGCAAAAAAAGGCAAAAATATACTTTAACAAATCGCTTTTACACAATCTATCAGTGTTGTGACCTCTGTTTCTTAATTGAACTATGCCTTTCTATGGCTTCAGGTCGAGTGTTTTTATATTTTATACTCCGATATACTCGTATTTCAAATCCCGTCGGGATTCGTCTCCAGTAATAATAATATAATAATAAATTAATAGGAAAAGAAGAAATGTATGCTTTGATTTATTTCTTAGTGGTTTGGTTGATTCTCTACTAAATTCAAAATATGTTAACCAATACTACACAGAGAACAAATAATAATAAAGTAAATAATCTCAGACAAAATTGAAAAACATATTTTTGGCATAACACACTTTACCGATCCGTTAACTTTTGATACGTGCAGCTCTTTTTTTTATATATCATTGGTTTTTAGTCAGTAATTTATGGCAACAGAATTGGCCCGATGATTACCCAATTGTGTTATCTATCTGGATCAACACGAATCTTTAATCCCATATTAAAAAGCAATTCATATGTTTCGCTTTTGTTATACATTTCTCACCTAAATCTATACGAGTATACGTATTTGAATACACATACTTACTTATTTAGTATATATCTGTATGTAGTTCTTGACATTCAAGTTGACGGCGGTATTTGTCAAGGGGAGTTGGCAGTCTTCTTTCTTTATGTTCGTATTCTACTTCTTTCTGTAATAGGTAAATTATGCGACAGGCGCTTGGGTAACTAAAGAAGCCAGAGAGTAAGTTGTCCGGAGAGACCGGAGGGTCTCCTCCAGTTTTGAGCATAAGTGTTGTCTCCATGGCTGTTAATATTTTCAAGTCGAAGCAGAACTGACGAAGGCTATATACATATATCAAATGAAGAAAAGAGAGACCAGTTTTGTTTGGCACGCCGAAGTTTGTATACCCTAGCAGACTAAAGACTATTTACTAAATGGAATCGACTCAAACTTCAAACTTTTACTCTCTGCAAGGCTCTTAGACTACTCCATAAAATGTGTCACGTTGTGCGAATATACTCGTATGATTTATATTTTATATATTTACATCATCACTTTTGTGTGCAATCGTATTGCCATCATGCCGACAGACACAACATTTGTCAAGTACGTGTGGCAACAACAGCAACAACAACTCTTTCACATTCGGCTTTGTGCTTTGTGAACTACTCTAATCGCACTCCTAGAGACCATTTCCATACTCATTCCCATTCCCAGTATACTGCGTAACTTTAGATGCCACAATGTGTCATGTTGTTGTTGCTGTTGTTGTTGCGTTGTTTCAGTAGTTGTTGCTCAAGTTGTTGTTGTTGCCATTGTCTGGCTATTTGGCTTGAGTTGCGGTAATTCACACGGTCCTGGCTAAGTTCGTCCGCCTGCTTGGCCACTGTTTGGAATGATTCTTGCATTGTAATTATCGCATTAATTCTATGGCTTCAGCACAAGTTGTTGTTAATATAGACCTAACCCCCCCTAGCACACACACACACACACACACACACACATCCAACCAGCCCATTCCCCACACAGAATATATTAAATTGCAAGCGGGCGCCTGTTTGGGAGCGAAAAATAAAAAGTGTTATTTAGAAATCGCACCAAGAGTAGGATCAGGAATTGAAATTGATTCTTCTGAGCTAATCAGCCATCTTAGCTTTAAAGCTCCCATCAGAAATATAAGCAATTTTCTGCCTATTTTTCGTCAAACCTGTAGAAGTAGAATTTTAGCTTCAAATGAAAATCAACCATCTCAAAACATTTATTAATACGAGCTGAGAGCCTGGCAGCTAGTGTTATATAGGTTGCAGGTTGAGAATTTAATAGCTATCTAGATAATTATTATATTTTCATGTAGCTCAACATTATTTGGCAACTTGTTGCAACTGGAAACTCAACATTTCTGACGTCTTATTTGCCAAATGAGTAAGTAATTTTCACAAAACTCTGATTTAGTCTTTGAAGTCAACGCTCAAGTTATGTTCAATCGATGATGGGTTGATCGACAAGAGTAGAGAGAAGTGAGAGGCGAGATGGGAGAATAGAGAATGGAGAAGAGAGAGAGAGAGAAAGAGAAGTTGTGAGCAGAAAACAAACATCGTGACTTGGCAGCGTCGGTAAAACATCAAGCATACTAAAATAAAGTACTCAAAACGTATTTAAAAGCACTAAACACAAGTACCACAGATTAATAAGCGCTTTTGAACTCAGCCGACCAGAAAACTAGTTAATAGCACAACAACAACTGTGCAAAAAATAAAAAATAAATAAAAAAGACCAAGCAATATTACAATGAGTTCCCCGACTAAAACATACTCTGTACCCTCATATGTAGTTTTCCAAATCTGTACACTGGAGACACAATTTAGCCAGCTCGGTTAGGAGATATCCCGAAGACAGGTGCTAATACATAGTTGACTTTCTGATGCTAAATTCCTAAATATGAAAAGACATTTTGATAAACAAATTCTGTGCTTCGTATGCGATCTATCGGAAATTGAAATGTATCGAGATTCTTAGGACTGGGTGACTTATCGATAAAAAGAAATAAACATTTTCCCCATTTTTATTGGGTTCAGCGATGAGTCTCCTCAATTAAATCTTCTTGATCTGTATATGATTTACAAGAAAAATTAAATAGAATACTTGTTGCCACTAGCTCTTATAATCTCCAATGTGGATCAAATGGAAGATCGATACTTATCCATATATTTTTCTCAACTGGATAGGTTATGGAACTCTTATACTATTGTAGGCAGACATTTAAATGATCATGGGGTATGAAGATGTCTCCTGCTGCCTTTTACATATGCACATACAACTTGATGACACCGACTCATAAATCGGTACAGGGTATACGAAAAAGTAAGCAAACAGCAAACGGCGCCGGTAACTACAGAACTACAGAAAGGGAGTGAGTGCTTCATCCATGGATTGTCAACAACATCAGCTTTATGGCAACTGCAACTTGGGGACTGGTAACTAGGTGCTGGGTACTGGGTACTGGGTACTGGGGTACTGGGTACTGAAACTGGGCAGTGGAACTGGTGAAACGCTGCGGAAAATGCTGGTGATGGAAAATGCATGCCAAATGGCAATTGGGAAAGCGCAAACAAATCAAGACTCAAAGTGTCCACAGATGCAACGCTTGTGAAAAAGCGACAAACCACAAGCGAAAAAACAAAAACAGAAAAGAAAAAAACCAACGACAGACAGACAAAGCCCAAAAGAGGCTGATGAAGATAAGCACGAAGGCGAAAACGAGGGTAAAAGATGAGGAGCAGAATGAGCAGCAGGAGGTTGAAGATGAAGATGAGGTTGAGGTTGAGGTTGAGGATGCAAAGAGACGTCGCTGTTGACAGCAGCGAGAACAAACATTGTTGCAGTGCCCACTTGAGATTGAAATGTAGCCGGGCAGCAGCAGTGCGGATGAGGGCCAGAGACAGAAGCAACCTGCAAATGCATTCGCTTGTGTGTTCTCTGTGTGTGTGTGTGTGTGTGTGTGTGTGTGTATTTAGTTGGCATCTGATGACACAACTGGAGGCGGAACTCTTTGAAGATGCGCATACGGTGATTTAATAGGCACTCTGACAGCCAAAGTCTCCCAGTTCTCAACTCTCAGTTCTCAGTTTCCAGTTACCAGTTACCAGCTATTGCTCTCTGTGCTCAAATGAGCAGATCACCGATGACCGATCACCTATCATATAAACTATGACTCTATAAAAACACACAATGAAGATACAAATTTTAACTTGATTTCTGAAAGTATTTCACAGATGTCCATTTGGAAAATGTGATTTATAAAAGTTGCAAGTTTCCAAATATGAATAGTGAATAACAGTGGGAAATTAGAAGAATATATATAGAAGAAGAAGAAGAATACATATACGAGTATATATATAGCCAGAGGCTGAGACTGTCATTACTAAGATTCGTATACGAAGATGCCTCGCAGCGTTAATTATGGGTGCAGCACATGAAAAAACTCGACACCAAAGGCTCCAAGCAAGACAAGAAGGGAGAGAGAGTTTGGGAGAGAGAGAGAGAGAGAGAGAAGGATATAGTGCGAAGGGAGGGGGGACAATGTGACGAGTATTTATATTATGTAAACAAAAGGTGAATTCGAGGAGGGCAAGTGTAAGTGCTGGCATTAGCTATTATGGGGTAGCAATTGCCTTGACACACAACAAACACGCACACACACACGCACACGCACACACACACACACACACACACAGCACTCACACACACGAAGCTAGCCCAGATTGATCTCTTTGATGAAATTTTAACGAAGTTCAAACAACTGGCAGATTTCAAACAAAAAAATCAACAAACAAAGAATGAAACTGCATACAGCTGTAGAGTGTGAGAGAGAGAGAGAGAGAGAGAGAGAGAGAGAGAGAGAGAGTGACCGACTCGAAATTACCCTGCAGTCAGTTGAACCACTTTTATTTACCGGAAAACGGTATTAATGACTTACTTCGCAGAAATATACGCAAATGTTCTTATGATAATTCAATTTCCTTAATATTCGAGGCTTCACTGTAGTTCCTTATTAATTTCTTGTCCTTCTTTCTTTTCCTCAATGTATCATTTGCAAGTTAAACACTGATCAACTTATTTTTAAGACTATAATGCACTCTTATCAAATAGATCAAATATAATAAAATATATATATATATATATATGCGAAGGCACTTTGTAGCTCTCATAAATCTCTCTGAGAGACGAAAAGACATAATGCTGATCGAAGATATATATACGTCATGACTCCCTAAACAAGTGCTGGTATAGGGTATTCAAATAGTAGTCGAGTATTATTGTTATTATTATTGTCTCCACAGATTGCGTGTGTGAGAGAGAAAGAGAACAGGGAAGGGAGGTGAAGGGGCAGGCTTACATGGGTATTAGCCTGGATGACAATTGAAAGATCACTCTGAAAGTGGTTCGAGCTCAGCTCAACTCAGCTCAACTCAACTCAGCTCAGCTCAGCTCAGCTCAGCTTAGTGGCTCCTTGTTTGGGGCACTTGAAAATGCTGCGGAAGTGTGCCCCGATTTGCTCTTTCAAATTAAAAAAAAAACACACACACACAGGCAAAGAAAGAGAAACTGATGAGATTGCAACAACAGGTGTTGCAACATTAGATGCCTAGCATTTGAATTGATCTATGTTGCACATGCATTTATGTGTATATTTGGTTTTTGGCATTGACTTTGCCATGGGAATAGCTTCCATCTCTCCATGACCACCCCACTCCTCCATCACGACTACGAGTATATCGCCCGTTCGGCATTCATTGGCAATGTGCAACGCCTCCTTTTGCAGTTGGCGGCGATAAAAATCTCGCTTCGCTTGGCCAAAATGCGTTTGTTGCGCCGTTGCCCGCGAAAAAAAGCAACAACAACGACAAAAATTTGCAGCAATTCGTTTTGATTTGCGATTTTCTGCCTCTTCTCTCTCTCTCTCTCTCTGCCTCTCTCTCCCTCTCCCACTCCCTCTCTCTCTCTCTCTCCCCTCTTTTATCCAATAGCACTTCTCAACTCACCCATTCAACGACAATACGCTGCGCCAGGGGGCGAAAAAAAACCTTATCTCGCTGCCGGAAATCAAAGCGCACATCAAAGATTGCCGACGCCGACATTGTTGTTGTTGTTGTTTGTGTTGCTGCTGTTGCTGCTGCTGCTGCTGCTGCAAGCAGAGGTTGCGGTGTTCAATTGTAAATGCTGCCTCCCCCTCATTGGCAGGCCACCACAGCACCACCTTTTTATACTTTTTACCTTTCAGTTTTGTTTGATGTCGTTGTTGTTGTTGCTGTTGTTGTTGTTGGTGTTGCTCATCGTGTGTGCGATCAAATTTCCCCTTCCCATTTCGCCGCCCTCTCCCCTCCTGGCCCGACGAGTGATGATGGAGGAGTCAAGGGCGCTTTGAATGGCATGCGCAGCATGCTGCTCACCTTGCCACTTGCCACTGTTGCAGCTACATATGCACAGCTGCAGGTGGGTCAAAAATAAATGGCGATCTCTCTTGATCAATCAAGCAAGCTCAATAGTTAACGGTGCATATTATATTGATAATAATAGTAATAAAATAATGTCTGATTTGTAGTTGCCATTACATAAATTATCTAATTATCGGCTCAAAGATCAGATGGTATTATAAAAAATAAAATGGTTGTGGCCTCAAATTTAAATTCAAAGTCGCCATAATAAATAATAATAATTTGGATATCATAATGTCAAATGAATTTTAGTAATTTTAGTCCTCAAGTCGAATTGAATTATGAACATTTAATAGTCACTTTGAAAGCAATAATAATAACTGTTCGCCATAAGCGATAAATAAAGCCATATTTTAAGTCCCAAGATAAAGACTAATCAATATTTATTAATATATCTAATATAGTCGTCGTATTATTTCTAAAACTTATTTTTTTTTGTTGATTAAACAAAATTTTAATAATAATACAATTATGCATATTCATTCATGAGGTATAATTTAAATATGCATACATACACAGAATTTGTATAGCTATATAAATAATAATATATTTTATCTGGATTATTTACAATTTCAGTAAAAATACTATACGAGAGAGAGAGAGAGAGAGAGAGAGAGAGAGAGAGAGCGAGACAGAGCTTAACCTGTTCCCAAGACTTTAAATCAAACATAAATCTTTCAAGAATACTTGGAAATTGTTATTCTGCACTACACGTCGAGTATTGCATACCATTTTAGACCTGATGCAGCATTTCGACATCTAAATTTCAGTATTACTTAAAAAAACATACCGATTGTTTCTACGAGTAAGGAAGCATGGACATATTACAAGTCTGAAGAGTATAGAACTCGTTCGCCTAGAAACAGAGGGACAGACATGCCCATGTCGACTCTCCTAGTGATGCCAATTAAGTCGGAGACGTCATCAGCTTCACGGCTAAGGTGTCAAATAATCTGCAAGCGCTTAAATCAAAAATCAGACCCGGAATCGGAATCGGACTCGTAATGTTCCCAGTGGCAAATATTCAATGCACTTTGGTAGCGCACCTGAAGCGAAACACACTCAAAACACAATTGCACAGCGAGCGCGCTCTGCTTCTTCCGTTCCCTCTCTCTCTCTCTCTCTCTCGCTCTCTCTCACTCTTTCTCCCGCTCTCCCTCTCCCTCTATTGCTGGCTCCTCGCTCTTGTGTGCGCGCTCAGTTGAGTTCCAGCTGTTCCCAGCATGTCTGTTGTGTGTGCACTCTCCCTTTCGCTCTCTCTCTCTCTCTCTATCTCTGTGGGGTTCGCTCGGCTGTGTCTGGGGCCAAACAGTTGCAGTTCACTTGGCTCGTTCAGTCCACGTTGATAGTTTGGCGAGTGTGGACGTGTTTCGCTTCGCACTGGGAATTGACAATTTGAATGTACGTCAATCGGCGGCTTTGTTCAAATACAACATTAAAAGTTATATTAAATAATCGTGTGTTAAATTGGTGTCTGATATTATTATTTCTTTTTTTTCACGTGATACGTGTGCGCAGTTAAGCGTAAGCTAAATTAATAATAATAATACGAATCGCACAAATCGCGGGTGAACTTAGTAGGCCACAGAATGAGGCGAATGTGACCGTGACCCTGAAAACCCTTTGTGCTCCTGCTGACCCCAATCGACTTGGTCAGCCCATAGTCAGTGATTGCAGCATTCACTGCATTGACAACATTGACACGCAACTAGCAATTCGGAAAATGCTGACAGCACCCACAGCAAATTCATTTGCCCTGCTCGCCCTGCTCGCCGGCTGCCTGATGATGCAGTGCAGCTGCAGTAGCATCAGC
Source organism: Drosophila basisetae (assembly GCA_035041595.1). Lineage (NCBI taxonomy): Eukaryota > Metazoa > Arthropoda > Insecta > Diptera > Drosophilidae > Drosophila > Drosophila basisetae. The sequence continues at coordinate 21,107,720 of JAWNLB010000174.1, forward strand.
AGCAGCAGCATCGGCAGCGGCAGCAGAGCGCTGTCAGCTTTGTCGGGGAATGCGGTTAACGGTGGCAACTCGAATGGATTACAATGCCAGCGGATCGCAGTCTCTGCCTGCCAGGGACTTGGCTACAATATGACTGCGCTGCCCAATCTAGCTGGTCACACCATTCAGCTGGAGGCTGAATTGCAGGTAAGCCAATAACACAACACCCACCCCCTCCCCCACCCCACGCGATTCTTTTTGGGTGTGTGGCCATAAAAAACAATTCTTGACGCTTACGTGCAAAAAACAAAAACTCGAAAAAAAATCAAAAGCCTAGTAAAAAAACTACAACAAAAATTGTTGAAAACTCAGAAACCATTGCGAAAGCCAAGTGGTCAGTGGAGGGAGGGAGGAGATGGATCTGTAACTGTAGATATGGACATGACCGGAGTCGGAGTCGGAGCTCGAAGCTGACGTTGTTGTCAGTGTCAGTTGTTGTGACGTTGACGGCAACTGGCGGCAGCTCATCAAAGCGCCTCCACTTTTTTGTCTGTTTGTCTTAGCTGCTTTTTTGCGTCTGCTGCTCCTTCTTCTTCTTCTGTTTCTTCTGCTTCTTGGCTCGTTTTTGTGGCTTTGTCATTTGGCGATTTATGTGAGATAAAGCTACAAATAATAACACAAAAACAAATTACACAAAAATGACGATAAATGAAAAAACAGTCATCAAAAGCCTACAAAAAAAAGCGCAATAGCAAAATTTAGAAAATTAGAAAACTTATTTGGATTGATTGATATGTAAAGGTATTGCCTATATATAATATTTGTTTATAGTTGAAGTTGTACTTGAAGTTCCCTCAAGTTATTTAAATGAACTTTCCAATCAATTATATTATTACTGATCCATCGTTTGGGTCCGTCTTTATCAATTAGATGTGTACTTCAAGATTTGTCAGCTTAGCAACTGTTCCTACTTTTTATAGCTCAGACATACACTGACAAAAATATGCACATTCTAGGCACGAAATTGAAATCTGAAATTTGTAATTTTAAGCGCAAATTCTATGCTTGGTTCAAGTGCTTCTTTCCAGAATAAACTAATATAATCAAACTTATTACATATGTACTCGTATGCCTTAAGATATATATTCCATATATTTGATTGATATTGGGATATATATTTCTGTCTTAGCTATGCCCAAAATCCTGCCCTGCCCTTTTGGACTTTCAGTTTTATTTTTCTATCTTGCTTTGGTTTTCTATTTCTGTCTTTCTGCTTGACTTCTTGTTGTTCTTTTGACTTGGTCTCCAGATCCCTGCTCTCCTCCACGCATATCTAGACAAGAGTGCAAACACGTCCGACACACACACACGCACACACACACACACACAGACAAAAGACGGGCACAACAAAGTTATCAGTCAAAAGACTTTCGAGAAGCGACAGCCGCAAACATTTAATTGCTTTTCAATGTAAAATGTAAAAATGCTGGCCGCTATCAGTGACGTCGGCGTCGACATCGACGTCGCTGCTGCCTTTGCATGTTACAGATAAAATGATAAAAGGAAAAAAATTACAGCAACAACAAAATAGCACCAGAAGAATACAAAGACGAACGACGAAGACGAAGACGAAGACGATGATGAAGATGATTGAAGAGGAGGACGAGGGGGCAGACGACATAAAAATAGGCAACTACAAAGCATAAAGATGAAAAAGAGAAGAGGAAGAAGAAGAAGATGAAGAAGAAGAGAAATGTTGAGCTGTTACTAACTTTGACTAAAAGTCGAATTTTTGGTTTGGCTCTAACTGCATTTGAGGTCAGCGTCATTCTTGGCCATAATTTACCTTTTACCATGAACAGATATTCAAAGCGAGTGCGTGTCGAAAGCCGAAGCGGTCGCTGATAGCGATGGTAATGCTAATAGTGCTGGTAATGGTAATAGTCTTGGCAATAGTATTGGTAATGTTGGTAATGGCTAAAGTCTTTAGACGAGAAAAACAACTGTGACGAAGATAGCAAATAGGTGGAAAGAATGAGCGAAAGAGGAAACGAAAGATGTGAGAAATGTGTGCGATGCTGCAGCGAGCAACGCTAGACGCTAGTCGGGGTAGGCGACGAAGTCGGGGAAGACGGGGCCGACTGGTAAGGGGCACGGGGTCATGGTCGGGGCCTTTCTTTCTTGGCCCAGAGTCCATTAACACCTTTCTGCCGGCTCTCCCGCTCCTCTTTAGGCATAAACATACAATGCTTTGGCCATTGGTCAATCGGATGCTGCGGCGAAGTAAGGCAGCAAGGGTCGGGCAACGCCGGTTGTGCCGATTGCAGCTGCTGCCGACCGCCGACTAACTGACTTATTGACTTATTGACTAACTGACTAAAAGAAAACCCATAAAACTGTGCACTATGCGCCGCACCAATGCTGTTTGCATTTGACTTTATCTGCTCGACTCTTGTCAGCTGATTAGTTGTCTATGCCGGCAGATACCCTGTAACTAAAGATATTGATTAAAAATTATTCATTTTCAAATATAAATTGTGAAATTTCAATTCTATGCTGCCCATTTTCTTCCTGCGAATAAGCAGAATAAACACATCCAATTTAAGAAAATATTCTTATTTTACAATTTTTAAGCATTCACCATCGATGTGTTTTGCACTTGAATCGAGATCTCTGGTTGTGATAGTGTCGTATTTTTGCAAAGGATATCTGTTTACCATATTCATTTTGTTTGTACACAAATAGCTCTTGATTGGTCTGCATTTGCAGTGCATCTACTAGTCGGTCACTCCAGCGCAGATTGAGTGCGTGCCAGTGTGTTTTGTTTTTTAGAGGCGTCTGGATCGCATTCCCGCCTACTTTGCCTTTTTCTTATCGGACGCAGGCTGCGCCTGGCGCTGTTGTAAATGTTCATTCTTTTGCCTTAAATGGATGACTGTCTACTGTCTACCTCGCCCTCTATCTCTATCTCTCTCTCTCTCTCTCTCTCTCTCTCTCTTTCCATCTCTTTCGCCGACCGCCTTTCAGATAATCCCTTTGTGTGTGTGTAAAAATTGTTTAGACGAAACTCAAACAAAAGTCGAACATGTTTCAAGTGGGTAATAAAAACGAAATGAAACGAAATTAAATCGGAAGCACGTAATGCAGATCAAAGAGTTTCGGATAAAAAGGAAAGCAACCAACTAAAACATACAACAACAACAATTTTCATCAAAAGCTTTATGGCCAGCTGGAAATGCATTTAACATACACATGAACTGTGTGCTGAATTCTTCAAATCTTGTCTCGCTCCAGATACAAATTTCAAGTGCATCCAATGAGCAAAACGGCATCAACAACAACAAAAGTTCCAGGCACGTGGCCAAGTCTTGTGTCAGTCAGCGAAAGAGAGAGAGAGAGAGAGAGAGAGAGAGAGAGAGAAAATAGAGACATTCCAAGTTTCATCAAGATAGCTTCAAAATTAAGGACCTGCTCGGAAAGCAAACAGACATGGCTATATTAACTAGTTTAATGATTCTGATCAAACATATATATATATGTATATAAATATATATATATACATATATACATATATGTATATATATATATCAGATTTTCTATTTTAGAATAGGATTCTCAACTATTTTTGTTTATTCTTTGTGTAAAATACTGTTTCCATTCACATACGAGTATATTTCAAAAATTATATAATCTGATACGGAAATTTGAAATTCGTTGAGGTAATTCTAAAATGCAAGTTTCAGTTCAGATTATTATTATTAATGGATATTCCCTATCAAATAATAAATTACATCTGCGAAAATGATAGTAATTTACTTGCATAACCCACTCCACCACCCCCTCCACGAGGGGCTCTTCAACAAGTGTCCAACTTTATTCAATTCAATTCCCAACATTTTCATTGATCGCTATCTCTGAGAGGTACTGAGCCTACATGGCCAGTGGAGAGGGGGTTACGGGTGGGGGCGGCAGGGTCATGGTTTTGGTGCGTTGCCGTACACGTTGAATTAATTTGCTTGTAATTGTCCGTTGACGAGCACTTTGTCGGCACTAGTAGACAGAGATAGCGGCTGACAACCACAAAGAGATAGCAGGTCAACACAAATAAAAGGGAAAGCACATAGGCTCAGAGGAGATCGCGGTGCGGCGGCTGTTCCACATGCGCAGATCTGTCTGCTTGCTGGATTTGACATGACTGGTTTATACATGCCTCCCTGCCCAGCTTTCCCCCTCACTCGCACACTCGTTCGCCCTGTCACTTTGCTGGATTTTTATTTGTCCATTATCATTTCACGTATGTGCGGGAGGGGTGTGCGTGTGTGTGTGGGTCGGGGGGAGGGTGGGTTGGTGTGTTTGGTTTGGTTTGTTGGGCTTTGCCGTTAGCCTTACTCGCCTGTCATGTTTGTCATATCGCCTCCGATAAAGAGAAAAAAAAAATAGACGACAAAAACAACAACGAATTGTTTTTTTTGTCCATTTATTTTTTTATAGTTAAATGCGCAGTCGCCGTCATACTCGTGCTCTGTGGGATTTGTGCCTTAAATATGACAGATGACTGCTCAAACAAAAGGCAAGAGAGGGACACCTCAAACTCTAACACTAACACCCCCCACACACCACCCCATTCCACACGCACTGGCCCCGGTGCCTCACCTTGCTGCCAGTTGCGCTCTTTGAGCGTTTATGTAAAGTAATTGTAAATATTTAGACAGCACGTTTTTGGGCTCTGTTTGGACAACGCATTAGTCGCTGACGCAGTCGAAGATCTGAAACTTAGAATTGCTCCACCAAAGCCTATAGCCCCTCGCCCCTCGCCCCCATATTCATTTATGAATTCCAATGGTTCCCCCATAAACACACATCACATAAGGCCGCAAAGTTTGCACCATAAACGACGACGACGACGACGACGACGATGGCGATGGCGATGGCGACAATAAATTTGTTTGATTTTGAAAATCAGAACCCATTAAGCAGATTGCTCGCAGAGCTGCACAGGAAGAGGGGCTGGTTGGTAAGAAATTTGATAAACAAACCAAAGAACAACCAATAGAAAGAGACAGACTGAGTTGAGAACTTTAGATACCCCACTCTTGAAATGGGTTGCTCATAAAAGCAAATATGCCGCTTATCGTTTGGGCCCACGAGTAAAAGATATGCTTACAAAAATATATTTATGTAAATATAAAGCAATATTGAGATATCAAGCTAGTTAATTTTATACATATACTCGTATATATATATATATACATACATCTATAATAAGATTGCTTCACCATTCGATCAAAGAAATAGGCGCAAATATAAACATAAATATTTTCATTTCGAGTTCCACGTTGATGGTATACCAGAAAATAAATAAAAAGCCATTTGCAGTTTTTAGAAAAAGCACCAAACAATTCATACTCATTGCCTATTTCTTTTTCAAAAAAAAAGTATTTATTTCCATTGTTTTTATTCTTTCCTACAGCAACCTTTGTGGTTCTTAAAAGTAGTACAACATTTAATTTGAAGATATCCAGTATGTGTTTATCTTCAAACCCTTGTATTTTCCATCGGCCATTAAAATCAACTCTATTTGACTATCATTATAAGAGTATATTTCCTTATATTATTGCTTAATATTTTATGTAGCAATTATTTTTATGATTCGTTTCAGGTCTTTTTTTCAATTACTTCAGTTGAATTATTTATTAAATCTATATTTGTATTTTTTTTGACGAAAGCTTAATGTGTTTACTATCAGTTAGTTTTCTGATATAATATATATTTTTTAAACTCAGTTGTTGTTGTTTCTTGGCAAAGAAAAACTCATCCAGAGTTAATCCGTGGCGGCGTTTTGATAAGAGCGCCCTTATCAGACAGACGCTAAAAAAAACGCCAAGCGCCAAGTTGTTGCTGTGGTTCTTAGTTGAAGCTACCAAGTTACGTTTTCAACAATAGACACACACACACATATGTATATATATATATATATATATCTATATATATAAATATGTGTATGTTTGTATTGTAATTATGTGGCCAACGTTAGTAGAAACAAAGGAATGAACGGAAAAAACAGCAGCAGCAACAAAAGCAACATAAAAGAATGTCGCGGAGGCATTTGAGGCGACTTAGCAATGATAATGTCAAATGTTTGAGTGCTGCCGACCAACAACAACAACAGCAACAATAGCAACAACATCAAAAACAATTATGACGAGGACCCTGGCTATAATGCATCAGTTACATATAGACAAATGACTTTGAAGTTTGGCGCAAGCATAAGCATGTGTGTGTGTGTGTGTGTGTGTGTGTGTGCGTGCTTGTGCTTGCGATGGTTAACTATGGATCGTTTGTCATTCGATGGCCGGCATAATTCTGGGCAACGAATTGATATAATGATGAAGCAGCGGCTGCGTTGACGAAAGCATTTTTGACAAAAGGCACTGCTCAGCTCTATATCCACATCGACATCCAGTTGAGGCACAGAGTCCACAGAGACACAAGAGTCAGTTGTCAGAGTCAGAGCCATTTCCAGTCCAGGCCAAGCAGCAACAACAATTAGTTGGCTCGTACAACAACAACAACAACAACGCTGACGACCCAAGGCGCAGGCACGCAAAAAATGCTGCAACGTTTTTCAAATGCCGCACCAGTGAAAAAGCCAGGTAGGAATGTCGAGAGTAACGATGCCATGCCACTGAGCAAGAGGCAAAAAATAAAAATGAAAATAAAAAACAGCGGCAAAAGAAACACGTGCAATCAAAACGAGCATAGTCGACTGACAGTTACCCTCTAAAAAAAATGTTCCATTTATACAAAATAGTTGCCTTTTTTTCGCACATCACATCAACTGTCGGGCTTAATAATTACAATTATAATAATAATAATAACAATAATAATTAATTTTGATTAGCTTTATTTATTTATTTAAATTTTAAAGTCTTTTAAATGAATATTTGTGAACAAAAAGGAAAAAAGAAGCTGATCAAGCAAATAAAATATAATATTTGTTGTGTATGATAAACGTTACGAAGTACTGGACAAAATTATAATACCCTTTGCAAGACTATAACAATGCGGCCATAAGGCAAAAGTATAGGCAGAAAGAAAAGACCGAAGAAGTAACAAAAACAAAAGGCAAAAAGCAGCCAGAGACTCAGCAAGTCTTTTGTTTTGCAGCCAGGATGCTGAATGCCGCCGTCGCGAAGATGACGTTGAACTGCGCGAGTGTTCCCGTTGTTGTTGCTGATGTTACTATTGTTGCTGTTGTTGTTATTATTGTTGTTGTTTTTGTTGTTACCGCCGCTCGTAATTACATGGCAATTAAGTTAATTGAACTGCGCGCCTGCGCTCGCGTGAATTGCTTTGGTTAAAGATAAACCCTTCCCACATCGCCACCCCCCCCTACTCACCTTACCCCTTTACCCGCTTACCCGCTTACCCGTTTGCCCCCTCAACCAACCACTCCTCGTTGCACAAGGCAAGTAAGCGCCAAAGCAAACAAAAACAGCTGCAACGCTGGCATGCTCTGTATTCTTGTTGTTGTTCTTATTGTTGTCGTTGCTGCCACTTTTCGGCCTTTATTCAGTTCAAGCCCATTGTTGTTATTGTTATGCTTGGCATTATATCATGTAAGATGCGTTTAACTGCTGTTTGCAGCACATTTCACCCAAGCTTAGCCAAGCCACTCGATCTGACAGAACTTGTCAGCCCCAAAACGATGACAGCTCACATTAAAATGGAAAATAGAAGTTGGCACATAAATGTAATCACGCCGAGCAGTTTATACCCTTACTCGAACACCACCTGCTGAACTCTGACTTTCATTATAAATAATATAGTAGTCCGACATTAACGATTTTAAGTGATAATATGAGTATGTGGATCCAGCACAGTAAAACTCGTACCTAGTCAGTTTGCTCAGCATTCGTCATTAATCAAAAAAGTGGTTAATTTAAGAACAAATCCTTCGATCGCCTTCAATTCATGTAAAATTCTAATATCAATTTTATGCTACCCCTTGAACAGACTTACTTTTGACAGCAACCAGGACTTATCGATTAACTTTGATAAGATTTATTTTAATCAACACTTCAATTAAAATACTAAAACACCCAACCGAAAGAATTCTTATTTAGTCTACGATTATGGAGGGATGGCTGTGACTGTATGTAAATAAACAAATATGTACGAGTATGTCTACCAGATATATATACATATATATGTATATATATATGCTTACTATAATTTGTATAATTTGTTTGTGTTTAGTTGAAAAGATTAAGAGTTGATTGCTGGCAGGGATTTGATCTCCTTTTCATGCGACAAAATATTCGAAAATAAAAGCATCTTCTCACCATCTCAATGAAATCTGTACTAAGCCTTTGTCATTACAGTGATATCTGTTTTATTAGGGTGCTTACTGTAGTGTTGATTAAAATAAACACAAAAAAATCAACTCTGCTTTCTTGCTGCCACAACTGTCACAGGAATGCTTTGCTAATAATTGAAAGTCATTCTGCTTCCAAGTGCACGTCTGCTTCGAACGGAGAGCAATTCGCGTGAAAATATTCAAATTCATAAAATGGAAAACACCAACATGAATTCAGGTGAATATTACGAAGTGTTCTCACCGTTTATCATCGAGCAAGAGGACGAGATGCCAGCAATGATGGAAGACCCTGGCGACAATGAATGGTTCTACTCTCACGGCCAGGAGAAGGCGAAGGAGCAGACGAAGGATGAGGATGAGGACGAGTCCGACTGGTATGCCTATCATTGCCAGGCAGTAGCTGCTGAGGCAGCGGCATTGGACTGGCCCTTCTTCGCCAGCAATCTGGAGCACTATCCAGACTTGCCGCAGCCATCAAATAAACTGCCTTATGAAACATGCAAGGTCTTTATGGAACGGATGGATTCTTTTTCTTATGATGCCCAGCAGCAACATGAGAAGAAGAAGAAGCAGCGACAGCAGCAACAGCAGCAAAAGATGGACTCTAATTCTAGTTCGGATCGGGAGATGCTGCAGCTGTTGGGGCAAAAGATTTGCGAGTGGACACAGCCGCTGGAGACAGCCGTTGAATCGCTCATCGGGATGAACGATCTGCAGCTGGCGTCTCTCTTGCTGGCCTCCCATTTGAAGAAGAATGAGTTGGATCCAGATGAGGGCTGTTCTTGGATGAGTGCAGAAGTGCGCAATACTCTCAATCCTGGCCAGCAACAGAAGCAGAGCCGCACTTCCTGCAGCTGCAATACTATGCCAGCTACTAATGCACCCAAGCCACGTGAGCTGCCACAGCCTTGGACTGAGTGGTATGGCATGGAGAGGGGGGAACAGGAACAGGAACAGGAACAGGAGCAGTACAATGTGCAGCTAGGACAGGGTCTCTTTTAATCAAATGGAGAAACAAGAATCCATTTTTATTACTAACCAACTGACAGCTAAATATTCATATAATTATATTAAAGGTAACGTGCCCTAAACTATAGAGTGTATAAATTCTTGCTTAGGGTATCTCCTAGTCGAGCTCTCTCGACTTGAACGTTCTTACTCATTTTTGTTGTTGCACAAATTGAATATATTAAAAGTAGCGCAAAGAGTCTGACGAGAGCCGCGTCCTGTATGCAGTTGAAAGTGGCTGGGTCAGGGCTGGTGGCAATGCTGCCAATGCTGCTGGTGCTCCACTGGCCTGCTCCATACAATGGCCAGACAAGACAGACAGACAGAGAGAGAGAGAGAGAGAGAGAGAGAGAGAGAGAGAGAGACAGGCAGAGAGACGTTCAATTGTAACTGTAGCGTGCGCTAAGCTGAAAGCCAAGAGCTGAAAGCTAACCTGAGCGCAATTGCTTTCATGTAGTGCCAGCCGCTGGAGGCTCCTTTGAGCTGTCTGTCTGTCTCACTGTCTGTCTGTCTATCTGTCTGTTGGTCTGTCCGTTGGTCTAGCAGCCGCTTTGGCAGATTTCTGCCAAAGATTAGCCGCCGCTGTCGCTGACTGAACTCGTCTATATAATCACACAATCTGCCGTTCACAATGACTTTCTGTATTTTGGCCAGTTTCCTTTTGACAGCAACCAGGACTTATCGATTAACTTTGATAAGATTTATTTTAATCAACACTTCAATTAAACTACTAAAACACCCAACCGAAAGAATTCTTATTTAGTCTACGATTATGGAGGGATGGCTGTGACTGTATGTAAATAAACAAATATGTACGAGTATGTCTACCAGATATATATACATATATATGTATATATATATGCTTACTATAATTTGTATAATTTGTTTGTGTTTAGTTGAAAAGATTAAGAGTTGATTGCTGGCAGGGATTTGATCTCCTTTTCATGCGACAAAATATTCGAAAATAAAAGCATCTTCTCACCGTCTCAATGAAATCTGTACTAAGCCTTTGTCATTACAGTGATATCTGTTTTATTAGGGTGCTTACTGTAGTGCTGATTAAAATAAACACAAAAAAATCAACTCTGCTTTCTTGCTGCCACAACTGTCACAGGAATGCTTTGCTAATAATTGAAAGTCATTCTGCTTCCAAGTGCACGTCTGCTTCGAACGGAGAGCAATTCGCGTGAAAATATTCAAATTCATAAAATGGAAAACACCAACATGAATTCAGGTGAATATTACGAAGTGTTCTCACCGTTTATCATCGAGCAAGAGGACGAGATGCCAGCAATGATGGAAGACCCTGGCGACAATGAATGGTTCTACTCTCACGGCCAGGAGAAGGCGAAGGAGCAGACGAAGGATGAGGATGAGGACGAGTCCGACTGGTATGCCTATCATTGCCAGGCAGTAGCTGCTGAGGCAGCGGCATTGGACTGGCCCTTCTTCGCCAGCAATCTGGAGCACTATCCAGACTTGCCGCAGCCATCAAATAAACTGCCTTATGAAACATGCAAGGTCTTTATGGAACGGATGGATTCTTTTTCTTATGATGCCCAGCAGCAATATGAGAAGAAGAAGAAGCAGCGACAGCAGCAACAGCAGCAAAAGATGGACTCTAATTCTAGTTCGGATCGGGAGATGCTGCAGCTGTTGGGGCAAAAGATTTGCGAGTGGACACAGCCGCTGGAGACAGCCGTTGAATCGCTCATCGGGATGAACGATCTGCAGCTGGCGTCTCTCTTGCTGGCCTCCCATTTGAAGAAGAATGAGTTGGATCCAGATGAGCAGCAACAGAAGCAGAGGCGCACTTCCTGCAGCTGCAATACTATGCCAGCTACTAATGCACCCAAGCCACGTGAGCTGCCACATCCTTGGACTGAGTGGTATGGCATGGAGAGGGGGGAACAGGAACAGGAACAGGAGCAGTACAATGTGCAGCTAGGACAGGGTCTCTTTTAATCAAATGGAGAAACAAGAATCCATTTTTATTACTAACCAACTGACAGCTAAATATTCATATAATTATATTAAAGGTAACGTGCCCTAAACTATAGAGTGTATAAATTCTTGCTTAGGGTATCTCCTAGTCGAGCTCTCTCGACTTGAACGTTCTTACTCATTTTTGTTGTTGCACAAATTGAATATATTAAAAGTAGCGCAAAGAGTCTGACGAGAGCCGCGTCCTGTATGCAGTTGAAAGTGGCTGGGTCAGGGCTGGTGGCAATGCTGCCAATGCTGCTGGTGCTCCACTGGCCTGCTCCATACAATGGCCAGACAAGACAGACAGACAGAGAGAGAGAGAGAGAGAGAGAGACAGAGAGAGACAGGCAGAGAGACGTTCAATTGTAACTGTAGCGTGCGCTAAGCTGAAAGCCAAGAGCTGAAAGCTAACCTGAGCGCAATTGCTTTCATGTAGTGCCAGCCGCTGGAGGCTCCTTTGAGCTGTCTGTCTGTCTCACTGTCTGTCTGTCTATCTGTCTGTTGGTCTGTCCGTTGGTCTAGCAGCCGCTTTGGCAGATTTCTGCCAAAGATTAGCCGCCGCTGTCGCTGACTGTTTGTCTAACTGCTGCCAATGTTAAGCAACCGGAGTCGCAGTTCAAATTGCAGTTGCAGTTGTTGCAGTCGGTGCTGCCAACAGTGCAGTTCATGTTTTTAGAAGCAACATGCATATCGGCAGCATAAGACAATCATTATTCAGGCAGCAATAATTATTTTGTGGAGTGGAATACAAATTAAGATTATTTCTTTCAAGTCGTATGTACATATTTATGAGCATTGCTACTTTAAGAGACTATTTCTGCCCTAATATTATGTTTTATGAATTGTTTCCAAATGTTTTTCGGCACTCGAGTTCGTTATGATACGGACTAGTAATATGCCTGTACCTTGAAGAAATGTTGAATTGCGTTTCCGGTTCTGCATTTCAGTTGGTAAGTGGCGATTGCCATCCTTTTCAAACAATTTTGCTTTGATTGCTATCACAAACAAAAATCAATCTACGATTGTTTCCCCTATTGAAGTGCTTCTAGTCATGTGGCCGACGACTGTAGGCTGCTAACACTGGATTGCGGAGCAGCTATTAAGCTGCTGCTGGCATGGCTATCTAGCTCTTCCTGTTGCGGCCTCAGCTTGGCTCAGCTGCATTCCTTGCCAGAGCCGAGCTAAACGAACGTCGCCATCGATCGTTGGGGATCGTTGTACAATTCATTTCATTCCATTTCATTTGCCTTGCAATGGATTTCTTTTGCCTTTTGAATGACAATCGTCGCCAGTCAAAATGTCAATTAATTGTGAGAAGACATTCATATGTCGACGATGTCGACCAGTCGCTTTCTCAGTCTCAGCCTTTGACAGCCGCTGAAAATGCTGCAGAATTGCTGCTCTCTGCTTAATTACGTACATATACGAGTATATTATATACGTACATGTACACCAAAGTGGATTGCTTTAGATCTATCAGTTTCGGGATCAGCGCCAATATATGATGTCATCGCATCACTTTGTTACTGCCTGCTTTGCTCGGTTTTTTTTTATTTTTTATATTTGGCTTTTTACTTTTTACAGTCGATTTCGGCGGCTTCGATTTATCATCGCATCGTTGTCACGCGGCGGCGTCTTAATTATGCAAATTAACGCTGGAAATGAAACAGTAAAAAAAAAACAAAATAAATAAATAACATCTCTCACAATTTGGCCAAGAAAATAAAAAATAAATCTCTCTCTTAACTGTCGCAATATTCATATTCGTCTATAGCTTCTCAAATACGGCTCTGTTGTGTTCGCTAATTGCAGGCGCTTTCAAAGCAAATTAAATCAATTGGCGCACTTCAAAGCCGCCGACGCAGCCACCCCTCGCCCCGTCCACTGCCCAGCCCTCGCTTTGGTGTGTGTGGTGGCCGTCAGCTAGTATCAAATGGCAATCGCAAACGTTGGTTGCCTGCCGATCGATCGACCAACTAAATCAAATAAAGCGCAAATCAAATAATGCACTGACAACAATAACTAAAACAACCACAGGCTCGCCTGTCAGCTCTGCAAATAAAACAAGTAAGAATGCTGTAGTCAGTGCAGTGAGCTGGACTATGATATACCCTGAACCCAGCTGTTGAATATAATATAGTCTTATTGGAATATTTGGAACATTTCCCTTTAAAAAGTTGTGTACCCAAATGTGAGCCAGTCACCCAAGCTAATATAGCTTCGACTATAACTTGGGTGTTTCTTATCCGATGTTGATATAACTGTTACATACATTTGCACAAAGCCATTATACCCTTTTTACCCATTAAAAAGGTGTTCAGGGTATAAAAAAAGATAAAACGCTGCCGTCTTTGCTCTGTTCATATGAACATCGTGAACGACGCTTTTGTCGGCTGACCAAACATGACTTTGAGTTGCCCAAGCTTGAAGATTTAGTATCTCAGCTTGCTGGATTGCTCCATCTCTCTCTCTATATCTTTATGTATATTTATTTGAATGTATGTGTGTGTGTGTGTGTGTGCCTAGCTTGCGGTGCTTTGCACAAGCGTTTTGCAACACTTGTCATTTGGGACAGCTGAAAAATTAGTTGAGGCTACAGCAAAAATACATCCAAAATACTAGAAACATACGAGTATATTTCACTTCGCGAAGAAGATACCAAATACACAACTCTTACAGGCACAGGCAGACACTCCTTCTTCTTCATTGGTTTTGTTTGTGAATAGTGTGAATAGCTGTGAATTATGTGAGTGGCGGTCGCTGAAGGCTGAGACAACCAAACAACCGACTGGAGTTGCTAGAGATCATGCACCATCATCATCATCATCATCATCGTCATCATCGTAATCATAATCATTATCCTCGCTGTAATTATTATGCAAATCAGTCACGAAGTCAAATGATGGGAAAAAGTTTGCCAACATAATGGAAAATATATGCATATATAAAATCCAAAATAGAATAGAATAAATATGAATATCTATGTCAATGGGCATCTCGATGACAGCCTTAATCTGTTGGGAACGCCAGACGTTTATAAATAATTATGTAACCGGAGTTGTTCTCACCAATTCTTGATAGTACTTTGTACATTAACTTCAAGTTTTTATGAATACTAATATCACAAACAGTTGCACGAAATTGGATCTTATATTTAAGTAGCTGCCGGAGGAGCGATCGTATAAAAGTTCAGTTATTACTATATACAACTTGCATAGCTTCGATACAGATATTACTTGCGGCTATATATATACATATATATATATATTTATATAGTCAACACTACGGCTTGGATCAAATAGTTATATATATCATGGAAGGCAAAGAATGAAATGAAAACGTTATTTGCTTACCAAGTATCAGCACCAATCCTACCAATTATGTGTTTTATTAGGATCAGAAATCATCTAATTCGGGCAACTTTATCATATAGCCGACATAGGAACAATGGGCCTGTTTTTTATATTTGTGTTGATGTGATGAGCTTGACTTCAGTCGGCATGTCTCACATAGTCGACAAAATAATCTGGTGAACATCGAATAAAATATGACAACGAAAAAAGAAATTATTGAAAAAATGTATTATTAATTTATGAACCATTTGATATAGTCAACTAGTTGGAGTAATATTTCCACAATATCATTATTATGTGTGATTATTATATACGAGTATAAAATTCTATATAAATACTAGAGTTATGCGCATTTTTGTTGCCGCTTTGGTCAACTGCCGCTGTTTCGCATTAGATGCACTATCCAACAACTAATCTGGTAACAAATTGCATAAGCCTGGGAATGGGAATGGGAACTGAAAATGGCTATGGAGTGTGGAGTGTGTGTACTCGTATGCCAGAAATGACCAGTCTGTCTGTTGGCCAGTTTCATTTCTTCAGCTCCCCAACTCGAGTTGCCGTGCGGCAAGTTTCAGACGAACCATGGCGCTTAAGCCTATAATTTGTATGGGTGTGGAGCAGCAGGCACCGGGACTCGTGCGGCAGGTAGAAATTGATGCCGTAGGCAGTGCAACAGCAGCGGTAGCAGCAGCAGCAGCAGCAACAGCAACAGCAACAACAGCGGTGCGTAGAAAATTATAAATTAATCCATTACTTAAGAGCAGATTATGCAGATGTCTGAGCGCATTAAATGTCGCGCGGCGAACGCTGTGAGGATCCATGAGGATAGTGGCATTAAGCGTTAATGAATGAACATGCCACGGAGTCAGCGCGACTATAAAGAGCACATAGATACGCCACAGATACATGTGTATGTATCTCAACATGAGAATGTCGATTTGTGTTTGATCATTGTTGTTGTTGCTGTTGTTGTTGTATCTGTTGCTCCTTTCAAAAATATTCAAAGCCAAAGTGCCGCAGCGGCAACAACAACATCATCGCTTGATCGCTGGGGCAACTTTAATGTGCCTTTTGCTTTGCTTTCATTTTATTTGATTTCGTTGCGGCAAAATCATTAATCAAAATCGAGAAATCATTAAGTGTGCGTTTACGCTGAGGTGTCAACTGTAGTTGTTGTTGCTGTTGTTGCTGTTGCTGCTGTTGTTGTTGTAGCTGTTCTTTGGCTTGTAATTGAATTGTGAACATGACGGAGAGACTGAAGCATTATCAAATTTGAAACTCCACAAAAACAAGATTACATTTTTTTCTAACTTTTCGGTCTCAAAGTTACTTAAGAAAACCGCCGAAAGTCAAACAATAAACAGCCAAAATACAGAAAATAAAAAAGGAAATAGAAGAAAAACACGCTAAAAAACCAAAAACCGAAACGAAACGCAACTTGCAAGACACTCTGCGTTTGAGACAAAGACCTACAAAGAAAAAAGACAGAGAAAAAAAAACTGTTCGTTTTAGCTGAAACAAATTAAGCATAACTTTTTCATTTTACACACACGCACACACACACACGAACCGATGACACAAAAGTTAATTTCATGATCGATTTTTTAAAATCGCACCAAAGCTGAAAAGCATTTTTTCTTAGCCTTTAAGAAGCCGACAAAAGTTTTCAATTCTGTTTTACCATAGGCCCTCTCCAAAGATTTGATTTTTCAGCAAACTACAGTTATACAAAATGCTCAAAATAATAAATTTCTATACAAAATATATAAAAATTCCAACGATGTCTTTTAGCTGTTTGTAGCAATTATTTCTATAACAAATCCAATGTTTATTTCTATATTCCATCGAAGTTTCAGGTTAGTTGTAGGTTTTGCTGCCACATTTCCCGCATTCTGTAAGCAAATGCAATTTGTTGCTTTTGTCAGGTGTGCGACGCGTCGCGAATTGCGGCCTCTTTTTTCGCGGCGGCGGCTGCGTGGCCAAAAAAAAAAAAACAAAAAAAAACACAGCTCGAAGCGTTGCAGATTGCATTCGATGCGCAGACAGACGCAAACACTGCCGAATGGGTCTAAAGCTGGGACAGAAACAGAGGCAGAGGCAGAGACAGGCACAGACTCCGAGAGGGGGAGAGACTGAGGCAGTGGCAGAAGTAGGAGCTATGTCCAAGCCAAACCAGACCAGGCCAGGCCAAGCCAAGCCAAGCCAAGCCATAGTTATAGCCAAGTTGCCCTTTTGCATTTCGCAGCACAAAGCGGCATTAATAACACATTTTAGACACTTGGCCGGCCATTTGCTTGTGGCCCAAAAGCGTTACACAGTCAGTTTCGTAGTCCGGCTCTAGCTAGCTGTCACTCTTCCCCTGTCTCTCGCTCTCTCTCTCTCTCTCTCTCTCTCTCTCTCTCTCTTAGACTGTGTGTTTCTATGGCATTGCATATGCGGTTGGCCTGTCCATTAGTGGGATTGCCTTTCAGTTTTTGGCCTGGCTTATCACAATGATGTTGATGATGTTGATGATGATGATGTTGATGATGACGAGCCTTGACACTTGTTGCCATTGTTGAAGCCTGGCTGCAGCATCATTAAATTATTATTGCCTGTGGCCATAATAGACACACTACCTAAAAAACAGAGCAAGAGAGAGAGAGAGAGAAAGAGAGAGAGAGAGAGAGCGCAAACGTAAGCTAGATAGAGATAGATACACAGCTAGCTATCGTCTTTACAATAGCTCGCAGGCGGGTGCCTCAAAGGTAATAACACAAGCATCATTCACATCATTTCATCGACTCTCAGATACTCTTTACCAAATATTTGAATTTGCTTATTGTTTGGTGACCCATTATTATAATTGTAAGATGCTATTTTTATATACTATATATTATTATAATACATATATATATAATAATACTAATATCATATAAAATGTTTGCTAAAAAAGCATTGATATTTTTTTGATATTTTGCTTTTTTCACAACTAATTTTGTTGTCTCTTCAGATGTATAAAAAATGAGCAAAGAGTGTAGCTTATACTAATTAAAACCCTTCTTTTAAATATTTTATTTTCAAATGTATTTGATTTATTAAGCTCTTAATCAATTAGAGCAGATGCAGACATAGTTGATCGACTGTTTCATCAAAATGATTTTCAGGCAGGGTATTTCAAATTGGAAATTGCGTGCCTAATGCGCCGTTCCAAATGCCCAGCGGCGTTTGTGTGTTGGCTTTCGACTGCCCTAATGTACCTTAATTATATATACCTACAACAACAACAATAAGAACAACAACAACAAGACTAAGGTTACTGTTAGCCAAGACAAGCGAATAAACCCAAAGACAAAGTTGTGGCAGCTGAATATGAAACAGAAACAGAAACAGAAACTGAACTAAACCCAAAAACTGGTAACTCTTGGGCTCGTAAAGTCGGGAATCGACGTCAGAGTTGGAGTTGGAGTTGGAGTTGGCGTTGGACTCGGTCTTGGGTCCGCATTTCTGTCCATCAAATGCATGTCAAAGTTCCGCTCTGGGAGTCCCAATCCGAGCAGGCTCTTTCCTGAGAAAACGGCTCACTAATTTAAAGCAGTCTTCTTTCTTTTCGTTTCTCTTCTTTTTGCTTTTTCCTTTTCGTTTTTTGTTTTTTTGTTTTTTTTTGTCGTATATCCTTCCTTTATTTGGCTTAAGGCCAAAAGCCATAAGCCAATTGGCAACCCTTTTTTGAGCCTCTAGTCGAAAAATTCCGCAAACTCATAAATGTTTATGTTGGCCTCTTTTTTTGTATTTGTCTGTCAAAAGGAACTCAAGGTTCGTCATCGTCAGCATTTGACGAACATGTCTGGGGGAAGCTTTATCTTTTTTTCAACTACTTTTGTATCATAATTTTGTTGCGGTGATGTTTCGATTGAAGTTCTTTCCGGCGTGCGAGCAATTAAGAGCAGCAATAACAGCAACTGCTTCAACTGTTTTCCCGCATTGCGTGTAATTAGCCACTAATTGCACTCAACACTCAACACTCAACAACAATCAATAGTCGAGAGTTGGCCAAATGCCATACCCATATCGGTTTCGACTGCTGCACTGCCCATTTCGGAGCTGGCCACCTCATGTGCCAAGTCTGTCGCCAGTTTTCACACTACACGACATTGTCACGTCGTGTAAATAAAAAGTCTCACATTAAATGCACCGCCAGCTGTCAAAATATATATGCGATTTTTAGCGCGTATCGATCACCTTTTTTTGCCTGAGTCAAACGCTTACACTTATCACCCAACTAACCAAAGTAACCAACTGAAAAGAGTAATGTTTTTCTCATGTTGCTGTCACCGATCATGTTAATACTTTCTGACAACATGCTAAAGCGGATCAAGCTCTTTACACAAAGCACACACACAACACTTCAAATAAGTCTTCAAAAAGCGACCCAAAGGTAACTCGAAAAGATATCGCATGTGCTAATTGTTATATAAGCAACATGAAAACCGACAAAAATCTAAAATGTATCTCAGATTATAGACGAGATTAGCACAATGTGACAAACATGGCTTGAGCTTTGCTGATCTCAAAGTTACTTAGACTGATCTAGACTGACAAACCACTGGGCATCAGTTTATTCGATATATAGATAAACTCAGTTGTAAAATCTGCTGATTGTCTTCTAATAGATTGGCAATTGGAAAGTAAGAAGCATGAAATATTTCAATGCTTGCGCATGATTGAGATGAATTTAATTTAATTGTTTTCTGTTATGTTTCTGGCTGCTAACTGAATAATCAGCATTTCTGTAGTTATAGTATTCAAACACATCTTTGATCTTCAAAATCGGTATATTTTTGCAATGTTTTGCCCGGAATCAAACGGTGGAATTCTTAGAAATTCTGGTGAGATTTTTCAAATGGGCACCAATAATTACTAGAATAAATTGAAAGTGGGTTTTTTTTTCAAATTATTTTCAGTATTTGCTGCACTTAGTTTGTTTTTCTAGCTAAATATGTTTGTATGTAGACACTTCAAGTTGCTCGAGTTCCAATGAATTAATGTATTCATTCACAGCTTTGATGATAACATAAATATATATAAATATATACGTATATATATATAAATATGTATTTGTATAATAATAGAAATTTAACTAGTAGAACTGCTAGATACCAAGAATAAATAGAGAAAGACTCATTCAATTGCTTGTAAACAAATGCAATTAGGTATGTTTTTCGCGATTGTTGCCAGTTGTTTTCATAGTGTAAACATTTGTCAATTGTTGTTGTTGTTGTTGTTGGCTAGTGGCAAGTGTTTGGCGGCGAAAGAACAAAGAGATAAACGCATAAGGCTCGACTACATTTGACTACATTTTTATTGCATTTTTATTAGATAAAATTATAGACATCAATGAAGAAGAAGAAGAACAACAACAGCAACAGCCACAGCAACAACAATTAATAAAGCCGACGGCGCCGATGCCGGCCAAGTTAGGCAGTCAGCCAAGTTAGGTGTGAATGGGAACGCCGTCAATTTTATTGTTTAAATTTGGTTTTTGTTTTTGTTTTTGTTTCTGCGCCTTTTTTTCTCGACTATTCAACTCCATTCTTTGCTGCTCTGTTTGCTTTTTAACTTTACACAAATATTTGCCGTCTTTTTTCTATTTTTTGTGTTTTGCTGTATTTTTTTCACTTACTTATCGAACAGCGCATTTCGATCAAATTATTTGGCGGCTTACTTTCAAGTTTGCCCCACAGGTGACGTGCAATAACAGATAAAGATAATAGATAATAGCTAATAGATAATAGATAGAATACACACACGACTTGCACACGACTCGCAATAATTGATAAAAGGTAAAATCTTTGCCGATTGCATGTGTCGATAGATATCCCAACACTCTATGATCTATGGTCTATAGAACACATTCTATACTCTACATTATATACTCTATGCTATATCGTATATATATATATATACATACTCTCCTGGGATATATTCTCTTGGAACATCTGCACTGGGAACTACTAGATCTATTAGGGCTCCCTCTGAGCCTATAGCTCCTCCATCAAGCCCAGCTGCGAGAATCTTGCTTGGGTTGAGGGCTTCTATGTCTTTGGTGCTCATTACAAGCATCCCTGGAATGCTGCAACTTCTTCTAATCAAGGCGAGTTCGCTACTATAAACACCAAGTTCGGTTAGGTGACTTCTTAGCTTAAATCGTTTTTGATTATAGCCATCCAAAAGACGTCTGGCATGTATTGACCGCGTCTAAATAATATTTCATTATTTTCCTTTAAAACGATTTGATTTGAAGAATATATGCTTGATTTAAGATTGGTCTTTTGCCCACTATCTGCACATGTATATACACAAAGATCTTGTTGCTTCAATCAATGATAAACGATTCTATTCTCCCTCTCTGTTCCTCTCTCTCACTCTCTGTGCAGATTGCAAAACTGTTGCCACTGATCGAGTCGGGCTGCTCGAGGCGAGCACGTTTTCTGCTCTGCTCGGCGCTGTTTCCGCTCTGCAGTCCGGATGTGCCGCGACCGGTGACCGCCTGCAAGTCCCTCTGCGAGACGGTGCAGGGGGAGTGTGCGGTAAATGCGGCGCCTGAATTGATGCAGCTGTGGCCGCCGTTTCTCAGCTGTGAATCGCTGCCGCAGCCGGAGAATCATGAGCTGTGCATGCAGATACCACAGGAGGCGACGGCGACGGAGGCAGCAGAGAACACAGCCGCAGCTGCAGCCGAGGGAGGCAGCTCCCAGCAGCCATCAACAGCAGAGGCTACGGCAGGAGCCGGAGCCGGAGCAGGAGGAGCAGAGCCGCCGCAGCAGCAACAAATGTATTGGTCCTGGATGGCCAGGAAGATGTCCTCGCAGCTGGGCAAATCCTCAGACAGTGCTGCAGCCGCTGTCGCTGCTGGTGGTGGTGGTGCTGCTGCCGGCCTGGGCATCGGTGGACACATCTGTCCGCAGAACTTTAGTGCGAGTCCACTGAATGCCGAGGACTGTTTGCCACAGTGCCAGCGCGATGCATTCCACACGACGCAGCAGAAGAAGCTGACGGAGAGCCTGATCCTGGGCATGTCGGCCGTCTGCTTTGTGCTCACACTCTTCGCCCTGGTCACCTTCTGGGCGGAGCCGACACGCTTCGGCTATCCGGAGCGGCCCGTGCTCTTCCTGTGCCTGTGCTATAATCTGTTTAGCGTTTGCTATTTGGAGCGCATCGTCTTCCATCAGGCGCGCAGTTTGGCGCTGCTGCAGGAGCCGGGTCGTGGCGTGGGCCGGCTTGGAGCCGCATGCTCATTGACGCCACCCTGTTTGGCATCCTACATAAGCACATCGTATTTGAGCTTGTGCGCGGCCAGCTGGTGGCTAATCTTTGCCCTCTGCTTCTATCTGTCCTCGCACAAGAAATGGTCGAGTGAGGCGCTGGAGAAACGCTCCGGTTTGTTTCATGTGCTGGCATGGGTGCCACCGCTGGCGCCACCCATTGCCGCCCTGCTGCTGGAGCGTGTGCGTCCCAGCGAGTTGACCGGCATGTGCACAGCGACCGGATTTGTTGAGCTGCCAGCGCTGGCCCTGCTGCTGCTGGGCCTGTATTTTACGCTGCGTGCCTCACGCTCGTTGCACACGTTGCAGCAACAGTTGCAGCCAACGTTGGCGCATCAGCGTTTTGCCCAGATACGGAAGCGATTCGTTGTCTTCTCGCTGCTGTTCTTCGTGCCGACGGCGTCTGGTGTGTTGGCCGCCTTCTTTGAGCGTTTCGTCGATGTGGTGAGCAGTTGCTCCACGCTTGAGGATTGCCCCCAGCCGGCACAATTGAGCGCCTGGCCGGCCCTGGTGCGGATCTTCCTTCAATTGGTGGGCGGCACACTGACCGGCATGTGGGTGTGGTCACGCAAAACGTGTGAGAGCTATCGCAGTCGTTTGGTTGCTGGCACGCCCAGCTCATCACTGATGATGCCCCATAAATCGGCAACAGTTGGTGCCGCAACTGGTGGTGGCGGCGGTGGTGTTGGCGGAGTTGTCGTCGTTGGATCGGCTGCTGCGCTGCCGCCCAAGAAGCATCTGTACGCGAGTGGCAAGTCAATGCTAGGTGCTGGTCCACATGCCACAGCGCCACTGTACGCCGGCATCAGTTTTCACAATGTGCCCGTCTACAATCCGAATCAGTCGCGGGTTTAAGCATCGACTCAGCTCTCCGCCGGATCTCAGCCTTGTTTTGCGTACAGGGTATTCGCTGGCCGGTACAACAACAAAACCTACCATATGCATATAATTTATATAATTATATACGAGTATATATTGTACTGATCTATGAATATATGTTTTTTTCTAGACCGTAGGGCCCTAAATGAAATGTGTTAATAGCTTTAAATTTGAATAGTTTCGCTAAGTGTATATGTACATGTAAATAGTTTTTATATATATATATATATATATATATATATATATATATTATTATTATTATTATATTATTACGATGATAATTAGTTGTACATGAGTTGAAAGCAAAATAAATATAAACCCATTTAAATTATACATTTTTGCTGACTTTTACTTGAAACGATTTAGTCGAGTTTTGATTTTGATTTGACAATATATATATATATATATTTAATATTAGACAGGTGGAAGACTATATACATATACATCATCAAGGTTGCTTGCAAACTGAGAGACAATCGCTTTAGAGACTAGACTAGTGGTATCGATCAAGAATATACATATATATACTTTACGGAGTCGGCAACGTATTCTTCAAATATAATTGCCGTTTGCAATAAGGAGAGAACTTTGGGAAACATCCACTCAAAAAATAACTTTGCACAAAAAAATGGTATTCCCTTTTGCAATAATGATGGGAATAACTTTTGGACAAGATGGAATTTCTTTAAAATGAAAGCCCGAATCCAGATTGACGATGATGAAAAGTGCCGCATAAAATAGGATCTGTAAAGTTTTGTTTCTTAATTGCGCTCGCACTCGACCAAGGATGGCAACAAAAGAAGTCAGGCCGAAGAAGAAGAAGAAGTAGAAGAAGTAGAAGAAGTAGAAGAAGAGGTAATGGTTGCTACTGTTTTTTGTTACCTCAAGTTAATTTTTTGTTTTTGGCGCGAGGGATTCGGGGAACGCAGATGGGCAATTAGAAATAAGTTTAATGATGGGCTCTCAAGTTGATTACAACAATTTGTTGCCGCCTGTCCCCTTGGTGTGCAACACACAACCACCCTGCAAGTGTCACATACAAAACACACAAAACACGAACTGAAGCAGCAGCAGCAGCAACTGCATCTGCAACAGCAGCAGGAGCGAGCGCAATTAATTTGATTGAAGCTGCCACACGGCGTGCCTGGCAACGTTTCTATCTTACAAATTGCCACGCTGCCGGTGCAGCAACACGAAGAACAACAACAACAAGAGCTGCCACTGTTCAGCAAGCGTGCAATTAACTCTTGTGCGCCAAGATCAAAGCGATTAAAGCCGCGCTGCCCCAGCTAAAAAACTGAGCCCAGGGTCTGTGCCACTGCCACGGCTGCCACTTGCTGCCCCCTTGACGCAGCCAGTGCCAGAGCGAGAGCCACAGCAGCGAAACCGAAACCGAAACCCAGTCAAGCCCAGCCGGCTGAAGCTTTATCTTCATCAAAATTGTTCTGTTGTTGTTGTTGTTGTTGTTGGTTTTGTTGTTGCTGCTGTTGTTTGTTGTTGTTGTTGTTGTTGTTTTTAGTTGCCTGCTTGGCTAAAGAACAAAAGAACGTGCCCCAAAAGACAAACGGAACCGCACAGACAGCGGCGTACACTAAAAAAAAACCATTAAATATTCTAGAATATAGAAAGTTGCTAAGAACGAATGCTACCATTTCTAAGCTTAATGTTTGCATGAGGTCTAGGGTATGCTAAGAATCACTAATACCATTTCTAAATTGTAATAAAACATATTCTGAATATTTACAAATATGATGAAAAATGCAGGTCTAATCTTAGTTGAAAGTACTTAGTAATTTACCTATGAAGTTTGTTGACCGAAACTCTCAAATTGTGGGAGATATAGATATATGCAGCTGGGCAAAAGATTGGTTTACCCATCTTGAAGGGCATCAAAATTTGATGGGTAAAATGATGGCAGATATGTGATTTTATCGATTTTCACTTATCGATGTTATCGATTTCCTAATCCCAGTCTGTTATCTCCAAATACGAACATATGTTTGAACACTTGTTGAAAGCTATTTCTCCTCCTTTTTTTGAGTGTAGTAAACAGAGTTGGTTGACTGGCTGGCTGGCTGGCTGGCTGGCTGGCTGGCTGGCTGGCTGGCTGGCTGGCTGGCTGTGAGCGGCTCCAATGATTGCTGGCCATTTACAAGTGTTAAATGTACATAAGACTTGGCCAGCATCTTGGGCATCTCTCAGCGGTTTTTGGGGCCACAAGGCTAGAAGAGGGACTGAAAGTGCTGCAATTTTCATTATAAATGCGCCTCATTTGGCCAGTGGGGGCGATCAAACTCAGCGGAGACAAATGATCGCACGATCCACGTTCCACTTGGGCTAATAATTCATTATGCATACATACATATACATACATACACAGGTACATAATCATATTTTGAGCCAAGTTGTTGTTCCTTATACGCTAGTCTAAATAGATATACCCTTAACTGATAAGAAGGCAGACAAAGCATTTGTCTGCATATTTCTCTATAACATTCTATGTTCTACGTATATCATCTTAATTCATCTTAATTTTTTATAGAAAAAACAGCGAGTGAATCTCGAAAAGAAATTAGGTAGGTTGTATATTAATATACGAGTATATATAATATATAGTGTCATCAAGATCTGTTGGCCGAGGAACAGTTGAATTGGCCATTGACTAATCGCAGGAACCGTTTGTTGTTGTTTTAAATGGCAGCCAAGACTGTCGATACTATTTAAGATTAAGGACATGTTTCAAAATGCAATGTAAGACTACAAAAATAACAAATACGATGTTGACCACTACTGTCGGTTGCTATACGAGTATATATAATCATGCGGGTAAATCAATTTGCAAGTGCTGCCTAAAAGTATGTCACATTTTTATATCTGCGAACAACGGCCTGAAAGTATGCAGTAATATTGCCTTGCTTTTAATGTATAAATTGACAACTATTATTTTTAATTGCTGGTTATTGTTATTATTATTGTAATCTTTATATCAAATTATATAGTTTTAGAGTGGCAAGCGATCGATTGACATGCGTGTTATCGATAACAGGTAAGCAGGCAGGTAAGCTTGCAGAGTGCGCAAATCAGCTGCTTGCAAGTTGGCCAAGAAGCAAAGACCGGTTTTTTTTTTGTTCATGTTATGATTGTTGGGGAATGAAAGAATGCCAGAAGAGAAAGCATTCTGAGCCGGACGCGAACTTAAGTTTATTCTCGGTTCCCGCCTCTGACTTTGTTGACGTGTGCAACAGTTAAAATGTAAAAGATTTTTACCGAAACGTTTTATTTGCTTGGACTTAAAAACAATGGCCGCAAGTGTTGTTAAGACACCCAATTGTGCGAGAAAGTCCAAAGAGTTGGCCAAAACGCAGCCAGCCGAGATAAGTGACAATGCTGCCAAGTGGTAAGAAAGCACCTAAATCAAAAGACTGAGGCAACAAACTTGATAAATACATATTTGGAACTGCAGGCGCTGGGGGCTGCTGCTGTTGGCCGTTTTTCTCATCACCTTTGCCACTCGCTACTATAAGGTAACCGAACCGGATCACATTTGGTAAGTACGACGACGGCTTGAATCGTGTCCAATAAGAATCGGGCCGCTTCTATTTCTTGTAGCTGGGATGAGACGCACTTTGGCAAAATGGGCAGCTGGTATATAAATCGCACCTTCTTCTTCGATGTACATCCCCCGCTGGGCAAGGTGGGTACACTGACTAAAATTCCTACAGATATAGATGTTGATATAGTTAAGGACTGTAGATCTTTCATTAAGAATCCATTCTTGCTGTCCGATTTTTGTCGACTTCGATACGCTTTGCAGTTCAAGAATATTTTCTGGATATTAGTTAAAGTGTTTTTTTTTATATAATACGAGTATATACTAAGTTTTTATATAGTGTACGAGTATACTAAGTAATTGTCAAAAATGATCAAGCACTCTGAGAACTCACTCCGAAAGTAATAAATTCCTTTTTTACTATTTCTTTGACTCACTCTGATCTCTCTCCCTCTCTCTCTCTCTCTCTTTCTCTCTCACACACACGCTCTGGCTCGCTCAGATGTTAATTGGCCTATCGGGCTATTTGACGGGCTACAATGGCACCTTTCCGTTTGAGAAACCGGGTGACAAATACAACGAGACACGCTACCAGGGCATGCGCTATGTGAGTATATTTGAATATATTTGAAAGTATTTGAAAGAGAAGAGCTGTTTAACGAAATCATCCTTTCTGCATCCAGTTCTGCACAACGCTGGGGGCACTGATAATGCCGATGGGCTTCGACACCGTCTACGATCTGACACGCTCCCACGAGGCAGCGCTGCTCTCAGCCGCCTATCTAATCTTTGGCAAGTGGACAGTGCTAATAGCTGAAAGAGAAATCTGATCTAAATGGTGCTTGACTCTTGCAGATGTTGGCATGCTGACACTCAATCAGTATATACTCCTCGATCCGATACTCTTGTTCTTCATGATGGGCTCGGTGTGGGGCATGGTCAAGATATCCAAGTGCACCACAGCTGGTGGCTCGTATACGGCACGCTGGTGGCTCTGGCTGCTGCTCACCGGCACCATGCTCTCCTGCACGACAAGCGTGAAGTTTGTGGGTCTGTTTGTGGTGTTGCTGGTGGGTCTGCACACCGCCAGTGAGCTCTGGCTCATATTGGGTGATCTGAGCAAACCAATTGCGGAGACCCTCAAACAGATTGCGTGTCGCGCCCTGGCGCTCATCCTCTGGCCAATTCTGCTCTACACATTCTTCTTCTACATACATCTGAGCGTGCTGAATCGCAGTGGAAATGGCGATGGCTTCTACAGCTCGGCGTTTCAGTCACGACTCATCGGCAATTCGCTGTACAATGCGAGCATGCCCAGAGATGTGGCATATGGCGCACTGGTAACCATTAAGAATCACAAGACCGGTGGCGGCTACCTCCACTCGCATGCCCATCTCTATCCCAAGGGCAGTGGCGCCCGACAGCAGCAGGTGAGTCCAAACAAACCCAACTGATGGTTTCCATTGAAGTCAGGCTTACGCTGCACATCAGATTCTTATACCTTGTGCACCCATTAAATAGAAAGTTCAGCAAATGGAACCGTAATGTATACGAGTATATATATATATATATATGTATATAGATTCCTCATCAGCATGTCTGTCTGTGTATCTGTATTTAAAATTTGCTATATGCAGAGTAAGTTTATTTGACAGATTTTATCGATGGCCTTCTCCATTTCCCCAATATCGATCGATCAAAAATGTATTCAATTTAAAGATACATCCGAGTATCTATCTATCTATGCACATATGTACCTTGGCAACAGTATTGTTCAACTGTAAATCTGTAGGATTGTTTTCTGGATTATTGTGAATTTTGTTTTCTTTAATTTACAATTTGTGCGGTTTTTCTACTGACAATTCAAATTGTACAAAAAAGAATTTGTAATCAAATCGGACAAGGAATTAAAAGTGCAGCAAGTTCAAGTGGAATGCCTAAGGAATACTTTTCGCTTTCCAGATCACCACGTATACGCACAAGGATGACAATAACATCTGGCAGATCAAGCCGTACAACAAGCAACAGTTGGCGAAGGATGAGCTGCGGCTGCTGCGACACGGAGATCTGCTGAGACTCGAGCATTTGGTGACCAAGCGGAATCTGCACTCGCACAGCGAACCGGCGCCAATGACTAAGAAGCATCTGCAGGTCACCGGATATGGCGAGGTGAGTAATACTTACGCGCTTATCAACGAGTCATGCACGTCGTGGTTAACTTATGTGCTATCTTTTTGGTTGCATAGTCGGGCGTGGGCGATGCCAACGATGTGTGGCGCGTACTCATTGTGGGCGGTCGTGCGAATGACACAATTCACACGGTGACGTCACGTCTGATGTTCGTGCACTATCTGCAAAACTGTGCGCTCACGTCCAGTGGCAAGCAGCTGCCCAAGTGGGGCTTCGAGCAGCAGGAGGTCTCCTGCAATCTCAACATACGCGACAAGAATGCCCACTGGAATGTGGAGGATAATCAGCACAAGCAACGTAAGCTGAACCAAAACCAACCAAGTCCACAACTTGACATGCCCCCCCAAATCATCTCTATCTTCTTCTTCTTCTTCTTGTACCATTTACCTATTTTGTGCAGTGCCCAGTGTTAGCTTCAGCATCTATGCGCCGGGCTTCCTTGCGCGCTTCCTGGAATCCCATGCGGTCATGTTGCAGGGCAATGCCGGCCTCAAGCCCAAAGAAGGCGAGATCACAAGCCGACCATGGCAATGGCCAATTAACTATCGGGTAAGTCCAATTAAGAACAACTAGCAGATACCCTGTATTTTGATGTGCTTATATGCGAAATATTAAGGCCTGACCTTGGGGTGAATCATGCAAAAAGAAAAGTATTCTAAAATTGTCTACACCATTTTCAGATCTGTAAATGTGAAATTGAAAAAAGTAAATGTATATTTATATATACTCGTATATATATATACATATATATATAGTGTTTTCCAGTCAACCTATTGATATGCACATATTATTATTATTATTTGAATATCAAAACCTACCAAATCAATTGTGCCCCTTCCGAGCCTACAGCTCCTCCATCAACCCCAGCTGTCTTTGTCTTTGTAGCTCATAGCATGCATCGCTGGGATGCTGCATCTTTTCCTAGCTAGAATGCAACTATATCAATAATTACTTACTTCTCTTGTCTTCTCTTTTGCTATTTGCAGGGTCAATTCTTTTCGGGCAGCAGCTATCGCATTTATTTGCTTGGAAACCCCGTCATCTGGTGGAGCAACCTCGTTTTTCTGCTGCTCTTCATCGTCGTCTACCTATGCAATGCCATCCTGCAGCACCGTCGTGCAGGTCTCGCTGCCCAAAGACCCACGGGAGATGCCACAGCAGAGCAACTGTCCGCTGAATCAACAACAACTGAGCTGTGTCGCTGTTGTCCGGCAAAGAAACCAACCGAAAATACGCTGGAATCTACGCCGAATCCTGACATGTCCTTGCAGGCAGCTGCTTGGCTTTTCATCGGCTGGTTGCTGCACTATTTACCCTTTTGGGCCATGGGTCGCGTGCTCTACTTTCATCACTACTTTCCGGCACTGATATTCAACTCCTTGCTGACGGGTAAGTTTCCAACAGAGCTCTCTCCCTCTCTCTCTCTCTCTCTCTCTCATTTATGGTTTATCGTAAATAAACTATTAAGTATATAGCAGTGTCATTTGTTCAATGTTCAAGTTGAAGCCAGTCTCATATCTTGCATATATTCGTATAAATATTGTATAGATCCCATAATTAATTGTTTTGCAGGCATTATGTTCAACTATATTATACGATCGCTGCCAAAGTGGCTGCAACAGGTGCTACTCGGCTCAGTGCTGTCGACGATTGTGTATAGCTTTGTGGTCTTCTCGCCGCTGGCCTACGGCATGAATGGTCCCCTGGCCAATGAGCCCAATTCGACGATGCACAGCCTCAAGTGGCTGTCGACGTGGGAGTTTTGAGTGGGCCAATTAAAAAGTCGACTGCTTGCATAGAAATCGGCATTTCATATATACATTTATATATTTACATTTTTATACATATATATATATATAAATGTCTGAAAATAAAACAAACAAATGCGCTTAAATTAAATACACAAAAAAAAAAAAAAAACTATAATTTTTTGTTAAATAAAAAAAAAAACATATATATCTTAGCCGGACGACAGGTTAAAAAAAATATAGATAACCAAGCATGCAAGTTATAAATATAAATTAAGCAGCATCAAAATCAGCATCAGCATCAATCATCAAAGATGCCGAGCTCATCGAACCGTCGCAGGGCATAGTGCAGGGTATCCGTGGTGCGTGGATTCGATGAGAACATCAGCTGCACCTTCTTCTTGGCGAAATCCTGATCGGTAAGTGCCTCAATGCTTATATCATACGAGTCCTCTTTGCGCATCGTCACCATCGGCAGGAACGCATACGACGAGAAGAAGCCATACAATTCACGTGACCTTATCTCGTGCTGAACATCCGCATAGCTCGGCACAACTTCCGCGTGCATCCGCTCCAAGCTGTCGCGCAGCGAATCGTAGTACGTCTGGATGAGGAACTCTCGCCGATGGATCAGCACGTCCAGCTGTACGCTGCTGTTCAGAAAGAAATTGATATCGCAGCCGGGACTGCCAAAGAAACTGTTCTGAAAGTCAACCTGTGGCCAAAAAAAAAAAACAAAATAAAAATAAAAAAAAAAAAAACACAGAAACAGAAATCATTTGCAATTAGCAATGATGGAATGGAATTGCAAGCAGTGTGCCACTCACGAAGATGGCATCGATGGGTTTGGTGGGCTGCTCGTCGTCGTATTTGTACATGAAATTATTGACCCACAGATCGCCATGATTGAGCACCGTTATTTCACCCGGTGTCGGCCGGCCGGTTAGCACCAGATTCTCCTTGATATTGTCGCAATGGCGATGCAGCTTATCCGCCAGCTTCTCATAGCCACGCCACTTCTCCACCACGCTGGCCAGCGTGCGTAGCTGGAGCGTCATAAAGTTGATGAATCTCTCATTGGTCCTTATATAGTTCTCGTCCAGCATGCCGCTGGTGAAGTGCTCACGCACACTGGGCTCCTGTGAAGAACACCACACACAAAATCATATATGCAAATCATAATTATCAGTAAAATGCAAACAACAAAAATAAAGCAGCAAAATCAACATTAAATACAAATCAAAATATAAAAAATCAAAGCCAAATTAAGCTGCCAACCAATTAATGTAAGGCATTAAAATTGATTGCTTTGCACTTCACATTTAATCACACTCAAAATCGTAATTAATACTTGGACGATTCGAGGAGGACTTGCCACTCACCTTCTGGGCGAGCAGCATGGAGCTGGCATGAAATTTGCCCAACTTCTGCAGGATGACGACGCAGTGCTCCTCGTTGAGGCCGCTCTGGCGATTGGCCAGCTTGTAGCCATATTGGGTTAGGTCATCGAATACGATTGTCTGGATGGGCTCACGCGTTGTGTAGAAGCACTTGGCACCAAATTTGGAGCCATCGCCAATGAGCACCTCCAGCTTGCCAAGGACATCAAAATAGAAGATCTTCTCGCGCAAATAGACGGCCAGCTCCTCCAGAAATTGTGTGGCCGGTGTGATGGCGATGCTCTTCACAATCAATGCCAGCTCCTCATCCAGCTGGCGCTTGCTGCTCCGATACAGGGCCCGAGCCCGATAGATTTTGCTGCAATAATTCTCACCGCCACCGCCACTGGAGTCGGCAAATATGATTTTCTTGATATCGACGCGCATATCACGCAATCCATCCTCGAGGGCCGCCTTGAAGAAGTTCTCGTTGAGATACTTGGGCGGACCACTGATGCTCTCCAGCTTCATGCTCGCTCCGCTTCTAACGTTATATATATATATATATATGTATATATATATATATATATATATATATATTATGTGTGTGTGTGGAGTGTGTTTTTAGTTCTTAGTTTGCTTGGATTCGCACAAAAGGTCCTGCCAGGTCCTGTTCGAACTGAATCCTCGTTGGCAAATGTATCTGCGAGATGCGGGATGCGTTTTGGGTCCGTCTAGCTGTGTTGGGCTGTGTCGCATGGAAAACTGTGGCCCCGCCTGGCGACTCCTCTAAATATAAGTCTGATTATCGACTTTGGACGACTGCGTTATCAAACGACAAAAAAAAAAACAAGAATAAAAAAATGAAACACTTCGTGTCCGCGACGACATCGAGGCAACGAACAGCCCTAGGCAACACACAGACATACACACATCTATATATATCCATATATATACACATATACATACATATACACATATATATATATATTCGCCAGTGTGTGCTTGTGTGCATATAATGAGTACCTATGCCGAGCTCTTGATTTGAACTGTTGCGTTTTTAATCATAATGCTTGCAAATTAATCTATCTCATAAAATAAAATAATCGTCGAGTGGTCGCTCCCCCCGCATCGCGAGCATCTCCCCCATCCCGGGCATACTACGACTAAAGTCTAGTCTCTAAAAACCGCATGTCTTAAAAACTACGCGTAGCCATGGCGCCAATAAATATGTGTAGATGCGCATCTACAGTCCTACATATTTTGATAATTGATAATCGCCAGATACAGATACAAATACAGATACAGATATAGATATAGATACAGATACGGATACAGACAGACGAGAGGTAAGGCTAAGTTGTAAGTGTCTTTGATTGAGTCGTCCATTTGTAGTTTCTATGACTTGATTTGCTTATCAGCTAATATTAGCTAATGCCTCGTGGTACTTGCCTTGAACCACACCTGGCCGATAATCCACAATTTCAGTCGCATTTTCTTCAGTTACAACTGAATTGCAATCGAACTAATCCCTATCCCTAGATAACAGTTCGAAATGTGCCTTAAAAGACACAATTAGCGATTGATAAGGTTCTCAAGTACATATATACTATATATACTATATATACCATATATGTATATGCATACGTAGATGTCATTCGGTAATCAAAATCAATTATTCTGTAATGTAATTTCTTGGAAACCCAACGAAACAAATAAATAAATCACTTGAATTCATGCTGTTTGCTATCCGGATCGTTCCAGTGTGTATATATATATATGTACATATACTCGTATACCTATATGTGTTCTCAGTCTGAACAACTTTCAAGCTCTTTAATAACAATAACAATATGCAATTCCCAAAATGCGATACTTCGACTGTTAATGCATTCATTAGTTAAATGATTCAGTTTTTCTACACGAATACTTCTGAAATTCATTAATGTCTGTCTTTGATGTGGGTGCATTTGTTTTGATTACATTCAATTTCAAGGTCAATCTTACGATTTGTTGATTTGCCCACTGCAGTCAATAATCCATTTAATACATACCTCAAGATCAAATATATATTCATATAGATTCACACATATATATATATATATATCAAAGCAAGAACATTATTCAAAACCCTCAAACAGATAACCTGTGCCTGCAACTGCCTCTCTCTTTCTCTGAGTGTGTGTGTGTGTGTGTGTGTGTGTGTGTGTGTGTATGATTTACTGTTAACCTTGATGCTCTTTTTTCGGTGTACAAGCAACGGTGCCATGGGTTGGGTTGCTGGGGGGAGGTGTAAAGATGAAGATGCATTTCAAAGATTGCACGCCTCATCCAATTATTTTGTGTATTGTTTTGATTGTAATTGTTGTTAATGTTGTCGTTGTGTTCGTTGTTGTTCTTGTCTTGTTTCTTGTTAATTACTGAATGAAACTTCCCATTTCTCCACGCACAGCGACAACAACAAATTACGTCATCTATGCCAAAGCACAAAACCGGAATGAGCCAATTGACGAACTGACGAATTGGAAACCAGTTTCAAGCAGTTTCTGCTGCATATTTATCTCAAATCAATTATCCCTTTTCCCACGCAGTTATCCAGCACTGTGAAACACACACAGACACAAGCGTGGATAGGTAGCAGCAACCACGTGGGAACATTTGTGGCAGCAATTCAGGTAGTATTTATTATCGGTTAACATTTGGCATGCCACTTGCTATTTTTGCATATTTCATGATTATTTTCGTCTAGTCTGCCGTCTAGTTTCCATTGGACTTTGCTGAGGCTGAGGCTGAGGCTGAGGCAAGCGCGACGCTCAACTAGAATTACTACACTTGCATAGATAGAGAACCTCTCATGACGTAGGTGCGTCTATGTCTGTGTGTGTGTGTATTTGTATACTCTGATAACAAAGTAATCAGAGTATATAGGAAACTCGCAACAGAGCCGGTCAAAATTGGGCCATGAAATCGATAATTGAATATCGATGAATCCGCATATCTCCCACAATTTCAAAGATAGAGTTACCAAGCCTGCAAGGTAACTTGCTGGAAACTTGCCACCCTTCAAAGTTTGGCATCTACATTTGCAGACCACGCCTAGTATTCTGAAATGTGCATATCTTCTACAATTTGAAAGCCAGAGTCACTGGTAACTCCCCTCAGAGATCGATAAGACACCGATACACATGTTAGTGTAGATCGATAAGCCAAACTTGTAGAATCGATCGGTAATTCTTGGCTACACCAGCCCATTCAGTGGCACCAGAGTATTTCGTAGTCGGTTGCGCCCGACTGCAACGGTCTCGCTTGTTCCATTTTATTTGATTTGTAGACGCAGAGCCATCAGTTGGCAATGAGAAAGTTCAAGTTTGCAGATTACGCATTTTGGAGGTGGGAACAGCGTGAACGATCGCTGTTTCCGAGACGTTTTACAGTTACTGTTGCTGATACTGATACTGATACTGATACTGATGGCGCATCTCGCGAGCCAACTTTCCAGATGAGGTTATCAGCGCAGCCCACGCACCGCATCGGCACGCATTCGCATTCGTATACCCTGCAACTGGGCGAAATGGGATATGATGAAGTTGCACGAGCGTGTGTAACGGACAGTTGGTAGCCCCTCCGAGACCATAGATGATCAGCGGCAGCAGACGAGTCGACTTATCCATGTCCGTCCGTCACTTTGTCTGTCTGTCTGTCTGTCTGTCTTTCTAAACGTGCCGATCTCATCTCGCAAGAATCTGCAAACATCAAGTGCATATCGCATATCGATCAAAATCGATTACCAACAGCAATTTGAACCACACATTTTGGGAAATACTCGTATCATGAAACGGTTCGCCTGTAACAATTTAGCCAAGATCAGTTGAGTAACCAATAAACAGAAGCCATTACACAAATTCACACTCATAAATGCATACACACTTTTCAGAGTGTGCCCAGGGTATCTGCCAGTCGACGTCTTTCGACTGGAGCAATTTACTTAGATTTTCCTTCTTATTTGTTTATTTATCTTTTGTCGGATTGTCTACATTAAACGGGTGTTTCTATCCATGCAACTTGTGTATCAGTTTTTATCAATTTCAAATGAACAGATCGGCAAACCCCTCAATACATGTACATATATAAATATATACATATATCTAAGTTCAGTGCTGTTATTAAAAAAAAACTAAGAGCATTGAGTACATTTTTGGCATTTCATTCAAAACGCATTCTTTATATGAATGTTTTTTGTTTTTTTTTTTGGGATTCAAATTCAAATTCAATTTCAAATTCTTCAGATAGTCTGCACCTATCTCGTGGAACTCTTCATGCTGCCGATCGTTGCTATGGCAGCTATATAATGTAGTGCGTCGCTTCGATCCGGTTCGGACAGGGAGACGGTAAGTAAATAGTTCAGGGCACTTGTCGAGCCAAGATAGATAAGCAGGCATATTTATATATATATATATATATATATTATATATGTATACATATATGTATATTATATATGTACGATATACACCTTTAGGTAGCACTAGAAGTCGAAGTACAAGTTGATATTCTTGATGGCAAAGTACTTGCACTATTCGTATACCTCAATAGATAATCGATAAGCACAGTTATTTGCCTCGTTTACACTGGAAAAAAAATAGAAGAATGCCAGTGACTCTGTCAGTCGTGTTCGAGCACATTCGAAACGATTTCGAACTGTGTCAAAACTCAAGTCAAGTACCATCGCCCCATATTTACTTTGTCTACGCCTAAGTCGCATGTACCTAAAACCTGAGTGGCCTATTGAGCTGCGGCATGCCGCCAGATTGTAGATGGAACAATACACACACGCACACACACACATACATGATGCATACATGTGCATATAAGTACAATGCGCTTAGTTATGGTATCAATATCAATTTAATTGCTGCGCAAAACCAAATGCATTAAACTTGAACTAAATTGTGCGCATTATTTGAAAGTAGAAACAAACTTGAATGAAAAAAAAACAGCAAGAGAAACACACAACGAGAACACAAATAATTGGAAACCTAATCAATATCACACTATCTATCAAGGTGACGAACCCTGAATGCCCCTGTGTGTTCTATTCCGTCATAGAACAATCCACATACCCATATCCTTGGCAAAAATAATTTAATTGCAAAAGAATATAGAAAACCCCAAAGCTGAAACGTCCTCGCAACTCTAGTCGAGAGAGCTCGACTACAAGATTCCCTGTAGCCAAGTCCTTGGGCATCGCTCAACTCGCACAACTTTTGTCTCTGACTTGCATCGATTTGCATATGCATACATATATGCATATATATCTGTCTATACACATATACTGAGCAGATACAGATCCACCCTCCTCACAGACACAAGACAAGCCCATTTCAATTCCACTTTATTGCCAAATTCATTTCGATATTTCAGCTTTCAGTTGGTTAGTAATCAAAGTTGGATTCTTGTTTCTCCCTTTGACTAAAAAAAGAGACCCTGTCCTAGCTGCACATTGTACTGCTCCCGTTCCTGCTCCTGTTCCTGTTCCCCCCTCTCCATGCCATACCACTCAGTCCAAGGCTGTGGCAGCTCACGTGGCTTGGGTGCATTAGTAGCTGGCATAGTATTGCAGCTGCAGTAAGTGCGCCTCTGCTTCTGTTGCTGCTCATCTGGATCCAACTCATTCTTCTTCAAATGGGAGGCCAGCAAGAGAGACGCCAGCTGCAGATCGTTCATCCCGATGAGCGATTCAACGGCTGTCTCCAGCGGCTGTGTCCACTCGCAAATCTTTTGCCCCAACAGCTGCAGCATCTCCCGATCCGAACTAGAATTAGAGTCCATCTTTTGCTGCTGTTGCTGTTGTCGCTGCTTCATCTTCTTCTCATGTTGCTGCTTGGCGTCATAAGAAGAAGAATCCATCCGTTCCATAAAGACCTTGCATGTTTCATAAGGCAGTTTATTTGATGGCTGCGGCAAGTCTGGATAGTGCTCCAGATTGCTGGCGAAGAAGGGCCAGTCCAATTCCGCTTGCTCAGCAGCTACTGCCTGGCAATGATAGGCATACCAGTCGGACTCCTCCTCATCCTCATCCTTCGTGTGCTCCTTCTCCTTCTTCTTCTCCTGGTTATCAGAGTAGAACCATTCTGGTAGAGGGAGATATTGCATCTCGTCCTCGTCGAGCAACAAAGTTGACCATACTTCATAGTATTCACTTGGATCCATTTGAACTCGTTTATATAATCACACAATCTGCCGTTCACAATGACTTTCTGTATTTTGGCCAGTTTCCTTTTGACAGCAACCAGGACTTATCGATTAACTTTGATAAGATTTATTTTAATCAACACTTCAATTAAAATACTAAAACACCCAACCGAAAGAATTCTTATTTAGTCTACGATTATGGAGGGATGGCTGTGACTGTATGTAAATAAACAAATATGTACGAGTATGTCTACCAGATATATATACATATATATGTATATATATATGCTTACTATAATTTGTATAATTTGTTTGTGTTTAGTTGAAAAGATTAAGAGTTGATTGCTGGCAGGGATTTGATCTCCTTTTCATGCGACAAAATATTCGAAAATAAAAGCATCTTCTCACCATCTCAATGAAATCTGTACTAAGCCTTTGTCATTACAGTGATATCTGTTTTATTAAGGTGCTTACTGTAGTGTTGATTAAAATAAACACAAAAAAATCAACTCTGCTTTCCTGCTGCCACAACTGTCACAGGAATGCTTTGCTAATAATTAAAAGTCATTCTGCTTCCAAGTGCACGTCTGCTTCGAACGGAGAGCAATTCGCGTGAAAATATTCAAATTCATAAAATGGAAAACACCAACATGAATTCAGGTGAATATTACGAAGTGTTCGCACCGTTTATCATCGAGCAAGAGGACGAGATGCCAGCAATGATGGAAGACCCTGGCGACAATGAATGGTTCTACTCTCACGGCCAGGAGAAGGCGAAGGAGCAGACGAAGGATGAGGATGAGGAGGAGTCCGACTGGTATGCCTATCATTGCCAGGCAGTAGCTGCTGAGCAAGCGGAATTGGACTGGCCCTTCTTCGCCAGCAATCTGGAGCACTATCCAGACTTGCCGCAGCCATCAAATAAACTGCCTTATGAAACATGCAAGGTCTTTATGGAACGGATGGATTCTTTTTCTTATGATGCCCAGCAGCAATATGAGAAGAAGAAGAAGCAGCGACAGCAGCAACAGCAGCAAAAGATGGACTCTAATTCTAGTTCGGATCGGGAGATGCTGCAGCTGTTGGGGCAAAAGATTTGCGAGTGGACACAGCCGCTGGAGACAGCCGTTGAATCGCTCATCGGGATGAACGATCTGCAGCTGGCGTCTCTCTTGCTGGCCTCCCATTTGAAGAAGAATGAGTTGGATCCAGATGAGCAGCAACAGAAGCAGAGGCGCACTTCCTGCAGCTGCAATACTATGCCAGCTACTAATGCACCCAAGCCACGTGAGCTGCCACACCCTTGGACTGAGTGGTATGGCATGGAGAGGGGGGAACAGGAACAGGAGCAGGAACGGGAGCAGTACAATGTGCAGCTAGGACAGGGTCTCTTTTTTTAGTCAAAGGGAGAAACAAGAATCCAACTTTGATTACTAACCAACTGAAAGCTGAAATATCGAAATGAATTTGGCAATAAAGTGGAATTGAAATCCGATCGAGTTGACTTAGTTTAAGTGGGTTTATTTGGAGTTTGTACAATGGGTGGGGGGCTGCCGATTCCGCTACGTGAAAGTATACATATTGCTGAGGAACATGACTGGCCAAGTTGGTATGGGGGTCCATCTGCGAGGGTAGACATGTATACAATCTTCGGGTTGTCTGAGACGCGCTGTGGTATGCCAGGCAGGAGCTATGACACTTTAGCAAATAACTTGATCAGCCTTGTTTCGCCACGTATGAACGAGTTGGGAAAAGAAGCCGAAAGAGCAATTTGTTCGTTTTTGGCAGTAAATAATGGGTAAATATGAACAAATGTTT
The DNA here is from genome assembly GCA_035041595.1 of Drosophila basisetae. Lineage (NCBI taxonomy): Eukaryota > Metazoa > Arthropoda > Insecta > Diptera > Drosophilidae > Drosophila > Drosophila basisetae. The sequence continues at coordinate 21,147,483 of JAWNLB010000174.1, forward strand.
TCATTCAGATAAGCCCAGACCAATCACAAAAACAAAATAAATTAAATAAAATGCAACTGCTTCAAGCATGTGTGTTGTGTGTGTGTGTGTCTCTCTGTTTGTGTGTGTGTGTGTGTGTGTGAGCTCTTATTTGCATACATCTAATTATGTGTGTGTGAGTACATTTTCATTTTCCATTTATTGTTATTATTATTTTGTGTATTCTGTTGGTTTTTTTTTTTTTTTTTGCACTGTTAAAGCTCACGTCGCCGCTTAGTTGATGAACGAACGCGCTGGCGAGCGGACCTGCCACAAAAAAAAAAGAGAAAAAAAAAAACAACAAAAAATATATACAATAAAAATAAAGACGAAAACAAAAAACAAAAACAATTGCAATAAAAAGCGATTCGAAATCCGAATACTAATTTGAGAGCGTTCATAAGATATATGCAGCTCCAAGCAATATCAATTAAGAAGCAACAAATTAAATAATAATCGAAAAGAAAAATAAACAGGTAAGTGCATTTCAAGATCAGCAACAATAAGATAATGGAGAAGAGACGCACTTCAATTAACTGAATATTCACTGGGAATTTATAGAGGTGTTTGTGTGTCTTATGGATAAATCAACAATCAACAATCGCAAATAATTTCATCATTTATTTGGCTTTAAGCTTTAAGCTAGTTTCTTTTTCTTAAAAAAAAAATATATATATATATATATACGTTCGAGGCGTTATACGATAACTGAACATTAATATTTAAGTATGTATGATTAACTTATCTCCAACTATTTTGATCAATGTGCTCTGAAGCCCGAGTCAAGTTTCAGTTTCGAAAAAATCCCCAAATGAAAAATGAGTTGTTTTTATTATTTATTTATAATTAAATATATATGTACTTTTTTATTTTTTTTTACTCGTTAAATTCTTGTTTTTTTATGCTAATTAAAAAATAGTGTACGGACTAAAATTTGCCACGCCTTGCACATTTGAAGGCTGTTCAGGCAACTATGTGCATCTCATTTTTTTTTCTGTGTAACTATCCAAGTTTCAGCTCAGATTTATGAACACATGTGTGTGTGTGTGTGTGTGTGTGTGTGTACGTGTGTATGTACACATAAATCATCTGCGAGAGCAGGTACATATTTGTTTATCTAAGGGTGCTTTTTATGTTTTGTTTTGTTTTCTTATTTTGCTTGGTTTTGTTTTGTATTCAAATTCAGTCGTGTTTACTCCCTGCCTTTTGTTATTGCTTCTAAGCTATTTTATTTGCTTGACTTCCTTATGGTATTTGCATTCGCTCTTTAACATTTGTTGTGGCCAACAAAAAAAAGCAAAAACAACAGAAAAACGGTAAATGTTGTCGTCTCAAAAAGTCAAACATGACACACTGGCACAATTTAGCTGTATTCCTCCAGCAAAGACGAAAGTGTTTCTTACTCCTCTCTCGCTCTCTCACATTGTCTCTCTCGCAGTCTCTTACTCATCTTGTCGATCTTCTCTCTACTCTATATTTATTTGCCGTGTGTGACCCAATTTGAATGAAAGGGGCCGCTACTGATATTCACACACACACACACACATATATATATATTTATGAGCGTGTGACTCAGTGTTGGGGCATGCATTTTGACTCAAGCTGTGTGCCGCGATAATAAAAGTCGCTGTCACAAAATCTTGAAATTGAAACGCAATTGGCAAAGGCACAGACAAAAAAAAGGGTTGAACGAGGGGGGGTTTACAGCTCTCTTTTTGGAATGCTGTGTATCCAATGGATAGATACACTGTACCAACTCTAAAAAAAAAAAACGTTCATGCTTTTGGAGATGTTCTCTTTTATCATACACAATTTAAGTGTATAATTTATTTCACAAGTGTTGTACAAAAGTGTAGTATATATTGAGCAATTGTCTTGGGGTACAAGGCATCTGCTAGTCGAGCTCTCCCCCTCCTTGAGTACTCTGGTTGCTGGTTGCCCTATGTGTAACCGCAGAGTGGCGCCGACGCTAAGGCTGACGTTCGCGTCAAAGATGGTACGTGCCTGGCGCTGCCTCGAGCTGGCACTCTGAGTCCACAATCGCACACACAGAACTCAAATGTAAGCGCGTGCACACTGCATAGGCAAATTTAACAATAAACATAAAAGAATAAAAGAAAACGCATTGAATTCTATTTAGAATGTCGGGTAAAAGACACAAAAGACAACAGCAGCAGCGCTGTCGACGACGACGTCGACGTCTTATCGTCTTTAAGCATGCGCATCCAAGTTTCAAATCAAAGCTGCCTAGTATTAGAGAGCTTTCGATCGCCTGCACAGCTGCACAGTGACGCACAGGCCATAAATAAAAAGAATGAAACAAGAAACGTAATAGAGGCAGCAGGTAAACAACAACAAAAAATGACCAGCGACACGTGCATGCTTGTCGTGAGTTACAAGCAGCTGATTTGTCTCTCCTGTTGTCGGTCTACCTGTCAATGAGTTTTTAATCGCTTTCTAAGCATATTATGACCTATGACCTGGGACCGTGTCTGACGTATACTGTTATAAATACGTCCAGCTGGCGACAACAAAAATCAGTTAACTTCTCGCGCTGATCCTGTAAGGTCTGCCGCAAAACATTATTGACTGAATGAATTTGTGCATTGTGAAAACTAATAGATTTTGTTTAGATCTCAGAAATTGGTAAGTCATCATAAATATTGTAAGAGTGAGAAGTAGCTCAAATGATCTTTAATAATATAGTGACTAAGGCCAAAGTTATGTATGTAAAATACTTTGCAAAACGTATAGAGTACTTAAGGCGTCATTTTTATTCACAATTTTTAGTAGGCTGTTTATTATCACTCATGTATTGTTTGCTTAGTGGTATTATGTAGTACAAATAATAATTTGAAAGCAAACAGAACAACTTTGAATATTTCAAGGTGAGAATAAACTAAAATATAAAGTTTACTAAAAAAATAAAACAAAGAGGTAAGCAAATAAATTACAATTCGCATTTCCTAAGCACACAGACACCACTGTAACAGACGAAGACAGACAGCCACACTTGCACATAGACTGGGCTGGCTGACATTGAGCTTTTACACTGCTGCTGCTGCAGTTTGGAAGCTTTGACTGCTCTCACAGCTCACTGCTGACTGGTGACTTGCTGTTCCATGACCACAACCAAAAGTGTGACGACACTTGAATTGGGTTAGGCGCAATTGGAGAGGGAGAAGCAGTCTGAAAAGTGGAGCGGTTAGGGGGAGTAGTCATGCGTCATACGTCAGCATAGCATAGCACTTTGCCTTTTTCTTTGTTTGCGATGCCAGCGTCTTCTCAATACTGTTACAATTACACATACGTATGCAAGCCCTCTCTCTCTCTCTCATTCTCACTATCTCGCTGGGTGCGTGTGTGGCTGTGTGTGTGAGCAAATGAACTTGCCAACGGTTTGTCGCTGCTGCTGCTTCTGCTTCTGCTGCCGCTGCCAGCGTCCGTTCTGAGCTTCAATCATACACGGCAAACGGACAGACATTTATTTTGTTGTTGCTGGTCAACAAGTTAGGCAGCTGGGCGTGCAATTTCTTGCGCTACTTGTTCAAAATTCTCAATTTGATTTACAAAAACCAATAAAACACAACAATAAGAACAACAAACCAACAAAAGGATACAACAAACAAATAAACAGTTTTGCGTGTAATTGTGTAAAGATCGCGAAGACAATCGACAACATTTTGCTTTCTTTTCTTTTTTGCTGTGTGGAAACGACGCATTTGCGTTTCATCAGCTTCTCAAGTGCTGCGTAAAACGAGAATCTTTCACAACAACAACAACAACAATAATAATAATAAGAGCAATTATTTTTGACGTCAATTTAGTGAGATCGTGCGAAAGACAGATATATATTTATATATATATATATATATATATATATTAGTACATTTTGTACTTGCTAGTAGCTGTGGGGTCTTTACTTTTTGGCAGCAGCCATTCAAATGCTTGCCACAACTTTCTACTATGCGCCTGCCGAAAGTACAACAACCACAACAACAGCAACAATTGCTACTAAAGTCACAACAACAACAACAACAGCACATTGCATACAAATAGAATAATTATGCAGCTAATAATTTTTGCTAGCGCAGATATGTCTGAAACTGCAACTGTCACTGCAACCGCACCGATGGCCTACAAGCGCAAGCCGGAACAGGATCAAGAGCTACAACGCAAGCAGCAACGCAACATGCGTTGCAACATGTACAGCAACAGCAACAGCAACAGCTACAATCAGTGGCATCGACAAAAAGTGTTTTACAATTCAAATTCGCGTCCGTTTTGGACCAAGTATCGTCAGCCAGCAGCAACAATGCCAGCAACAACAACAACAACAGCAACAATATCAACGACATTTCCCATCAGCAGCAACGAGCAACAACCGTTATTAACAGCAACAGCAACAGCAGCAGCAACATGTGAGTTCACTTTTGTTTTTGTTATTGTTCTGTCTTTTTCTTTTGTTTTCGTTTCGGGCTCCGCTTTTGTCCTTGTCTTCGTGCTGTAACCCAGGTCTCGTCTAATTACTCTTATTCTCGTTTTCGTTCTTGTTGTGGTTGTTGTTGCTCTCTTTTTTTGTTTTGTTATTGCTTTGCGCAGTCGAAGCACATACAGCAAGCGAGTCAATATCAATCATTGCACGTTTTGCACTAGCAACAGTAGCAGCCACAACAACAGCAAAGCTCAGCAGAACAGCTGCACGGCTGTAAATAAAAACAGCTGATTGCAGCGCTTGCGCACAGTGGAGCAAACATTGCGATTTACGTGCAAAACATTTACCAACCTGTGCATAGCTAATAATATGCAATTAATTCTGTTCACCTAATATTATTATTATTTTGTTTAATAATAATAAGGAAATAGTTAAACTTTTAATTAACGTATCTGCTTAAAACAGAGATCGACAATATGTTTGAAAGCCTAGATTCAATTTGTTATTGGTGGTTCATCAACATGATGTAGACAGATATGTGCAATTTTTTAATTCTATTGGACTATAAACAACAACAAAAAATCGAAATGAATAATAAACTAATCAGCAGACTGCAATCTTAAGTGAAATGTGTGAAATTAGCCCATTGTTCAGTTCAAATTCAGCAATGCAGAAATCATAGGTTAACTGATCAAAAGGAAGTCCGCACAGCTAAAAGATCATAAGATTGTGATTCCTGACAACCGATAGCATGCACATAATATATAGTATATAGTAAAATGCTACAGTTGAATTGCTGACGTGTTGGTTTATATTTGAAGAGTGTACGAGTATATTCTGTAGAATCTGTTGAATTATTGGGAAGTACTGCACAAGACACAGTGAGTCACGCTTTTAATATTAATAATAAATAATAAATACAAATATTGCGCATAAGCACCGCTTGCGGCAGTCAACGAGAATACTCGTACATCAATTAAAATCATAGTGACTTGTGCAGTTTTGACACGCCGGAAAACGGACAATTATGCAAGGATAAACATAAATTTATATGTATATTTATAAATAGATATACCAATTCAACTCATGCGATTTCATATATGTACGTATATATATATATATATATATGTGTGTGTGTGTATACATCTAAGTGAGAGATACGCCATTGAAATAGCAATCAGCAATCATAAATGCAAGCCCATTAAATGCGCCGGCACTCAAAATATGAATAAGAAGAAGAACCACAGCGAGAACAACCAACAACAACAACAACAACAAAGTGGCAACGCACTCAATGAGGTTAAAGCACGGCATTGAACTTGAATGCCAAAAAGTTGGCGTTTTCGAGGTTAAATATCCTCCACAGCCTAAGCAGGCAGGGTGGAGGGAGGGGGCTGGATTGGTGGGGTGCTGTTTTTTGCGGTTTTTTTTTTCTTCTTTGCATTTGGCATTGACATTGGCATTTGGGCATATTCTCTTTCTGTTTATCAGGCAATTGTGCCTCTGCTTGCAGCTAAGTTGCGTCGCATATATATCGAACAAACACTAATGAATTTGCCCAAAAGAATTGAATAAACAACAGGTTCAATGCACTTAGCACGCAGTAGATATTTAATTTGCACAAAACGCGCAAAACAATTAAACTCTCAAACACACACACACACACACACACACGTATATATATACATGTGCATGCTTGTATTAAATGTATACGTTGCACAGGCTATGGTAAAAGAGAGGGGGAGAGAGAGAGCAGAGAGAGCGAGAGAGCTTTCTGTCGAAAGCTTTTACTGCTGTCAGTCAATTAGCAGACAGCTTTGCCAACTAGCACGTCTGCATGTATGTATGTATGTATGTACGTATGTAGGTATGAATGTACACATGTATATATGTATGTATGCATGTGTGTGCATTGTACGTTTATTCTTTTTCACTACCTCAACATTTTTGCTCTTTCTGCCTGTTTTATCTGCGCTTGTCTCTTGTCAGTCTTCTTGTCGCCCATTCAACTTTTGTCATTCATGTTTGTCACTCATTTTAATGAAAATTTTAAAGCTGCGATAAGATCAGACATTTCTTATTACGCATACGCCCAGTTGCCAAAAGAGATAAAAAAATATTTAATGGAAATTGTGCTCAATTTATGGAATTTGCGCATTTGAACACATTTCAAATAAAACTGAAAGGCAACAAATCAATGCTTCTACAAATTTATTATTGTTATTAATCACAAATCTGAATAAATATGAATATATATATATATATATATATATATATATATACGAGGTGTGTTCAAAAAGTATCGCGAATTTTGTGTTTTTTCAGATATTATTTATTTATTCATGAATATCTATTTTGTCCCCTTCAAAGTAATCCCCATGAGATATTATACACTTGTGCCAACGGTTTTTCCAATCTTCGAAGCACTTCAAAAAATCATTTTTTTTTATCTTGTTCAGCTCCTCCTTCGATCCCGTCTTTATCTCGTCAAGCGTAGCGTAACGTCGTCCTTTCATGGGCCTCTTCAGTTTAGGGAACAAGAAAAAGTCACACGGGACCAGATCTGGGGAATACGGTGGCTGCGGCATCATTAGTGTGTTGTTTTTGGCCAAAAAGTCGCGCACAAGCAACGATGTGTGAGCAGGGGCGTTATCGTGGTGCAAAAGCCAATTTTTGTTCACATCTTCTCGGCCTTCTGAGAACATTTTGTACCACCGATAAACGTTGCTTCGGTCCAAGGTAGCTTCTCCGTATGCCACAATCAACATTCGGAATGCATCCGCGCACTTAATTTCGTTTTTCACACAAAATTTGATACAGGTTCTTTGATCCATTTTTTTGAATAGGTAAAAATCGAAGACGATCCAAAACACGTGCAAGCAAAGCAGCTGTCAACAATTAAGTGAACATTCAAAATGGCCGAACTTGTCGGCATAAGTGAGAGACATGAGTACCAACATAACGCTACAAAAAAATCGAAATTCGATTATACGTAACCCGCGAAAATTCAAAATTCGCGATACTTTTTGAACACACCTCGTACACATGTTTGTTTATATTTTAAGTACAGTTTTGACTATTAGTTTTGTTAAATGTATTTGTTTTTTTTTTTATATTTGCTGATTTGAAATACAAATATTACGCATACGCAGCATTAGCTGTAATGGAAAAGACGATCAAACCAGCATGATCAGCACGTGGGGAGTAGCTAAATGACTGACTCCGATATGCCAATGTTTAAAATATATATTTGATTTGAAAAAATGGCTAAATCGAATGCAAATCATGCTTAAACTCTGAGCTCGCCTTGATGAGTGTCTTTAAATATAATTTTCTTGCCGAATGCGTATGTATATGTATATATATGTGTGTGTGTGTGTGTGCGTTATGTATTCCGTATAAATAAATGCTGCAACGCATTCAATATTAGTCAGAGACTTCCGTTACGTTAATCAGCGACTTCCGCAACGGGTTTTGCGCCAGTCGAGATTCGCAAAAAAAATGCATTCTGCCACGTGCTAAACATTTTTGGCTACAGCTGCAGCAGCAGAGCGGGGGCAGCGGCAACTCCAGCCAAAAAGTAAACCAAAACGAGAAACAAAATTAGAATACAAATAAAAATATAAATGTGTAAAATGTATTCGCATTTTATAAATATTTGTTGATGTTGCGATTGTTGTTGTTGCTGTTGTTGTTTCAATTGTTCGACTTCCTGTCCTTAAACCGCAGATGAACAAAGCGACGCGGCCAGGAAAGTCAGCAGCAGCAGGCAACATGAAAAAAGAATCTATATGACCATGGGGCAAGACGGCAATGCAACGTAAATTGAATGACAACAGAGCAACAACAACAACAACAGCAACAGCAATAATGTGTAGACCTGATTGTGAGCATTATGATGATCATTTACAATTATTAATTATTTAGCACATTGCACTCGCTCGCCCTCTCTCTCTCTCTCTCTCTCTCTCTGTCTCTCTGTCTCTCTCTCTCCCCTCTGCCACCCCTGCACTCGCCACATGCCGCACACAGTCGAAATGTCGCCTACCCCAACAATTTGCGTCGTTGTCGGTTGTCTGTTGTCTGTTGTCGTTTGTTGTTGGCTGTTGCTTGTTGTTATTACAAGGCAAGGACAGCCGCACCCATGACAAAGGCTGTTGCTGCTACACTCAGCGAAAACCCAATATATTTACATATTCACGCTTTATTCTTGAATTTGTAAGCAACGCGTTAAACCGATTTGTATTTCAGTTCCGGTTTGAGGTTCCGGTAAAACTTGCTTCCCCTTTTATTTTGCTTATTTTATATATGTCCTGCAATAGGAAGATCGACACTTGATTCAAGTCTGAAATTCTCTTTGTTGAATTCTGTATTCTTTTGTTGTTTTTTTTTTTTAGTGTAAAAGCTTGTTGGTTCAATCAACCTGACCTGGGCAGCTGGCTGCGGGCAGAGCGCCTACTAATTTGAAATTGCGCCAGTTGAACGAACTGTTCTTTTAGCCGAATGGCCTGCGGCACGCGCAACAGTTGTGGCAGCTGTTGTTGCTGTTGCTGCTGCTGCTGCTGCTTTTGTCACCACATTAACAGAAGACAGACACAGAAAATGAACTTTCTTAATGCAGACAGTTCAAGCACCTGCAATGAGAATGACGTCGCCCTAAGCTTTTTCTCTTTTTTCTAACTGCACACAAATACAAACACAGACGGACTCTCTTTTGCTCTTTTGCAATTTGCTCTTTCTCGCTCTGATTGATGAGACCTGGGTGTGCAACAAGAACAGCAATAGTAACAGCAGCGATAGCAGCCCCTAGCTTTTTCTCTTTTTTCTAACTGCATACAAATACACACACACACAGGCAGACAGACAGACTCTCTTATGCTCTTTGCTCGTTGTGGCTCAGCAGCAGCAGCAAAAGCCATCAGCAGCGGTTCGCTTCATCGATAAGCTTTTATTTTTTCAAGGTTGCGACTTTTTTTGGTCTGAGATAGTTCAAAGTTTCGTTTTCAAATTGTTAACTGCACTTTTAAGAGCTTTCTACTACAAGATCCTGACCAGTAAACATTACCTATCTCTGTATATATATATTATATAATGAGCACGCTATTATTCACTCGTTACATTTCCTGTTTTGTAAATTTAACATTTCATAATTAAAGCTCCTTGAATTATGCAGAGAAATTTAAAATTGGTAAATTCGAATATTTGAGCCAAATTGTGTTAATTTCGATGAACTTAATTGTGTAATACAGATTCTCTGCTTTCACTTTCTCTTACGAATGATGTTTCTTTTTCGGGCATTATCTCTTATCAATTTAAGTTATATTTTGTTCATTTTTTTTATTGATTAAGTTTGCAAGAAATTGTGAAAATCTTTGGAATGGCGGACTAATTTAGTTTTATTGTTTTCTCTTTGCAGGTGAGTAAATATTTCTTGGCTTATATGCTAATTAACTATTTATGTGTAAGTGCCACAGCAACAAATTTGAAAATTGTTGTTAAATTATAATTATTGCAATTAAATTGTAATTATATTGAACAACAAATAACTACAAATTAATAATAATAACAACAATTGTGAAATGTGTTGCATTTTGTATAATTTTCGAATAGCGCATAAATTCAAGTGAATTTATCAGCCATAAAAAATGAATGAGCCATAAAACAAAAACAAAAAATTAAACAGGAAACGTGGGTGTGTTGTTTACGAAACCGTTGCAGGGAGCAGACGAGGGGCGGGCAGCCGGAGGCAGGAGGCGGGTCAGGGTTTGGCTGCGAAATCCTTCGCAGGCAGTTCAACGACCAAAACTCGCTCAGCCAGAGCCAGATGTTGTCTGACTATTGACAAATGACAACATGCGCAAGAGAGAGACAGACAAACAGAGAAAGAGAGAGAGAGAGTGTGTGTGTGGTTGTGTGTAGTAGTGGGGGGGGGGGGGGGGGGGGGGCTACTACTGCCTGAGGGTTAATCGTCGCAGCGCGTCGAGTCATTAACATTTTGGCAGCAATGATTCGTTGAACCTGAAGTCAACCAGATAGCGGCAGGAAGAGCAGCAGCAGATTGGTACGATGAACAAATATGTACATATATATATATATATATAGAGATATATATATATATACTTTTACATGTGCATGCATGCCTGTGTGTGTGTGCATACATGCAGGCAGCTGGCGACACATACAGCCAGCAGATGGCGTTAGCCTTTCGCCATCTGCTGGCCGCATGATGAAACTGTTTGCACAATGCAAAAGCAGCAGCAGAAGCAGCGGCAGATGTTCGACTCAGGCAATAAAGTTCTGCATTGTGCAAGGACACAGTCTACAAGTGTGTGTTGGTGTGTGAGTTTGTGTGTGGGGTTGTTGCTCGATAAGATGCCCTCTTTGGCAATGCTTCGATGCCCAATCATGTGGCTCTGCCTGTGTTGAAAAGAGACACCTGTTGCCACAGTTGCAGCCAGTCTCAACGTGTAAGATACACATTGCAGATCTGTAGATACATCTGTAGATAAACACAGATACACAGTTATATGTGCAAGTCATTGCATTTTGAACACAATTCATATTTGTAATATTTGAAAGGGATTTTTGTTGTGTGAGCGAAATCGTTGAGAAATACATTTAATTGAAATATATATTTTCAATAAGAAAATCATATTTCCTTCTGCAGCTGGGAAGTGTTCATTGAAAATGTGACTTTGAAACTGAAAATGAAATTTGATTTGATCGGAACAAATGTTCGCACAAAGTCCGTGGAATTTTAATTTCAGTTATTATTTATTATTATTATAATTATTTTGTTGTTGCCATAATTTCCATTTAAATCTACTAAACGCTCAACAAGCGTGGCAATCATCTATAAATGATCGATCTGAGCTAATATTATTTATGCCACTTTACTCATTTTGGACATTATTTTTATTGCTTACTTCTTTCAATTCTATAAGCAATTTATTTTCGCAAAAGTTGAAAATGCATTTGTGTATTATTTTAACATAATTCGATTTGTTGAGCCATTTATCGATTCTCCACTTTTATCGCTTAATAAATATTTTTCGAATCTATTCAAAACGCTCAACTTCCACCCTCGAAGCGTAATTGCAGGGACAAAGCATTTAGCACTTTATTTGATGACAACGACTCTAAAGCCGACGTTGCTAAAAAATTCAGGACACACAAACGCACAAACGCACACATACACACACAAATTCATTATTCTAATTGCCAACAAGAAAACAAGAGACTTGCAAGGGAAACGCTTTTTGTTTGATTGTCCAAATGCAGATGTGGTGGATATTGTGGTGTGTCTAGTGGTGTGTGTGTGTCTTGAACACGTACCCTTGTGGCTACACCAACAACAACAAGAACAACTGCAACAATGGCGTACGTGTCTATTGGCCATTGACGGGCAAAAGAAATCAGAGCTTTTGCTGAAACTCCCTCTTCTTTAGTCATATGCGTCCCTTATACACACATGTATACATACACACACACACACACATATTAGATCATCCGATCGATAAATGCTTGATGCAACCCTTCATTGATCGTCGGCAGATAAAACGCAAAAAAAAATTTGTACTCTTTGCGCACAGTGGGGCAAGAGTTGCTTGCTTGTTGCTCAGCTTGATTGTAGCATTTTAATTTTGAGTTGCATTTTCCACTTCTGCCAACATATTAAGAGTGTGCATTTTATATGTATATTTGTAATTATTTCTTATTCTTTAAATACTCTCCAGTGGCATCAAAGTGTTGTGAATTGCAAGCATTGCATATATTTACTTGCTTACATATATACCTTACATCAGATATGTACATATGTACATTGGAAGTACATATCATGTTACAACATATCTCGTTTTAGACTGATGATTTGGCTACATACACACACGCATACACACATACATACATACACATATGTGACTATTCATCGAATTTGGATGTTGTTCAAATAGTTTGTCAATATTTGGAAGCGGCTTGACTCACGTGCTTTTGGGCATTTTGTTGCTGGGATCGCGTCCGCGTGCTTTTTTCTAAGAGAGGGCTGTTAAGAGAGAGATCACATTAAGAGCGACATAGACAGAGAGACAGAACTCATATATAAAAAGCTGACATCGCTGCACAGTGGTGCAAAGAGAAAGCTTAAGCTGCGACAATCACAAATTATATATTGACGTCTACGCAATAATAAATAACCATCACGAAGCAAAGAAAAAAATAATTGTAAGGCTAGCATTCGATGTATACGTATATGCCATATATGTGTTACTTTTATTTAAATGTTGCTTGTTAGCCAACTGTGCACTGTGTTCTTGTTGTTACATTCGCCTCGATAAGAGCAGCAAAAAAGAGCGATTTTAACAGAATGTAATGCTCATCTTGCGGTTAACAGTGCCATATTGAGTATAACATTAACTTGTGCCAGCCGTTAACGTTGACGTTTTGCTGTCGGCAGTCGGCTTGCTTATGTTAACTTTTGAATTTCGTTTAGGGCTTAAAATGCGTCTGTCGACTAACAGATGCAAGAAAGTCAATAACATACATATGCATGTTAACGTTAACATCGGACACAGAAGAAGCAGAAGCAAAAACAAAGCCAAACGAGTCGGACGTGTGTAACGGTTGAGGCGAGACAGCTAATTTCGTGATTCCTTATTCCGTTCGGTTTTGCGTGTGTGCATTTTTAAAGAACTCAAACACAAAATATACACGTCGCCGTCGTGAATTTCCTTGCAGTTTGTTTTTTTTTGTTTTTCCTGTTAATTTTGCTTGGATTATTTGTTCCTATTTGTTATTCTGTAACTGCAAATGCAAAATTTTGGCGAGCATTTGGAGAACATTTCGCTGAAAGCTGAACGGACGTTCAGTTGGTTATTTTTTTTCGGGCCCATGCCAAACAAAACATGGCGCAACAACACCTGCTTGCAACAGCAACAACAACAACAACAAGAACAATAATAACAGCGAACACAACAACATCAATAAGAACAACAAGAACACCAATTACAAGAACAACAACGCAACACTGGCACGTAAAGAAGCCAAAGGATATGCAGCGCACAGTGATGCCACTGACGACAACAACAAAAGCAACAACAACAACAATCACAGCAAGCAAAATAGCGCGACGAAAGTAAAGCAGCAGAACACAAAGAGCAACAACAACAACGATAGTCAACAAAACACTAGCGAAACACTTACGAAACGTGAATAAAAAAAATTGTTCACAGAAAGAATTCAATTGGAATTCGCGCCAAATGAGAATCCAATTGCATGCAAATCAGTAAATAATCAAATACAACAAAATATAAAAATATTCAAAAAGAGAAAGAAATAAGAAAATAAAAGAAAATCGTGCGCGCCTGCGCCTTAGCAAAAACAAAATCTAAGAAATAAGAAAGTAAAAAGAAAGCAAAAAAAAAAATATATATATGTTTCTATATCTATATATATATATATATATCTGTATTGCAAACGTGCGGTGTGAAAATATACGAAACGATTGTTTATATAATTTTCAGTAGCAATTATTTTGTTTGTTTTTGTTTTATTTTATGTGCTAAGTGTTAAGTGCAGTGACAACTAAACATATTCAATCAATATCAATAAAACATTAAACACTAAAATAATAAAAAAGAAGCAGCAGCATCAGAAGAAGAAGAAAAAATGGAGCAAATTACGCATTATTTTGAGCACATGGATTACGTGTCCTTTGGCGTAATAGCGTTGCCATGCGTCATTATCGCCATCTATGGATTCCTGCAAGTGGCCAGCGGCCTTGCCAAATGCAAAAGTAAGTTCAAATCCACAACACAATAATCGATAACATATTTCGATTCAATCAAGCGTCAACGGTATAAAAAATTAATTAAATTGAAAACAAACTGCGACAACTTCTAAGCTGTGGCACTGCTGACTCCATTCACATGGTGTGGAATTAATGTAATCTATTATTTGTCGATGCCGATGACACGCACACATTTACTGTGAATCGCTGGAATAAGCTATATATATAATAAATTATATGTATATATGTGCATAACTGAACAGAATGACTGAAAGTAGCTGATCGAATGTGCCAATATTGTGTCTGCATTCGTCACGCTCTTCGGAGAAAAAAAAACAGCACACACATATACGAGTATATATTGTTTACTTGGATTTTGTTGTACCTATCCTAGTGGAAATGTTTAGCGCTAATCGGTGATCGATTTGTATCGATACTGGATATTAGTTAACGAGTAAAGAAAGTTATCGATCGACAGCTGACACTTCAAATTGAAATTAAATAATCTAGCTGTGTTTTCGACATGAAACTTGACTTTTGCCAAAAATGGCACTTTGGTCAATTGGAATTATTTGCGTATAATAAATCAACAACAAGATAAATATAGGTGACATTTTGTTGCTCCATTTGAACTCGGCAGTTTGTGGAACAAGGCCGCAAGACAAGCACACTTAGTTAGTTTAACTGGCTCAATTCCAAGCATAACTAACTGTACATTAGCATACCACAGAAGTGACACATAATCCGAGCAAATAAAAACGGAGACATTTTGCAGGCCACATTCGTAATGCAAATACAAATATTTGTATAATATTTGGTTTTTTCTCTGGGTCTTTCCCATAGAGTGTGAAGCGTGCTATATATGTGTATATATATATATATATATATATATGTATATATAAATATATATATATATGTACATATATAAAGAACGTGTTTAGCAACAAAGAGTGCTCCCGACTAAACGGAGTGTATTTCATTTGTGCTACACCTGATCTATACTATATATTATATATACATACATATATATGTATATCTATATACATATGTATATATATATATGGCATGCCTGACCTATCCCTCGCATTTTGTGTTGTTCTCAGACCCAGCTTGCTATTCTTTGTTATTATTGTGCAGTATCTTAAATGATAACGACGACAGACGACGACCGAAATGGTAGAATCTATATGTACATATTTCTAAGTGCATACTACATATATATATATATATACAGATCTGGCTGATTCTAGCTAATCAAAATGTTCCTCATTAGTCGAGTTCGCTTTTGGGCAAATGAAATGTTTCAACAGAGATTCGATTAATTCGATTCGATATACATATAATGTATATATACACATATAATCAAATATACGCATAAAAAATTTCTGCGTTTATTCCTAGACTGAATGGCAATCAAAATATGTATATTTGTAATTATACATATATAGTATTACACATTGGCACACTTTGCTTGCAACCTTTTGAATGCAAAATCAACCACAGTTAGGCAACACTCGAATCATTAACTAAAATAAAAACCAACATTGAACAAATACAACAATAACAACAACCAAAACTAAAATCAAGTTTTAAGTTACGACCAAACAAGATCTTTACATAATTCCCGTCAACTTTCATTCCCAGCCAAGAAAAAAAACACAAAAACAAATTCAAGCTGTCACCAAAAAAAAAAAAAAAAAAAATCGAAAAAAGTATAAAAAAAAACTAGTCGAAAATTAGCACACAGCATTTTTGGCGGCTGACTTACTTTCTTTTTGGTTGAGAAAGGTCTGTTTTTTCTTTTGTTTTTGTTGTTTTGGATTTTGTTTTATTTGGAGTACAGAGTGTGTGTATTTTGTGCTGTGCGTGCGTGTGTGTGTGGGCGTGGTGTGGTCTGTGCAACAGAGTTCAGGCTGACACTGCCAAATTAACATTTTGCAGTTGTTTTGTTTTCATTTTATTTTATTTGGTTTGTTGATTTTTTTTTTTTTTTTTTTTGCTATTTTGGCTGCCTGCTTTTGTTGCTGCTGTTGTCTCTCTGAAATTGAGTTCATTTATTTATATGTGTGCCAGCGAACAGAGCCAAAGTGTAGGCAGCAGTAAATGAATTTCAATAAATGCACTCGGCCAGTTCACAGTGAGTGCCAAAAAATACCGCACACACACTCACCATTCTTCAATTTGACTGCTGTCAGTGTTGTAAAACTCCCAATTAAGTGTCAATACATGTTAATAAATAATGCCGAAAATTCACTTGAACGACCCAAAACAATAATTTATTGACAACATTTGCCATAAATATCACAATTCAAATGCCAAGAGTCAAATAAATAAATATATAAAAAAATATCATTGACCGTTTGCATTACACATAATATTCCTATACAAATATATATATATATATATGTATATATATAGCAGTGTCGGCTGGACTTGGCTTGACTTAAAGAAACGCATTCCATTTATATTCAATTGGTTCCGTCGCAAAACACTCATTACTTGACTGACCTTATTTCTTATTCACTGTTTGGTGTTTTTTTCTATTTTTTTCTTTCTTTTTTCTAAACAATTTGAGGTACAATCGAAATCTCTCAGTCTCCAAGAAGTTGCCTTTTTATCAGTCTAAATCTTAGTCTACGTAATTATAGACTTTTATAAAGCAAAAACAGTTGCGATACCAGCGATGCCAAGCACAGTGTGGCGAACGATTTTGATTTTGATTGTCCGCATTAATCACGAGAATAGTTGATCTTATAACACATTTGGTATATATTTCATAGTTATCGTATTTCATAGTTATTGCACATGTAATACTCCACTTAATCGGTCAAAACATTATTCGATTTTTATTTTTCTTCTCCTCTTTTTTTTTTGCTGTTTAGCTTTAATTATCGCATTATCAGTCAACTGGTTTTGGTTGTATGTTTGTTTCCTCTCCTGCTGGGCGGAGAGGTTATTACAAACTTAGTCGTTAAGTTTGCAACGATTTGAAGCAGACTAGTCCATATATGTATATATATATATATGTTCCGTCTGTTTTCATCTGTATGAAACATGGCATGCAGCAGCTGACCAAATTGGATTACAACATTTTATATACCAGGTATATCAACTATGAACAACTTTTTTGATCAGCAAGTTACTCAAGTGACTATAGCATATAGCTGTCATAGGAACAATCGATCGATGTATTTAAGCAACGGCTAGTCTAAGCTGGCTCTCTTTTCCTAGACATCAGAACTATTCATCTGTTGAAATATGAGTAAGGCAAAGCTGATTACACATTTTGCTATTATGTATATCAAATCAAAGATATATATATACATATATATATATATATATATATACTTATATATATATACTATTTCAAGGCCATTCAAACAGTGGCAATCGAAAAGATTTTCTTCTTTTTTTTTTGTGGGGGGGTGTCTACCTTGAAGGTTCTTCGTATCATGGTCTTATCGGCTTTGCGTTGGCCATAACTGATGTACATTGAGTTGAGTTGAGTTGTTGCCCCAAAAACTGATCTCAATTCCAAGTTGATATATTGATAATAATTTATGGTATTAATCTCTTAAATTGTGTCAGCTGTTGTTGCCTTTCAGTTTAGTCAGTTCAGTTTTATTACACAATTTGTGCGGGGTAATCATCATATGATTTTGATTATTCCTATCAGCTGAAAACATGTTTATGTTGTTGTTGTTGCTGTTGAAGTTGCCATTGTTGTCGTTGCCATTGTTGCTAATATTGTTATTGTTGCTATTGTATCCTCATTCATATTGCGCGTTTATTTATTTAATTTATTTGAACTCTGATGCTAATTTGCTGGCATTTAGTCGCATTTCTTGTTGATATTAGAACACAATTTATATTGTCCTATACATCTATATATATATATATATATATATATATATATATATATATATAAACTGAATAAATTGCCTACAAAATGGGTTGCTTTTCCTTTTTCCAATTTTGCAGTGAAATCCTTTTTAATGCTTACTTTGCCCCTTAAAAAATAAGTTTATGTTTATTTTTAATATTATCTCCACAGTTTTGCTAAAACCATAACTGTTAAAAGAAACTTCTCTAATTTAATTAAATAATTTTATGGTAAATAC
Source organism: Drosophila basisetae (assembly GCA_035041595.1). Classification (NCBI taxonomy): domain Eukaryota; kingdom Metazoa; phylum Arthropoda; class Insecta; order Diptera; family Drosophilidae; genus Drosophila; species Drosophila basisetae. Next base: position 21,165,841 of record JAWNLB010000174.1, read on the forward strand.
TAACTAAAGCAGAGCATTCATCTTGCAGTCAAGTTTTCTCAAATTTTGAATGCTTTTTGATATGCTTTTGCTAGTTTTTTGCCACCAGACCATACATTCAAAATGTGCCCAAGTAATATAGATAATATATACATATAATATTTATAAATATATACACACAGTATATCTGGGCATACATTCGATATTTGTATACCCTGCGCCCATTGCAAATAGCTGAAAAGCCAGAAGGAAAACGAAGAATAACTTACTGATTTGATCATTTTATCGATATAAATCGATTACGGATCTGAGAATAGTTCAAGCAATGTAATTTTAAACATTGTACATCCTTCTCATTGGCAAGCGCAATCATTCATACAGTCTTTGGTACAGGGTATCTGCCAGTCGAACTCTCTCTCGACTCGAGGGCATTTTGACTTGTTTATCAGCTGGCCGATATAATCTGTAAATCACGCATATGCCGTGGCCTTAACGTGTTTCAATTGCTCTACGAGCCAACTGCCAAACTGGACAACTTGGCCAATTGGCCAACTGGCAGACCACAAATCACAGATCACCGAGCACAGATCACGGATCGCTGAAGAAGATGCTGTCCATGGGGTTTCGTTGGATTAGAGGGGCAGGTCGTGCCTCGTCTGCCACTGAATGTCGTGACATAATCGGCCATCCGGCAATAAATTATCATTAACCAACAAAAAACAGCTTTGGTCAAAAGTGAAAAGTCAAAGAAATTCAACAATAAAAATGAAACCAAACAAAAAATAAAATAAAAAAGAGAGAAAAAAAATGTTGATAAACAACAGCAAATACGTGACATAAGAAAGGTCGTGGATCATTGTCATGGTGTGGCCAAGAGATCAAGAGCCAAGACCTTATTTCAAAGCAAGCTTTGGCTTCAACTTTGCATATGGCACAGGTTATTATTTTTGTTGGGCCACCTGATGATGGCCAAGTCCAAAGCCAAAGCGAAAGTTTTGCTTCTTTATGCTTTTTTTTTTTGGTTTTTTGATTGGCTTTTTTTTTTTTTTGTTAACTTCTTATTTAACTTTGCCTCGTTTTCACTTTGACCCATTGTTGTTGCTGGTCGACTGAACGTGTCGCAATTCCAAACCAAGCAACACGCTTCAAAATACAAATTTAACATGTTTATATCAACAAATATACCCTATATAAATATATTTATATATATATATATTTGTTTATTAATGTTCAGATCATCATCTAATTGAAAGTGCACACTGGAGCAACTTGTCATGCAAATGAATATTTGACTCATTTGATTGAATACATCAATTAGTATTACTTAGTGTTAATTCATATTACTCTTACTACTCACAACAGATCAGGCTATATAAGTTTAACTTTTCAGATTTAACCAATCTCAAAAAAAAACACAAATTATTTGAATACATTTTGAATATCAATGCAAATGAGTCAAAAATTCCAAGCATTGGCCAGATTTTGAAAGTCCAAAACTGAGTGAGAGAAGGCAATAGTAATAAAGACAGACAGAGACAGAGAAAGAGGGAGAGCGAGAAAGAGACGAGAGGGAAGTGAATCAGATAAGAGCAGTCAGCGAAATCATTTAACAACATTTCGCATTGGTTGGTTTGACGGCCTTTGCACATTGTTGTTGCCCAACTATCACTCACTTGGCAAAAAGTTTGGCAGTCTAATGACTGACGGACTGGCTGACTGACTGACTAACTGACATTGGCGTACTGGCAACGCTGACAGCACCGCTGCCACTTTCTTCTGTGCAGGCAAAATGCGATGTGTGTTGTTTTTTTCTTACAGACTTTCGTTTGAATGCGAAATAACAAGCAATACAAAGTGTGTGTGAGTGTGTGTGTGTGTGTGTGTGTGTGTGTGTGTGTGTGTGTGGCGTAGTAGTAGTGGTAGTAGTAGTAGCCAAGTGTTATACAAGAAGCAGCATGTCCCAAATGAAGTGTGATCAAGCCAAAGCGGCAAACAAACCAAACTGTCAACGGTGCCGTCATTGGCTAATATGCAGATACAAACAGCATTTATACAAACACACACGCGCCCAGAGTTGTCAAGGGTCAAAAAGCTAATAAAAAAAAACATGGGCACAAAGCAGCCAATTGGCCAAGCCAAAACTAGCCGGCCGGCCAACTTCTTCTCCGAGACAAAAAAAAAACGAATAACTCAAATTTTTGTGCGCTGTGTGTTTTCAGTTGTTAACACGTTTTCACGCGCCCATAATTGCAACACACACACACACAGACACACACACACATAGACACACAGACACAGTTAACATCTGTGTGTTGATTATTGCAGTTAGAGTATAGAGTCAACTTTTTTTTTTTGCCAGTGTGAAAAACCATAACCAAAATTGAGGCTAATTGAAGGCACTCTTACTCTCGGTCGCAACATGTTGCGCAGCGCAATAAGGTTGACAATATTTGCTGTGCAACAGCACACTGCTTGTTGCCTGATGTGTTTGTATACATATACATACTGTGTTCACACACACACATACACACACAGCCCAACACATATGTATGTTTTATATTATAAATAAATATTTATAAAATGCGCATATTCAATTATTTCTTGAATTTAGTCGTCGGCATCGTAAGAAATTATCTTGCTGAAAATTAACACAAAAAAAAAATCCCCAAAATACATTTGCAGTTGTTTGCTTCGAAAGAAAGCCAACTTCTTATTTCAATCAATCAATCAATCATTTTCCATGAAATGCAAATTGATGTAGTTAAACTTTATTATAAGCGCATTATTGCTAAGCAGTTTCCTTTTGTCTTCATATTAATTTGTCTCTTCAGCAAGAGCGCCTGAGGCGATAGTTATACCCTCCTATCCAAACTGGAAAGGGTATTTGGCTTGGATATAGATTCACATCGGCCAAACTAGAACTAGATGGTTGATAAGTTAATTTTAATATTAAATACAAAGAACGAAAATCATAACTAAATTAATTTGTTTGCCAACGGTTTTTACAGAGTAAGCCGCAGTCGAGTGCAATGCTCTCATTTGTTTCTCATGAAATTTGGTTTCATAAGAACCGGCTAATATCGATAGCCGACTCTAATTGATGGCTATTGTTAGATTGTCAACAATCAATCAATAACTAAGCAGGCAACTATAGCATATATACTATATATATATAATATATATTATATGTATATAGTATATGCTTGGGTATACTTTCAAACGATGCCGCATATCAAATCGGGGGAATATATGCTTTATATTTGTTTTAAATGATGTGCGGTTTTGTGCAAAACTGGGTTAACAGCCAGCTGTTAAAAGCTCAATGTTATTGTCACGTTAACATTTGTGCTGAATATTCTATATTCGCCTTGACGCAATCGGTACAAGTAAACATTTGGATACTTTGGGGTAGACTCTTAAGTATTTCTATTTTTAAGCAACGCATCAGATATGCTGCTGCTGCTGCTGCTACGTGATTCTCTCAATCTCGTTCCGCTTTCTTCTCTCCCCTTTGCTTTGCTTTGCTCTGCTTTGTTTTTGATGTCCCATTTCTGATGACATTTCATTCAGGCGAATTGAAATAATTGTCGTGACAGGCCATAAACAGCAAATTTGTGCACACAAATATTCGTTTTTCCACATTTGCTTCTGCTTCTTCTTCTTCTGCGTTGTTTCATTTTCTTCTTCTTTTTTTTATATTTTGAATGCGCTTGCATATTACATGCTAAGTGCTGCTATGTTTGCATGTATGCACTGTATGCATTTATGTTTCTATTTTTTTTTTTTGGGGCTTTTGCGCCAACTTGTTGATTTGCACACTCATCGCGACGTGTGTGAGAAGCGTTACAAAGCGTTGTAAGTGTATATTTTCTTCCTCTTCTTCTTTTTGTTTTAATTGCTGTTATTTTGATTGTTGCTTATTTGAGGCGCACTCATCAACATTTGCAATGCTCAACACGTTGCCAGTTAAGTTAATATTAGAATTAAAATGCGGAATTCCGTGTTTCTTTCTCTCTTTTTCCTGTACATCGTAAGCCTCTGCTTTTCATCCTCATTACAACCCGATCTTATTTCCGCTAAGCTATATACTTATACTGTTACACTCGTTCAACATCTTTATACGCCTTATAGACACTTTTATTGCCCCTGCTTTGTACTTACTTTCCCATCGTGTAATTTGGGTTTTGTCTTTTCTCTTTTCACACACTGAACCCATTTTATAGAAAGGGTATATTGTGTTGTGCAGCACAGTAACAGGCAGAGAAAGGCTTTATATATATATATATATGTATGTATGTATACATATTGTCTTCTTGATCTGGATTAACAACCGAGTTGATCTAACCATATCCATAAGTGCAAGAGACTGGAAATTTTTGTATATAAATACTCGCTTTTTATTTGATCAAGAACTTGCTTTGTCTTTGCCCAATATCGATAAAAATCGATTAGCATTGGCTATAAAAGACACAATTTTATTTGTATAAACTGCCAAATAGTATTAGATCTTCAGTAAAAATCTGTTGAAATATACTATAGAGAATCACATATATATATAAATGTATATATATATATATCACAGGGTATTCCCAAGTCGAACTCTCTCAAGTGGAGCATTCTTATGTGTTTTACATGCGCTTCCGCTTCTTTCGTAGCCTTTCACTCAGACTCACTAGCAAGTTCACTTTACCTTCCTTCCCCCCTCCCCCCTCGTCCACTTCTCCTGTTTGTTAACATTTTTGTTGTTGCGGTTATTTTGTTATTTTCTTCTTCTATTCGCTTTTGGGTTTCGGGGCATGGCCATGTTTGCCTCGCTTCTTTCTCCCATTCTCTCTCGCTCTCTCTGTCTCTTGTTATTTATATTTGTATTTTCATGGTGTTTACTTATGTTTTTTACAAGTGCAATTGAGGTTACTTTCTATTTAAAATGAAATAAATAAGTACGTATGCAAATCGTACATCCAAAGCCAAAGCGCGCAGCGTTTATAATATTTTCAACTTGCTGCTGCTGCTGTTGTTGTGGTTCTTGTTGTGCTGGTTTTATTTTTCACACAGCTGCCGGCATGCATCAAAATTTGCCATCAATTTTTCTGTAGCTCGTGCCCTTGTTCTAAGCATTTCATTTAGCATTGCTGACTGCGTACTCAGCAGAAAGAAGAAGATACATCTACAGCAACAGCAACAACAACAGCTGAGACTACAGACACTTGTGCTGTTTACTGCCCTGTCTACATACATGTATATCCAACTTTATCCATGGCTGTCTCTCTGTCCGTCTGTCTGCCTGTCTGTCAGTGTGTCTATGTCTGTTTTGTTTTGTTTTGTTTTTTTGTAGTTTATTTTTATATTTTTATAAATTGTGCTCCCATTTGTATTACTTTGATTACTTTTGCCGTTTCGTTTCGTCGTTTGTCGTTTGCCCGTTGTGCACAAATAAATCACTGTGGTTGCGGTTTGTATTCTTTCTATATATATATATATATATATATCTGTATCCCCCATATTGCCGAAAAAAATATAAATATATATATATATATATATATATATATATTTATATATGAGAGCATGTAGGTGTCACATACGATAAACTAACTGAAAACAAGTCGCGAGAGCCCGCGAAAAGCACACGACTAAATAATACCCAAGTGTCCAAAATTGTCAAGCATAGTTTTCATTTACAGTTCACGAAATTTGTTTTTTTGGTATGTGTGCCAAAAATCAAGAGTCCAAACGATGTCTGCAGTAAATTTAAAAACACTTTATTTATACACTGAGCACGAAATGCATTATAAAAGCAAACAAATTTGCAATCTCCATTCAAGAATTGAATGAAGCATTTTGCAATTGAAGCTTAATAAAAAATATATATCAGACATCTCAAAAATCAGAATCAGAATCAGAATTGAGTGAACGAGTGGATTATTTTTGGTTTTTGCATAGATTGACTAGCTGATACCCATTTTATGCTGCACTCGTAGTTACAGGGTATTTCTAAATGGGGAAAAACAAACACACACGTCAGCATTAGCATTAGCATTAGCAACATTTAATGGCATTTTAGTTCGATATTTATTATAATGCTCATTATGTATTATAATAACAATTATGTACATTCAATGTGAGCACATATATGTACATATATATTTTAATAAATATATATATATATATATATATATATATATATATCTTTATACATACGTATAAATACACTGTGTATATGATAAAGAATTTTTACGTACATATTTCGTATGAATGAATATATAATTTTGGCACTCGCGGCCAAAATGCAAGACGTACCAAAAAAAAATACGCTGATAAACACGAAGGCACACACACACACAGAGAGAGACACACACACACAGACACACACACATGTATACACACAGAGAGAAAAAAGATAGAAAAGCAAAGCATGAAATCACATTTTGTCAAGCACAAATCAAAACAACATTTCCAACGTATTAATTCGCAAAAAGAAGAAAGACGCCACCTGAGCAATAAACGTATTTGCCGTGGGCGTCACAATTGAGACAACAGCAACAGCAACAACAACATATATATATATCCCTATATATAGGTCGCTAGATGTATTAACTTGATGCTAATGTATGTCAGCAGGTTGTGGGCCAAGACAATATCAACATTATGTTTGTGTTTGTGTTTGTGTTTGTGATCATCAGCTGCATCCATTGTCCGTTACTTAAGCTGCTCATTTGGCGCTAATTGCAACAGCAACATCAGCAACAACAATCAGAGCATCAGAACATGCAACAACAAAGCACTTTTGTTAATCATCATCATCATCATCATCATTATCATCATCATTGTTAGTAACTGTTTACTGCGAGAAATATGCTTTGCAATTTGCAACAAGTTGCAACCGCTGCAAAAGAATGAATAAAATGAACTTTTTTTTTAACAACAACAACATCTGCAATATTGAAAAGTTCAAACACTGCAACAGACTCTTTGATCCCACTCAATTTAAATCAAAAGACATAATAATAATAACTAACTTCATTTTTTTATATTCTATTTTTAACATTAATCAACCCATTAAAAGTTTATATAACATTAATTTGAAAAGGTACGGATAATAATGGAAAATTAAAGTCTATAACATACAAATATTTATTATTATTATTATTATTTGGGTACCTGCACTGAGACCTAGATTTATTATGCGTCCCTCTGAGCCTATAGCTGCCTTTTTTTGGGTTGAGGACTTCTATTTTTTTGGAGCTCATTCTGCGTCTTCTTCTAATTAATGCGACACAGTCTGCTGGGAAGTGCCTTGAGGATCTTCCTTTCCTCCTTCTTTCAGAAAAGCTACATAGTTCGCTACTATGAATACCCAGTTTGGTTAGTCTACAAAGAATGTTCTTGCCCATGGTTATTGCTTGCTTAAGGACAACTTCAATGTCTGCAACTGGCCAAAATTGATCTCGTTTTGTTGTTGTTTGTTTGTTTGATATCAGACAACAGACAACAGACATCGGAGATCCGAGAAAATCAGTATTTCTCTTTAAATGCTATTGCTATTGTGTTGTCTTTGTCAGCTGACCTGTCAGCATCATAAAATTGTGACAGGCAACACGCGGTCGATCCACACACACACACACACACAAACACACACACACACACACACACACACACACAAGCTAGCCATCCATCCCTCCATCCATCTAAAGTATTTGGCCGTTTAGCGTGAGAAATGCCGAAATGCTATAAAAATACATTTCGATCTAGTGCGAACATACAGATAGATATATGTATAAATTTACATACGAGTATATGTCTTTCGAAAATAATCAAATGCCAAAAAAAGAGCCAACCAAAAAACAACAACAACAAACGGCGCTACAATTAGTTGTTCATATTTTATACCCCGTTTTGTGGCAAGCAGGCCAAATGGGGTATCAACGATCTCGCTGCAAGTCGGATTTTTGCTGCAATTAATGAATCGAAATGAGAAAACAATTTTATATGTTTAAATAGGTGAAATGAATAAATGTAGGGTATCTGCTAGTCGAACGAACAGCCTCGTACATAGCGCACTCAAAAGCACTTTTACTTTTGCTTAATTTTCTTGTTTCAGTTTCAGTTTCGGTTTCTTTTTCTTTGTTCAAGTTTTGTATTTTGTGTAAACACAACGTGTCATAATGTTTCGAATTAATAACAATTGTGAATGATATGCGGAAAATTGGCCACCCCCACAACGTGCCCCGCCCACGCTGCCGTCTGTTTGTTTATTTGTTAATTTACTTATTGTTTTATGTTGTTTTGTGGTATTTTGTTGTTGTTGTTATATTAGGACAATGCCGCAGGTCAATTTCCCCAATTGCCCAATTTATCAAAGTGCTCATTCCATAAATAATATTCGTGTATCTTGTGCTCCTCATCTATTTATAATTGATATTGGGCGACAAATAGGCTTTTAGAACAACAACAACTACTAAAAACCAAAAAAGAAATAATTATTGTTATAATCGCCATAATTTCCATAAGGTTAATTATTGTAATTGTTTATTATTGCTGAAAAATTCATTCTTACAGTTAATGGATTACAGAGACAAATAACTGGGAGAATAACAACGATTATCACAAAAAAAACAAATCAAAATCAGAGCGATTAAATATACATTATAATTAATTAGTTTTTATATCGATTGTTGCCATTGTTGCTATTTTTTGCTGAAATTTGTACCGCATCAGTCAAATGTATTAGTTGCACACGCATCTGATTTACATCTGTCATTTGAATGGCTATCAATAACAATAACTTATTTACAACCACTTTTTCTTCTTCTTCGACTGATTATCAATAAAGAAAAAATTATTTTTAAAAAGGCAACAACAATTTACCGATAAGCTCCAGCAAATTCCCACGCGTGGGCCAAGCCTAGCACAATTTTCGCTCAGTGTGTGTGCGGTGAGTTTGTTTTGTTTTCTGCTTTTTTTTTGTATGTATTTTTCTGTGCGCTATCGCGTTGCGCGTTGCGCATACGCCACGTGCTCAATGTCGTCAGCGGAACCGATTTGTTTATCGATCGACAACAGCAACAGCTTAATTGACGCGCCCCTACCTCAACCAAACCCCCTTACCCCCCCCCCCCCTCCCCACCCCCCTACACCCATCTCTCGCACTCCCCCCTGTATCCACTAGGCTAACGACACATTATTAAATCCATACTCTTTACTTGTGTATTTAATTGTAATCTGAATTGTGTGCGTGAAATCCGAATATGTATAAATGTTTGACAAGCTGCAGGGGCTGCTTTGCAGCTCTGAACTTGGGGCGTGGCAGGCAGTCGAGCATTAAATAAATATACTAGCTCGCCCGACTGACGTCATTGGGCTAAGTTGCGTGCGTTTCTTCCTTCAAAATAGCTGATTAGCTGGCTGGCTGGCTGGCTGGCTGGGTAAAGCACGTCAGCAGTTATGCACATCACATCCCCCATCCCCCGCCACCACCCCTCACCACCAGAGACGAATACAAGTCTGTCAAAGCCGTCACGTAGCATGATTAAAACACTCTTCCTGTTTTTATTTGTCTTACATGAATCTCATTTCATTTGTGGTCGCAATACAATACACAAAGGCCCCTCCCCCTGCCCCTGACCTCCTCTCACGCCCCTTCGGACTGTTCCCCCTTTATCGCATCTGTCGGTTTGTATCTGTTTGTTGGAGGGGCACGTAATTGAATGCGAATGGCTTAATTTTCAGTGGATTTATTTTTATGGCCCGGCCACAATTAAGCAATACATTAAAGCCACATTTCAACTTCCGGTTCGTTAAACCAATTACAATTATATCTAATCGCACTGAACGAAACAAAACTATTCCTAAACGTCCCAATTTATCGCATATCTAATTATATATATATATATATATATTGTATATTTGTATATGTATATTTGAGTTAATCCCTTCAAAGTTTCTTTTCCTTAAAGTGTGATTTGCATACATATTTCATAAATATTTCCATTAGTTATCTAGTTAAAATTCAAGCTAAGTTTGGTTATTCTCAAGACATGCCACAAACGGAAAACAATAAATTCCGCTTCGTTTTTTTTTAAATTCATACTTAAAAATGAAAAAATAAAAAAATGCGAAAAAAGAGAGTAATAGGCATGTGCCATGTGTATTGGGGAGCTTGAACTTTCAAAACAAGTTTGCTTCGCAGTTCAGCACCCCTAAGCGAAACCAAATATATATATATAAATGTATACACGCACATGGGGTTTTAAACTGATTGTGTCTAATTGGAAAGAAACTCGTTTAGGGTTCAAGACATTAACTGAAAAACGAGACGGACTCTTAAACACTTTTGCACAAGTTCGCACAAGATCAGAGTCCAAAAACTGTGCGCAATTTGAAGTCTACTTAAAGCATATAAATTATAGTTGCGAAGCCAAGTTATGCCAGGAATGTTGCAACCAGTCAAACAAAATTAATATCTACTCGTATAAGCAAGATTGAACTACAATAAAGCTTTCAACTAAATGTCATCTTAATAAGCAAGTAATGCGCTTAATGGTATTAAAAACACAAATAATAAATCATTTACTTTCCTAGTTGCAAGTTCTTGAAGTTCTACCAATTTATGTTCAACTGTTTATCGATTCCATCCACATCCAATATTAAATGTAGATTATGTTATATATAAATATAACATTGTTGGTATTCTTTGAAATTCATCAGTTATTTTTGAATTCTAGCTTCGCAATTAACTTTGAATCTTGTATGGTGTCTTCCTTCAGCCTCAAGCAGTTGGGGTAGTCCCCTAGTCCCAAGTAAACTCAAGTTTGGCATGCATTAATGGTATTCCCAGTTTATCATTCTCATTAATTGTCCTTGATTCAGTCGTCTCTGTCCCTGTCTCTCTGTCTCTGTCTCTCTCTCTCACTCTCTATCTCTCTCTCTCTCTCTCTCTCTCACCTTCTACAAGTGCTATCTGTGTGTGCATGTGTAGCTCGCCAGCTGCCTAAGGGTGTGCGTGTGTGTGTGTGTCGATTTTTCACTGCTTGTGTTGCCATGCGAAAAATTGGCTACTTTTTTTGCTTTTCTCTTTAGTGCTGTTTTTTTTTTTTGTTTTTTCTGTTGCCTGCTCAATTTTTGCGTCTCCTTTTGTGGCTCTTCCCTTAATGATCTGCTTTGTTGGTTTGGTTTCACTTCAGTTCAGTTAAGCTCCCCCTACCCCTAGCTCTCCTCTGGCAAACATTCTGATAGTATTTTGCTTTGCTTTGCTTTCTGCTGTAATTCGAGCGTTTGGTTCGATGGCTTCGATTTTGCCTCTGCCTTTGCGTCGGCCTCTTTGCCCGCCTTCCCTTTCCCAACGGCACTCTTGGCGATGATCTTTCTCTTCCTCTACGTGGAATTCATTCAACTTTGGTCACGCACACTCTACTACAGCTCTAAATATGTATGTGGATGTGTATACGTAAATGTATATGTATATGTATAAATATCTATATATAGTATGTATACAGTCTATGGGAACTTATGAATGATGACAATGATCATTAGCGTAGTGAACACAAGCAATCATTTTGGTAATTGCGGCTGATGATCGCGATGAAGATGCTGGGGATGATCGTGTTGATGATGCTGGTGATGATGATCACATCATTATCATGATGTGTTTTGTTGCCACAAATAGCAACACGCGCCCCATTCGCATTGCGATGCATTTCCGTTTTGGCAACGATGCCAAAGCTGCAAAAATGCCGCCAAATCGCTGCAAAACGAGGGATGCCAAGATAAACCGACAACTGAATGCGAACGCACACACACCCAAATACACACACATATATATGTATATATGAATTTGCATAAACATATAAACATATGTATGTATTTGTATCACTCGATTCAACGAACTCGCCCGCCGATATATTAAAAGTTATGATACATTTTAATGGCTGATTTTGCATTGATTTTGATTGCGAGCCGTTTTTTTTTAAATGTATTTTTGTATTTTTTTTTAACTGGCTTCGTAATGCTTTTAACGCGCTTGTGAGCCAAGAGTTATATGAAAGTCTCATTAAGCATACCCAGCTAAATACTAAGAACTATATAATTTATTCTTTATCTACATCTTTTTCCTTTGCTCTTATGTTTTATTAATATAAGAATTATTTATTAATTTTCTCGCCTTTACGGCGATTTTCTTTGAGGAATAAAATCTTTTATTATTATTTACTATTTGCATTTACATGAATGGTGTTTAAAATATATCAAAGTTCATTAGTTTGACACATAGTCGATTTTAGTCTTGCGGTTGTCAAAATTCCCGTTTGACATCGTTTCTTTTGTATGGAGTTTTTCGTTATCGATAACTTTTAACTTTTGTTTGAACCGTAAACTGTGCTCAGTGAACAGCTGAAGAGTATTGAAATTTCAGTGTGACCAGCTGTGCGAGTTGCTTTCCATTTTGTCAATGCTCTGGTTGCTTTTGTTGTTGTTGTTGTTGGCTTTACCCACTACGCAATTCCATTCAGGCACTAAACTAACCGATTCAAACCGATGCGATCCGATCTGATCGGTCGACGCCGTCTTTTCTTTCATAAATCAATGCGTTTAACTGCCGGGGGGAGGGGGGAGTTGGCCTGTTTAGGGGGGGGGGGGGGGAGTCGCTTTTGTTTTGAATTTGAATTTTTGGATTCGACGAAAGGAAAAAAATGCAAAATAAAAAATTACGCTACAATTTCAAATAATCTTTCAATGTGTTGTTGCTGTTGTTTTTGCAATGTCAAACGGGATGGGTGACGTGGCGGGCTTAGGCGTGGTGGGTGGGTCATAAACACATACACACACACACAGCCACACACACACACACAGCCACACACACACACACACACACACACACACGTACTTTGAGAGTCGCATGGAGAAGCGGCGCTAGGCACAAGCTGGTACCTGTTTATTGTAGCCGCTTTTGGCTTGCTTTTTTCTTGTATTTATTTTAAATATTTCATTTTCGTTTTTGTTTTATTTGGTTATTGCTATTTGTTATTTGTTATTTTTTGTTGTTGTTGTTTTTGTTTATTTTTCAAATTTGTGGGCAGCTCTTTGTGGCTTTGTTTTTGTTTATCAAACCTGCGGTTCGCGTCTATATTCGCTCTGTCGAATTTCTAACAATTTCTAATAATTGCACAAATTCCACGACACCAGTGAAAGCAGCTAAAAAAGAAGGCGTGGCTGCCGATGAGCCCCAAATTTTAATATGTAGTACTTGATGCGTCTACATCTGGGCAGCAGTTCAACATCGATTCGAGTGATTCGCGTGAATCAACAGCAATCCCAGCAAATATGAGTAATGCATTCTAAAATTCTTTCATCGCGATGAATTTGCTTTTTTTTTTTTTTGATTTGAGTAGCTTAAACCGGTCAGCGACTAGAAATCACTTCATGAATTTACCATTTACCATTTTACCAAGATTGTAATAAAACACATTCCCAAATCGTCCTATTACCGTTCGAGTTTTTCTTTGTTTGTTTTGAAATGAAAGATTTGTTCTTTATTCCATTTATTCAATCCATTATCTAACGTGCAAAGAACAACAAAAACTTCCTTTTAGCTCTTGAAATTCGTATAAAATGTTTTTTTCTTTCTGAACTTTTATTGATTGGTTTCCAGTGTGCTTATATAAAAGTTAATAGAGGAAATTGCTAATCAACAGATAAGATTATTTGTAGGAAATGGCACTCCGAATTCGATTGCACTATCGAATCGGAAGCAATTAAGAGCTAAAGAGTGTAACAGACAGAGGGAAGGGGAAGCATCTCCCCGACCCCATCAACTAGATGTATATATTCCCGATCAGGATCAGTGTATAATTCACGACCAACAATTGAACTCGACGACGTTGTTTAAGCATCGAACTTCTTGTTTAATCTGAAAACTTCTAAATTTCTAAAATCTGGAAGCTATCTACAGTTATTCCTATCATACTAGGACATGGGACATTATCTAGTAAGTGCGGAAGTTTCTTTATCTTTATCTTCTCGATAAGAGTCCTCCTTGGTTAACATACCGTTGCAAGTCAATCAGGGTAACTGTTATTTGAACTCTCTCTCTCTCTCCCTCTCTCTCTGTCTCTCTCTCTCTGTCTCTCTCTCTCCCTCTCTCTCTGGCTCTCTCTCTCTCTCCCTCTCTCCCTCTCTCTCTGGCTCTCTCTCTCTCTCTCTCTCTCTCTCTCTCTCTCTCTCTCTCTCTCCCTCTCTCTCTCTCTCTCCCTCTCTCTCTCTCTCTCTCTCTCTCTCTCCCTCTCCCTCTCTCTCTCTCTTTCTCTCTCTCTTTCTCTCTCTCTTTCTCTCTCTCTCTCTCTCTCTCTCTCTCTCTCTCTTCCTTTCTCTTTCTCACGAATTTATTTATTTAAGACGGTGGAGTTCCGCATAATGCACAATGCTTACTGTAAACATGTCTTGTTTCTGCTAACTAATAAAGTCAAATAACCGTTTTTGATTACCTTAAAGGTGTGTGACGCATAGTCGATTGAATGACGCCGAACTCTGAAGTCCATTCCTACAACATGCACCTTGACTGTTGCGCACACGTAGCAGGCATGCGCAGCTGCTGCCCCACTCGCTACGTGCATGTGCTACAGTAAGTGTGGCACAACACAACACAGGCAAACAGCTGTTTAACACGTGCAAAAACCCAACAACAACAACAAGAAATAAGCTTGGGCTTTAACCCAGGCAAAACAGTAAATACAAAAACAACAACAACAACAACAACAACAGCACAAAAGCACAGAACCCCGTCCAGTGGCTTTGCCATTGACTTGCGCATTCACTTATCAACACACGTTGTTGTTGTTGTTTCTGTTGTTGTCGATTCCCATTATGTGCGAATGAATCACTGTGTCGTCATCGATAGCAGCGCGCAATTCGCGTCAATTTGAATTGTATTACTGGGTTTTTTACGGTTACTTTTTGTTCTTCCTTTTGTTTTCTTTTCGCTATTAAGTTCTTGCTCACACACACACACACACGCACAGAGGCACACATGCATGTGCATGCATCTGTGTACGTGTGTATGCATATTGTTTATAGCGCGCTCGTCGCTAATCGGCGCTTTTAGTTTGATTTAGACTGCAACTGGAGGCGGGCGTTTGAGCTGCGCAAGTCCAGTTTTATCATTATTATTGTGCATCAATTCCGGGGCTTTATGTCTACAGCAGTTAGCAATGCATTTGTATCTCGAAGATTTAATGCGTCTCTGCAAGATTTGTAAGAAACGAAAAACACTAATTCTTGGCCGACAAATAACTAATGCTCTCTCTTTCTC
Source organism: Drosophila basisetae (assembly GCA_035041595.1). NCBI lineage: Eukaryota > Metazoa > Arthropoda > Insecta > Diptera > Drosophilidae > Drosophila > Drosophila basisetae. Next base: position 21,181,118 of record JAWNLB010000174.1, read on the forward strand.
TCTCTCTCTTACTTAGATGACAACATGCAGCGTTTTAACAATAACAGCAATAGCAACAACAACAACAATAACAACAGCAGCAGCAATCACAAACGCTGCTCACAGAAATATACCAATGGCAACTTGACAACGGCTGCTGGCCAAAACAGCGCAGCAGCAACAATTGCCAAAAGTTACCAGCAACAGCAGCAGCAGCAAAACAACAACAACAGCAACAACAAATCGACACGCAAGACGCGCTACAACAACAACAACAACAAGCGTCAGGATGTCGCCGCCTACAAAATGCAAAAGCGCACAAATGCGACTGTCTCGGATTCAACCTGGCATCGTTTTGTCACTTCTTCATGCATCGAAGGTAAGTGCCACATGCAAAATACACGCAACACATTCCCCCACACACTCCACTGAAAGCATCAGCAGAAAAACACTCGCTGATTCATTTGGTTAGCAGTGCTTCTAAAATTCCGCGCAAATCGCTGGCAGTGATTCATCCACTCACAGTCGGAGTTCGCGCAACAACGTCTTAATCAGATTTTGGCCGACCAACCGTTATTACCTGGCGTCCAGAAATGGAATCGCACACACATCCAAACACCCGCACACACTGAGAACTTTTTCGCCATATTTGTAGATTCAATCATATCTAAAAATAGGCAAGCGCGTCTATCTTGGACACGCCGCAGATTAAATACCCTTGCCAACTAAAGTCCAGCCGATTGTTCCTAGTCATATTATTATATATATATATATACATATATATATATATATATATATGTGCATTTGCACAACTTAATTATGCCACTCTCTGCAAGAGTGTAGTAAAAGCACTCACTTTAATTAGGGGCATTAGGTGGCCAACTTGTTATCTGGGGCAGCAGCAGCTGTTGGTCACAGTGGCCCACATTATACACAGATATACAGATACTGTTAATCAGAATGATTTAATGAAAGATATCAAATAGAAGAATGGACAATAAAAAAAATATATATCAAAATAGAACTGATATCAGCCTCGAAAAAGTTGTACAAATATATTGGAATTATTTGGCATATAATCAGTGAGGGGAATCCTAAGTTTGATAAGACATGTGTTGATCTACATTTGGTTTTTTTTCCAATGGTCAATGGAAAAAACTACAAGTGCCACAAACAAAAAAAAATCTCTTTTTGCACCTTAACAACAATTTATAAGCAATATAAAATGTATCTGTTTAAGTAGAACAGATTTTTTGCTATTTGCGCTCTTGCGCTGAGCAATAAAAGCAGCTGCTTCCCTTTCGATTACTTAGCAGAGCCTTAAATTCATGTTTACGACAACTTATGATGGATGACGCGCATAATATCATAAAAATAATCTTTAGGAAGTTTCTCATGAACTCGATTTACTTGAAGCCCATTTCCTAGAAAGGCTGCTCATTGGAGGGAGAAGTGCGAAGAATACTTTAACTGTTTAACTGTTAGTCAAACAATGCAACGCACAACAGATTTTCATAAACATTACTTACACATCACTTATCATACAGCTGCGGAATATATATACATATATATGTTTATATGTGTGGCCATAAGAATCACAATCAAAACACAATAAAACAACAATCAACATTGAAAATTAAAAACGCAATTTCGAACCTCACCCAATCGTTTTCGAGTTATTTTCCCAGTTCTTATCTAATTCGCCATGGAGCCGCTTGTGAGCCGTGTTATCTGAACAATAACAATGATTCCGTGAAGAGCCCTTTAGAGCTCTTATATTTTAATTTTTTATTTTAATTAAGTATATAAACATTTCGAAATTTTGAAGTGAATGATTCTGGGGTCATCATAATTGAAGTATAAAGTTTCTAGGCAAAACACAATATACAAACAAAGTATTCAACGAAATGCAAGTTGCTACTTAAGATACTTAATAAGTAGGAAATAGGATGTTCCATTGAGAGACCTTTGCGTGAACTTGACTATGCTGCTGATGCACACTCACACACACACACAAGTATATATACACACAGGTCTCTGAATCGTAAGACTATTTTGAGACCTCGGTATTTCAATTTCAATTGAAATGTGGTCTCATAAATAAGAAAATTGCAGGAAATCTTCGCTTAAGCTTAGCCAGTTGCTGCTGCAATCTAAATGAAAGTCGTTGTAGCCAATACACACACAAATACACACACACACACACATACACACACACACATACACACACACACATACACACACACACATACACACACACACATACACACACACACACATACACACACACACACACACACACACACACACACACACACACACACACACACACACACACACACACACACACACACACACACACACACACACACACACACACACACACACACCACACACACACACACACACACACACACACTCACAGCCCAAGACATATGTATGTTTTATATTATAAATAAATATTTATAAATTCGCAAGCTGCTTGTTTTGGAATCGCTTTCAAAAACGAAAGAAAAAAAACAACAAAAAAAGTGCTAATCAATTAAAAATTCAAAACTCTAAAGACGTCAGAGAATGACCAAAGAACAGCGAAAAAAAGAAGCTAAGATCAATAATATAACCATAAGAAAAACCAGTCAGAGAGTGCTCGACTATGAGACACCCTGCTGGTAATTAATTCATTTGCTGACAGTAATTACTTTAATATAAAAATAAGAGTTGGCTAACAAAGTCTTCTTTTTTTTTTGGCAGTCGATCAACAATAATAGTTCCAGGTGTATTCTCTATTAATGGGCAGGCTATATCTTGACTATCGTTATCGAATATCGATTTGTATCGATATGCGCGGCATTAAAATGAATTAATTATCGCAAAAGTGTGATGAGCTTTTAAAGTATCTAGCAAGACGGACTCGATTTTGCACAACTTCATTATACCCGAGTTATGCATGCTTGATGGACACAGGGTATTATAGATGTTTGCTTCATTAGATAAACAAATAAACAAAAGCGTGATGAGAAAGCATAATTTGAGAGTAAAAGCTAGAGAAAGTAGAAATATAAACGCAAGTTGTAACCGTTAAGTGATTTGCCTTGAACAAAATGTAGTTCGAAATTGATATTTCATAATTTGGTCATCAATTTCACAGAGTGTGTGCAACAAATCAATACACGAAATTTGTTGCTATTATCTATGATATATATGTATATTTTCGTGGCAAAATCTGCAATCTAGAAATGAGCGCGATATGATACGATTATGATATGATATGATATTATTATTAACCCAATGATATCAACAGTAAAATGCCTCAACACTGTATTTATATACATATTGATTTAGTATAAGCAGTTTTGATTTATATAGCTGCGATTTATACCATATACACATATATATATATATATATATATAGATACATCTGCTACTTTGTGAGTTGCATATGGCATAGCCGGATGGCCCAAATCTATATCTATCTATTGTACATATACATTTATTTATACAGCAGACACACACACACACACACATATATATATATAGACACCCATTCAATACTCTCGTTGTTATTAATATAAATTTGTCTTTTCTTTTTTGAATAGTTAATTTCCGAATTTTGTTTTCATTTCATTATTTGCTGTTGTTTCACCAAAAAAAAAGAAAAAAGAAAAACTTTCCAGCAACGTTTTTGTTCGTTTTTTTCGCTTGTAAAACATTTAGCATTTATTTATAGCAAACAAGAATAATAACAATAACATTCTAAGACGCAATACGCTCGTAGCAGAATCAGCTGATTAGCGTTTCACATCTCTCGGTTAGCCACAACCCCAACCTGCCCGTCCACTCGCCACGCCCCACGCCACATTCAATCAGTTTAATATTAGTTTGCCTCTTTTTCATTTTTGTGTAATTTACCTCGCTCTCCCTAGTCTGGTCTGGTCTGGCCGGGTCTAGCCTGGCCTGGCTTGGTCTGGTCAGATTACATAAGTTGTTCGTTTTGTCATTGATTAGCACTTGGGTCAGCAGCAGCAGCAGCAACAGCAGCAGCAGCAGCTTTATACTTTTATTATAATTCTATAGATTTCAATAGTTGTTGAAAAGATCACATCTCTGCTGAAAACATACATATATACAAATATGTATATATGTTTATATATATATATATACATCATAAACTGGAAGTCTCAATTGATCAGTTGAACTCCGTTTTTCATTTCAATTCTTCAATGCTTCAATTGAATCTGGCTAATATATTTTAGAGAAGCGATTTTCTTCTCGCTCTTTGCAATATTTACACGTGATTTGCTTATAATTCTCAGACGATGCTTGATTTTTGGCCAGCATCTGCTTGGCAGACTTGGTACCGAATCGCAGAGTTGTCACTCTCAATTCGAATTATATTCGACTTTAGCTCTTTTATTTAATACAATTAGATAAGATTTCAGTAATAATGTTATTTCATTGATTCGCTTTCGGAAAAATTTGACTGCCAATGAATGAAGTCGGCCGATCTGAAATCTGAAATCAACGCTTTATGGTTCACCTTGTTATGTGTGTAATTAAGTCAATGCTGCCTGCAGAGCAATTGTTGCAGCTACTGCACAATTCACGCCTCGCTGCACCGCTTAAGGTTAGCCATTGCAAAGCGGGCGGGGCGCAGAGGGGTTGGTTCACTGCGGAGGGAGGCAGATGGTGGCGGCGTCTGTGTAATCCGCAGATGGCGTAAAGCGAGAAGATAAACAACTCGAACTAATTTCGCTTGCCTTTTGCAGTGGCAGCCAAGTTGAGGGAATATGTTGTGGCATAGCACACACACACACACACACACAGTGTATGCAGTTGTGCTATCATCATTAGCCAATTAGGAAGAGACTAAAAATGAGCTGATTTCAAGGTTAATAGGTTTGCCCGTCAGCAACAACTGCCAGATAAAGATCAGGGCTAGATCTGAAAAGGTTAAGCATAGCTATATAGCCACATAGATATAGATATGCATGATCACTTCTTATACAACTGTTGCTTATCAGAAGCGCTGTTTCTGCACTGCTATCTGCGACTGCTATCTTTTATGAGTACTATGTCTGCATTGTAGGTGCAACTACCTACAGGGCTGCCCAGATCTGGAACTCAAAGTACACGTACATCTGTTGATCTGTTCATCTGTTCATCTGTTGATCTGTTCACCTGTTGATCTGTACTTATCTAGCTCGACTGCATTTTGTAGCTTCTCTCGTGCGATTGTGGTGCAGTTATCTATTAGATCGTTGTCATTATCTACGTAGATACAAAGTACACATGTATCTATGGATGTATATCCTCCAGTTAATCAGTATTATGACAGGCCAACAACATTACAACAAACCCATCAAACCCATTCTGTATATATTTTGTGCAATTACAGACAATCTTCCAGCCACTCGTCGTTATTCCAATTATAATTATACAAAGTGGAATCGTGTCTAATTGTATTTTTGCATTGCCATCTTTAGAGCGGCTCACACTTTATCGAATCGCCTTTTTGGTACTCGTTTTTATACCCTGTAATTGCTTAAAATGTATACAGACCATTTAGCATTTATTTGAATAGTTGCATAAGAAACTGATAGCTTTTAAATAGAGTTTTAAGCCCGACATTATCCGATTGAAATTTAGAACAGGAATTCGATACCGGAAACATTTTTAATCGATAATCGATAAACCCATAGATATATTATTGGGCTTGTGCAGGGTACAGGCTGCAGGGTGTCTGCTAGCCAATCACATTCAGCTCAACTTTTGGGCTGCTGTGTCCAAAATGCATAAAACTTCAAATTTCAAAAACGTATTCAACTATTTTAGCCAAAGTTCGACACATTGTCACGTATTGCAGGCAGCACCAGGCATGAAGCCATCAACTGTGGAAGTGCCTCAAACACATTAGCATAACCATAAAGCCCCAACTAGCAACAGCCAGACATAGTCAGATATGAATATATATATATATATATATATATATATGTATCTTTGTATGTTGACAAGAGTCCGTCTCTTCATCCCATTATTTCCATGTGAGTGGCTATTAAGTTTCGTCTCTTTTAGTCTTATTTACTTATTTTTTTTATTTTATAATTATTATTTTTGTATTATTATTTAAGCATTTTGAGTTTGCGTTTTGGCGTTTTGGTTTTTTTTTGTTGTTTATGTTTGTAGTCTTGCCTTTGGCCAGGGCCTTGAGAGCAGGACTGCAAGAGAGAGAGAGAGAGAGAGAGAAAAAGAGAGAGACAGAGTTAGTTGTGTAATTTGTTGACACAATTTTGCGGCTGAATGGAATTATTTGTGATAAAGCCCAAGCTTTATGCTGGGCAATGCTAATTTAATCGCCTCAAGCCTCAATTAATTTGGGTCACATTGCGTAGTCGTTGTCTGCTTTGCAACATGCAAACATCTCTTTATAATCACTCGCCCACCCACTCTCCCCCGCCACTCTGCCCTGCCCTGCCTGCCACACGCCTCACATTTCCCTTTGCCAAATTGCAACGCGGTTGCACTCGACATTCTCTCACAAGCTAATTGATTTGGCAAAAGCGAAAAACGCAAATCGAAAAAAACAAACTAAGTGCTTATAATCGTGGGATCGAGTGCTTTATTCAGTTTTACTTTTTTACACTCAGAACCCATTAAAAATTCTATTCTATATATACATATACATATATATATGCTCAACAGTCGATCTGATTTCGTATACCACACGTAGTTCGAGTATAAGTTTCGAAAATCGATATTAATCACTTTCCGATAGCAATCAAAAAGACAACTGTAAAGATAAAGATTTATTATGTTGCTCGAAGTAATAATTGCATTAAGATAACATAACCAAAGCGTAATTTCATATCGAGCAATCTACAAGCAGGGTATCTCCAAGTCGAGCTCTCTTTCTCTATTGACTAGTGCATTGTAGTTTGTTTTAAAAACTTTGGGATTGCCGCAGTCGCCTTCACACGCACCTGATTAGTGGCCTGGCAACGCGAAGTCCACTTGACAACCACAATTGGACGACAAATTTGAGGCGCTTGTGGCCCCCCATCTTATCGCCGGCAAGCAACTAAAAACGTGGGCGCCAAAAAAACAAAAAAACAAAAAAAACAGGCTAAACTGAACTGATAACTGGGCAAATCAATGGCAAAGTTTTAGTTTAAAGATCCTACAATTCAATTTGTGTTTGGCAAGAAACTGAAACTGAAACTAGCACAATTAAAAATAATTGTTCTCGGTTTACGACTCTCCTTGGAGTTTAGCTTCTATTTGGATCGGTAAAAAACAAATGCTTAACATATATATTATTTGTATTTACTGGTATACTTATGTATATATATATATATACTTATATATATATACATCGATTATCAGCGTTTAGATCGCTGAACTTATTATGTATTTCGCTGTGCAATCTTATCAGGGACTTTCAACAATTGCTGTTATTGTTGTGTGGTTGTTGTGGTTGTTGCTGCTGCTCATTAGTCTTGTAACACTCGCAAAATTTTATGCAAATTAAAACTAACAGCAACAAAAAGCATTGTAAGCTTCATTTAACTTTGACTTTGACATTAATCAGATGCCAGTTTTTGAGAGAACTACTTCTGAGGCCTTCAACCAATGGCATTCAGTCTCAGTCATCTCTCTCAGTCCACAATGATTTCCATCTTAATTTCAGTTCATCATTACTTCATTAAAGCTGAGGGTTTCTTATACGTTCTTATACGGTTCTGATTTCAATTCGTTAAACTACTTAGCATGATTTACCTCCTAATAATATTTAGAATAATACAAAAAATAACTTTATAAATGATGACCAAAAAAAAAATGATGTTCAACCAAACTTGATTCTTAATTATGAACGTAAATTAATATTAAAAAAGTTAAAAAAAAAAAAAACAAAATGTTTCAAAACATTTCAAGCTTTTTATATATATTTTTTACTTTTTTTATATATGTTTATTCCAAGTTGTTTTTATTTTGTATAAAATGACAAGTGATATTTGCAGTAGTTGTCATATGTATATGACGTATGTATTTATGTATATGATGTATGTGTTTATGTATATGATGTATGTATTTATGTATATGGTGCATGTAGCTCTGTAATTAATCGATGTTGCTAATGCTAATTTCAGCAGCTATATTTGAAACGCACCTCACATAATTATTATGTTCTGTTTACGTTTTAATCACACACAGATATATATATAAATACATACATAAATACATACATATATACATATATGCATGCCTATATACATATGCATTTTTATATGATTTTTCAAGGCTGTTGAAGATTTTGGCGCATTTTTGTGTGTTGTGTGTTGTGTTTTGTGTGTTTCCAGTGATAAAGCAGCGCGAAAAATACTCAGACACAGCCAGAGACACAGGCAGAGCCAGAGAGGTATACATATATTTGTGGGTTCGGGAAGCTCGTTTATCTAATCAGGTAAAGGGGTGAGGGGTGAGGGGAGAGTGGCATGTAGGGGGTGGAGGATGGAGGGGTTTTTGGGGCCAAACAGTTTTCAATGCGTGTTGAAGTACGTGTTGCACATATGTAAACATTAATTGAGGCTCACTCAGCTACTGTGCTTGTCGTTTGCAGTTTGTCGTTTGTTGTTTGCTGCTGCCTGCTGGGCAAACGCGGCGTATGCGTGATTTATGGTTTTGTGCGGAGAAATTGCTTGACATGCAAAGCAAACGATTGTGCTGCTTATTGGCCACCTACCCCCACCCCTCAGCCCCCCTCCCCATCCATTCCCCTCTTTATTGGAGATTCAGGTCACGTGCCCAGCAGCAGCAGCAGCAACTATGATGCCAAAATTGAGTTCCACATAAGCAATCGAAATGTCCTTCAGTGGCCAATGCAGAGTCAACAAACTCAAAGTTCGAGCAGTGTATATAGATGTATGTATATATATATATATATATATATAGGTGTATATATATAGGTGTAGATGATTGATGTGCTTGAGGAAATGCGTAGATTTTTACGCCTTATAATTGTCTGGGAGAGCGAGAAAACCAAACAAATTGGCAATTGCAAAGAGATAAGTTGTTGTTGTTGTTATTGTTACTGAATATCAGCTAATTTATTAATCTTAATATTATACGAGTATATCAAAGTTTGAGTGGCACTCGTCGCAGCTGGGAAACAGCTAAGTCAATCAGAGTTGCACGTGTCGTGTGAAATCGTACAAGTTAACAGCTGGCCAAATGTGCACAAACCCTGCCCCAACTCCCAACCCAGCCCTGGTTTTGGCTCAAACTTTTGCTTGGCAACACAAGCCGGCCTCTCTCTCGTTCTCTCTCCCTCTGTCTCGCTCTCTACTGCAGTATCTGGTGTAAAGGCAGCTGATGAGCAACAAAACGCGGAAGTCACATTTATTTATAATAATTCCGTTGATAATGCGTAACGCTCGTCTTTTGTAATAATACCAGTCAGCAGGCAGCGCCAAAGCTGTATTTGTTTATTTATTTGTTGTTGTGGTTGTTCGTGTAGTTGTTGTTGTTGTTGTTGTTGTCGGACATCAAAATATAGACACAAGCTGCTATCTTAAGCCATGCGTAGACATTTTTTTGTATAGACTTTGATCAAATGCAAACATGCCCGACGCACAGCCACCCCAAATGTAGACTTCATTTCAACTGCTTCAACTACAATTTGGATATATGTATTGGTATATTTGTGTACATATATATATATATATATATATAGCCCATTCATCAAGTCTGTAGATATCTTAAACAAAGTATTACTTAATCAAAACAAGACACAAACGCACAAGAACGTTTCAAAATATATAAAAGAACGCAGGTGGCGAGCAACTGACTGCGACCAGCTGATAAAAGCCATCAAAAGGCCCGCACACACACCAGCACACACACACACACACACACACACATTGATTGTGTTATCGCCCAATGGGAATTAGCAAACGTAAATTGACGTCAGCCAAATTTACTATACGAGTAACTCATTGTATAACTGATTTTTGCATAAGAACTAGTTGCTTGAATAATTGGCTTAATCTAGTTATTGGCACTGGAAATGGTTTCTTCCAAATGAATGTTGACTTGTTAGTGACATTCTATTGCCAAAAAACTCGTTTGCGTTTGCGACTGATGTTTTCAATTTCATTAAAATCCCATTTGAAATGAACAAATGAATTAAATTAATGTTTTTTGTCTTTTTTGGTTTTGTTTTTTTTTACAGAGAAATATCTGGGTCAACACAATCCCGGTCATCGGAATAGCACCAGCAGCGAGGCGACCAGCGAGGACATCAACTCCAGCGACGAGCAGCTGCACAAGCCAATCAAAAGTCAAAGGGCGACCAATTTAAACCACCACAACAACAACAGCAACAGCAACGGCAACGGCAACAACAACAGTGGGGGCAACAACAAATCACGCAACAAGCGACAACAGAAATCGAAGCAATACTTGACAAGCAGCAACAGCAGCAGCAACAACAATAGGACAACAGTGGCTGCAGCAGCTGCAGCCACCACAATCGAGCAGCAGGCCAACAAAGTCGATGTTAATGTTCATGCTAATGTTAACAGTAAGTGCAAGCAGCAGGGCAAGTGGCGCAACAACAACAACAACAGCAGCAGCAGCAGCAGCAACAGCAGCAATGCCAGCAGCATCAGCAACAACTGCAATCAGAAGCAGCGACCCAACAGCAGCAGCAATTGCAAAGCAAAACAAACCAAATGCAACAGCAGCAACCACAGCAACAAACCAAACAGCAACAACAACAACAACAAGAGTAGCAGCAGCAGCAACAGCAACAGCAGCAACAACAACAACCGCATCAACAACAACCGCATCAACAACAACCGCATCAACAACAACCGCATCAACAACAACCGCATCAACAACAACCGCATCAACAACAACTGCAGCTCAAACTCCTCGTCGGCGCTGAGCTCCCCAGGCAGCTCACCGGGCAACAGCAGCAGCAGCAGCAGTGGCAACAGCAGCATTATCAGCAACTGGGACCGACAGAGACAGAATGTTAATTTTCTAGTGCCACCGCTGAGGCAATATGAACGCTTGGCGCTGGATGATAATGCAGTGTTGCAACAGCTGCGCCGCCATCTAATCGATCCGAATCTGTTGCGCGTCTACGGCTATCCGGTGGCAAGTGTTGTTCAGGAGGGCGCCATCGAAATCTTCAAGTGTCTGCCACACATGAGCATTGCGGCGGCACACGTCATGTCCGTAACGGAGACGGCACTGACCGTCATCAATTGCCACGACGGCCTCAACACAAGCAACTACGAGGAGGCCACCAGCAATGAGGCGACACTGAACGGTGCCACTCCACATGGCACCCCAACCGATTCGGGCAACATATCGCCGCGATACCTCGACTCCGAGTCCGCCGGCGAATGGAGTGGCAGTGAGTGCGAATCGAGTGCGCCCAGTGCCGATGCCGATACGATCAGTTGCTACGGCCTCCAGTTGTACTGTAACTATACCACAAACACGGGCGCAATGCCAATGGAACGCCGCCTGGCCAAGGAGTGTGTGCGCTGTAAGCGGGACTTCCTCGTCGACGAGCTGAGCGGCCAGTATATGACGCGCGAGGAGTGCAGCTATCATTGGGGCAAGTATCATCGTTGCTACGACGGCAGCAATTGGATCAGTCGCTGGACCTGCTGCAGTGCCACATCGGAGACGGCACGCTGCTGCACGCGCAACGAGCTGCACGTGTGGAGTGGCTCAGTGGTCGGTGTGAATGGACCATATCATGACTTTGTCTGTACCCGACCACGCCTCCAGCCTCCAACGGCGGCCAGTCAGGCCGTGTATGCGTTGGACTGCGAGATGAGCTATACGGGCCGTGGTCTCGATGTGACCAAAGTGTCGCTGGTGGCGCTCAATGGCCAGCTGGTGTATGAGCATTATGTGCGACCCGATGCCGATATTGTCGATTATAATACACGGTATTCGGGCGTCACTGTCAAGGATCTCAAATCGTCTGGCGTGAAAACGCTGGCCGAGGTGCAGCGCGATCTGCTCGAACTGATCGATGCCGACACCATACTGATCGGTCATGGACTCGATAACGATTTGCGTGCTCTGCGCCTGGTGCATCATACGCTGATCGATACATCGATTGCGTTTCCCCATTCGAACGGCTTTCCATATCGTCGTGCGCTGCGTCACCTGACCAAGACGCATCTGAATCGGGAGATTCAAAGCGGCGATGGGGCGTCGGGACACAGCAGCTTCGAGGATTCGCGTGCCTGCATGGAACTGATGCTGTGGCGTGTCCGCTGCGAACTCGAAGCCGCCTCCAACTGGGACGATTAAAGCACACACGGATCGGATTCAGATTCTGATTCGGATTCGGAAACGGAAACGGAATCGGAATCGGTGTTTTTGGAATCGCGATCGGGTTCGGTTTCAGAGGTTTTAACGTGGTTAATGTGCTTTTCATTTTCTTTTTTTTTTTTTTTGCGTCTTGTGAGCGTGGCCAAGAAGTACTTGTAGTCTGTAACCTGTTTGCTTAGTTGTAGCTGACTAATTTTAGATACACTTTTTTGTTTTTTTTTTTTTTTGTGCGGGGAGGCGCAGCGCAGCGTTCGCCTCCTCTTTTCAATCTCAGTCTACGTTCGCTTGGTCTGCTACCCACCAGCACCACAAACATCATCATCATCATTCACAACATTTGCGGCAAGGGGAGCGAGGGGAGGGAGGAAATCCAACAAATAATGACAATTACGTTGCTTATATAGAGCAAAGTCTATTTTTAGCTACGAAATTATATATATATATATATATATATATATGTATAATAAGAATATAATATCTGTGTGTATATATATATATATCAATCCAATCGCACAACTATCAATTGCAAGCACGCACACACACACACATAATATATATATATATATACACATATATATATATATATATATATATATAAACACATTTCTTTTTTTTTGTTTAGTTTTTATTATTTGATTTCGAAGTAACCACAAGAAAAATGTACTGAAGTTTTAGCTGTGATGTTTTTTTTTCACTTTCTCACATATTTACAAAAACAAAAAGAAAAAAAAGAAAAGAAAAAAAATGAGAATCCAAATTATATATCTATGTACAAATAGATACCGTTTCCACTGCGCGACACCTAATCAAAATTGAAATGTTCCAAAAGAAAAGAAAGAAATAAATATAAAATGCACAAAAATCACTCCATTTAAACGATTTGCTTGTTTACTGAATTCATTATTATATTATATTATTATTATTATTATTTTTCGTCACACTTTGCATAAGATATAAAGTACGAATGAAGCATCTCATATACATGAAGAAAGAGAAATAAATAGTTAAGTTGGATTACTATTTACACACATTTCGACATATAAGTTAAGTTAAGTTTCCTATCGACTAAATTATGTTTAACGTATTTTTTTTATTTTTTTTTTATCATTTTTAATTTTGTTTCTCTTGTTTGCCGACTAGTTTTTAGGACACGCCTAATTTATTTAACGAATTCATGCCAATTTTACATGCAAAGTTCATTGAAAATTTCTTCAAGTGTATAATTTTTACATTGAACAACATCGCTTTCAAAACAACAACAACAACAACAACACCAATAATTGTTAGTGTAAACATTTAAGATTTAAGCAATTGTAATGTTTATTGCTAGAACTATTATAAATATTGTAATTTCTTTTTGTAACTATTATAATTATTATTACTATTGTAATAATGATGCAACAATCGATTGTCTTTCCAAGGCAAAACGTTGAGAAGCGAATATGTTTTTCTACTCTTCACTCCAACAACAACAACAGCAACAACAACAGCAACAACAACATATTGAATTGATGTTCCTAGCAGCAACCAGCGCACAGATAATATGTATCTATATCTGTAACTGTATCTGTATCTGTCAGATACGCGTTGCACAGCAAAAGACGCGAATGTATTTTTCTATATCAAAATGCTAATGCAGTTGTTGATTGCCACATGCAAAGAGTAACAAAAACAAACAAAAAGCTTATATAAAAAAAAATACGAAAAAAAAACAAAACAAAAAACAACAAAGAAAAGAAATAAACAATACAAAAGAATTGAAAACGATGCAGAAAATAAAAGCAACATTCATTTGTTTTCAAAACGACATAACATTTACAAAAACAAAAACATTTCACACTTTCTTTTTATTCCATGGGCTGTCGGGGGCACCTCTATAATAATCTATAATCTATAATAATCCTGCCTGAACTGAACAATCGCAGGACGCAGATCGGCATCTGATTGAAGCTGTTGCCTTTCAGCTTATCATTAATTTCAACAGGGCAATTTGAAGTTTGGCAACCCAGATTCAAAATGATTTATTCAATGTAAATCAATTATGGATTTGAAAACTGAGAAAACGCCGCCAAAGGCAATTATTTACTCAGATATTCAGCACTCAGTCAGTCAATCAGAACGACTTAAGCAATAGTTAGCTCAAATTGAGAACCTAGTCGAAGTTCTCAGCCAGATTAGTGACTAGTGTCTGTGCGTGTGTCTGTAACTATTTCAATTGTTTTTGATTAACTGCATCCAGAGGGAGCAGGGAGCAGGGAGCAGGGAGCAGGCAGCAGGCAGCAGCAGCCGTGAACACATGAACCTGTACATGCCACCTTCATATCCATGTTGCCCCCAAGGCCACCTCAAACTGGGCCGACTCAATTTGAGGTCAATGCAAGATGTGAAAGTGCTCACATAAACAAACCAAACCACAGCAAAACACACAAAATAAAGCAGCAACAAACAACATCAGCTATTGTAATGCAAAGATAATCTTTTGGTTGTTTGCTGTAAGTAATTCAGTTCGGATGGGGGCTCACTCTGGCAGTGCGTTAAATTGGTTGGGTTGGGTTAGTTGTCTGCTGTGTGCACAGCTGAGGCTGAGGGCGTCAGCCATAAATTATTTGCTCAACTGAGCAACCAGGAAGTAGTGCTAAAGTAATGCCACCCAGCGCCAATCAATCGCAGAAGCCAAAATAACGAAAAGCACAGCAACCAAAATAATGTTAAATGCATTGCACACATATCTAAAGGTATGTATATATATATATATATATATGTATATATTTATATATATACATATGTATATAGAGTATTTGGTATTTGGTATGCAGAAAAGAAAGGGATCTTGGATGTCAACAGCTGACAAAGGTTAACTCTAAAGATATCGTTTCATTGTCTCTCTTCAAACGCGGACATTGCAATTTGCTCTGTGTTGTCTCTGTGTGTGTTTCTGTGTGTGTGTGTTCGTGTGTGTGTTGCAGTGAAAGTAGAAAGTGATTTAGATGACGAAATCTGTAAATTGGTTGCGCTTGCTCTTTTGCAAATGAATTGATGAATTAGAGGCAAAAGTGGAGCAAACAATCCCTCCAACCAACCACCCCCTGCCCCCCTCCCTGCTTTAGGCAACTCCCCACCTTTGCTCCCATTCGCAACGCATTACAGCACTGTATTTGTATTTGTATTTGTATTTGTATTTGTATTTGTATTTGTTTTGATTTTGATTTTGATTTTGATTTTCGTTTTTTTTGTTTCTTTTATTTAATTATCTTCTACTTATTTTCTGCTTTTTTTCTACAACCCTTTTATACACGGCGAAAGCTTGTGCGGTGTGTGGCTCGGCGGGTGTGAGGCCAATTGGTTGGCAGGGGGCGGTAGTTGGGATCGGTGGGACAGGCGAACTGCGAAGCGTTTGCAGCGCTATCATTTGACGTACGAAGGCGATCGACTAAATATAAATTGAATGTTCGTGTTTGGCACATTTGTGCGAAAAATCGCATCGATTGTTTTTAATTGTACAAAAGACATGTCCGAGATGTGTTTAGACAACTGACGATAAATCCGGCAGGCAAGCGTAAATTTCTAATACAAAGTAGCATGCATTTGCCAATGTGTATCTGTGTGTATGTGTATCTGCAGCTGTATGTGTGTATCTATGTGATGTGTGCGTGTGTTACACCCTCACCCCACTGCTCTACAATACAGCCAGAGACAGACAGACAGACAGAGAGAGGGAGAGAGAGAGAGAGAGAGGGGGAAATAAATAAACATTGCTTGAATGTGTGTATATATCTATATGTATACTCGTATATATATATTATGCAATTCGAATCTGTTGAAAACGAACACAGATTAACTAAGCAATTTATGGCGAATTATTTGAATAGTTTCCATGTCCCCTTGCCATTTGGCATTTGCCTAAATTCTGTATATTTCTAGGACGTTTTACAATTGATAAACACAAAAATAGCATGCATCCCTGGAATGTTGCATCTGTGCTCTGCGGGGATGTGCCTTGAGGATTCTTCCTCGCTTTTACACAACCCAAATACCTAGTTTGGTTAGGTGACTTCCGATGCTTCCCCATGGTTATTAGTTGCTGGCTTGCTTGTCGGAATCCTGGTGACTCTCCTCTTCTGTCTCTGATTGTGTGTCTTCCTGTGCCACAAAACGGTGGTGACCTCTCTGCCCCCATTCTCGCTTGATCATCTTAACTGATCTTAAATTTCAACTTGAAGCAATTCATTTTATTGAAAATCCTTACTGCTCAAATTAGCCGCATGATTCACAGCTTGGTTTTAACTGAGTTTAATATGGTATAAGCAATAAATTTTTGATTTAGCCAAATATGGAAAAGACGAGCTCGGCATGAATCATGCGCCCCATCATTTCTTCAACGAAAAAGTTGAATGTCATAATGTGATAGAGTTTATTTTAAATATCATTTCATTTTCGACGAAATAACAAGTTTTGCACGACAATTTACAAACGGACAGAAACAATACAATACGAAATAATATAATATTATTTGAATGGATGGAATGGATGGCGATAGGCTGAGCTTGCTGATTTGCCCATTTTATATAGGATCGACAGTTTGTCGATTTATCAGTGAAATGTGTGAGTGAGTGCCCCTACTGCTGAGCAGAACGTGATTTGTCATGGAAGCGCGCAACACCTGCAATTGTTGGCGCCTCTGTTTGTCGTCCATTATACAACATCGAAATGAAACACAAGCAAATCGTAAACAATACAGCGAACACAACGATGTGTGGTGCATACTTGCACATACATACATACATACATACACACATATACATATACATACAGATATGTACATATTTGAAACTGAAGCTGGCGTTTGCCGGCCAAATGCCGTCATTTTTGGTCTTCGGTGACGTGATTACTTGTGGAGCCATTGATTTGTGACTAAGTTTGGCTAAGTTTGGCGATTAGCCGGCCATATGACATAATTTTCCACACCCAATATTTGTGCGTGTGTATAAATCTATTGCGACTGTTTCAATTTGCATTCAATCAAATTGAATTCTATTGTCAATTCTGATGTGCAATTTATGTAGCTGAGTAAAAGAAGTGCTCTCAAAAAAGAGTTGACAAACTGTGCCATTCTGTAAGAGAGAAAGTGTTGTTGGATAGCAGACCAGCAGAGCAGCCAGTAAAATGTTTGCGAACACCATAACAAAGAACAATAGCATAAATTGAAAGCCATGTGTTGAAAATCGCCATTCAGCCAATCAATATATATATATATGTATATATATACATATATATATAGATGCTTCACAAAAAAGTGCGTAAAAGATTTATCATGTCGTCGAAAAATATTGCCATGAAAATATGTTTATGTTTGGCATAACTCAAGTCGCGTAAGCCGTCTAGGGGCCAACACTGGTCACATACATAATTCTTAGCTTATTTCTATTTGTTTTCAACTGTATATGTATATATTTATATATATATATACATATATGTGTGTGTACCTGTATAGTATGTGTATAGTGTGATTTATGGCAAATTGTGTATAAATCAGCTGCAAATGCCTGAAAATGAGCTTGTGGTCAAGAGTCAACAACTTCCAGCTACAAATCTAATGAAAAACTATTTGAAAAATGTTGCAAGCATCAGCGATGAGCACAGCTAACGAAATTGCTTTGTTGTTATTTTTGGAAAACTCGCGACAATACAAATACTGGATATGTATATATATATATATATATATACATTTTTTTTGTATGTATGTCTGTATGTATATACATATACGAGTATATATTTTGTGCTCCAGTTTGGGCTACGTACAGCTGATCATTTCGGCTGCCTTTCTCACTTTCGCTTTTGCATTTCGTTTGTTGCTCTTGCTGTGTGCACACATACACACATACATACACACATACATACGTATGTACCATTCATACTTACACCTATCAAAAGGGAAAGGCATTATTACATTGGCAACGAACCAGCTGGCTTTTCTTGATCTGAACCGGAGCTGCTGGTTTTCTTCTCTTTACTTTTTTGGCTGTTTGCTCTTTTTCTTCTGCTACTTCTTCTTCTCGCGCTGCTCCATTGATGATT
Organism: Drosophila basisetae; assembly: GCA_035041595.1. NCBI lineage: Eukaryota > Metazoa > Arthropoda > Insecta > Diptera > Drosophilidae > Drosophila > Drosophila basisetae. The sequence continues at coordinate 21,199,529 of JAWNLB010000174.1, forward strand.
CCCTGAAAACGAAAGTGCAGCATTTTCGTTATTTGTTAGCTTTCGCATGCCCCCATCGACTGCCGAACTCCATTGAACGCTTATAGTCAAGTTGAAGGCTTTCAGTGGCTTTGGCCGGCTAAATAAACCCGCCTTGGCTGGCAAATTTCGCATTTTGCTTATCGAACTTCGTTGTTTCAATTCGCAGTGAATGCGACAACGAGTTATATGCATGCGTGTGAAGAGTTGCGCAAGTTGCAAGTCTATTTACCTTTCGCAACACCCACAACCAGCACCTACGCAACACTGTCTCCTACTTTTCAAGTTTCTGAGCCACAAACATGTGGGCCGCCCCAACACTCCAAAGAAACAACAAACAACACAAAATGCCCCTGGAAAATTGGCAGCAATGCTGCTGCTGCTGCTGCTGCTGTTAGTGAAAGTTCAAGGCTGCTGTTGGCAACAAGTTCATCGCCGAAATGTAAATAAATGTTAACCAGCGAATATGCAAATACATAATTATATAGATATGGAGGCATGCATGGCATGCGAGTGCATGTAAATAAATACGCATAAAGCGTGTTTAAGCATTGCTATTTGACAGAGTAAATATGTTTGCATAAGCTTGTCGTGGATTATTTTCCATAATTTGCACAAGCAGCATGCATTCTGTTTGCCTGGTTCCATTTTCGACTTGAGCACAACAAATATTGATCGAATATTGTTCGTTCCGAAATACTTGCACATGTATACAAATATTTGCCCATGGGTGCATGTACTTTATAAACAGTTAACTAAACTTTTACTGCGACACTTTGACTCTTGACCCATGTGTATCAGATTCGTTGATTGTGCTGCATTTTTCCAAAAAGCCTCCAGTTCGAATTGCCTAGCACATTTCAAAAATATTTGTTAAGTGAATAGTCGTTATTTGAGATATCAGAAATATATAACCGATCGATCATAAAATATATGTATGTTTTTTTTTCATTGAATTCGCGTTGGCTTTTAATACGATTTGCTTGACACTTGCATTAACAATTATTAGCAGCACTAAATAAAATAAATTCAATATATTTGTATGAACCGCGAAACAAAAATTGCTTGTTAATATTGCTATATAATATATTAATATTTTTTATTTGTTCTCTCATTGTATTATGTGTATCGGTGTCGTGTGGACTCTTAGTTGATTCTCTCAAATATCGTGCACATAATATTTATTTACTGTCTTTCGTCAGTTGCAGACATCAACTAAACATTAATCGCAAACTCGACAATATTCCCACCTGGCTAATGGGCCTAATGGGCAAATGTTTTTATGCCGCTCTTTCATATATAGTCTGCTGGCAAATAACAAACACTCTGATAGCTAAACGCTAACTGCTTTGGTGGCCGAAAATTTTGAAACACGAGCGAATCACAGCGGCAATAAGAAACTCGTTTAGTGGCAGCGGCAACAAACTCCCTTGGTGGCCATGTGGCCATGTGGATATGTGGTACTACCAGCCGCCGGGAAAACGATAAATGTTAACAAAATACACATTTGGCCAAAATCGGCGTCAAAGCTTAATTTGTTCATCAGACTTTTGTGTTGACAGTTGATCCATCTTGTCACACGACTTTCAATACAGCGACACAATATTAACAAATTAAGAGCAACCAAAAAAAAAGTTTAGTTAAAAAAAAAATAGATAAGAAAAAGAAATAAAAAAAAATCTGTGGGTTGAAATTAAATACAATTTGTTTGGCGTTTCTGCGAATTTATTGCATGTATCTTGCATATTGCATGACGATAATATATCATTTTTTTTCAATTTTTTTTTTTTGTCGTAGGCGGTCTGCATTTCCTCAACGTTGCTCAATCCGGAAAATTAGAGGAGATTTGAGCAAAGCACGTACAGGCGCCGTTGTGGTTGAGCAATTGCAAACATAGTCATAAATACATATTCATTATGAATGGCTACCGAAAATACATATAAGACTCGCCTTTTTTGCTCATCCATAGTTATTTTCAGTGATTGTTGTGGGTGGCTTGAAAAGATTTAAGAAAATTAAACTCAAAACGAAATAATACCCGTTGACAGCTTATAAAAATTCTATTAAATGCTATTTAAATGGATTTGAAAACATCTACAAACATCATAACGATCACCATAAGTTAGGTGCATATAATCCGGTGAAGACAATTTTAATTCAACTCAAATTATACAGCATATTTTTAGGATGAGCAACAAAATCGAAGTCAATTTCGGAAAATAACATTTTAAGGCATACTTTTAGGATCAGCCAACGGGAGAAGGCAATTACACACTTTTTTTTAGAACAGACTTCAAAAGTTCTAATGACAAAGACCAACTCTATCGAACCGTACTCAAGGATCTAACGTTCGGTGAATCACAAATAGACAATAATAATTACAAAATTGCACAATATTATTGTTTTTAGGATTACAATGCATTTTAATATATATATATATATAGTCATTGTGTATGTATGTGGAATTATGCTTTCAAAATGTTTATATACAAATACATGTCTGCTAAACTGTATTAATCTGTAATAGAGTATAGAGCGCATAATTGATCTTGCGTAAAGCTACGGAACAAAAAAATCACCCAACACAATATTAACAATAATTACGATAATAATCAAAATCAATACAATTTTAGGCTGTTGGCAGCAGCAAAGACATTTCATTGCATATGAGTTGCTAGCATGCCCTGCGTGGCTTAATATAAATAGCTTATAGTTTGTCTTAATTACATATGCACATTATGTTAAGTGCAGATTGAGCTGCAGCAGCCAGCGTTAGCAGCGCTCTCTTTGTGCAACGCACGCTCTCTCTCTCTCTCTCTCTCTCTCTCTCTATTTATTCGTTTCGCAGAACTCTAGCTGATCGATCGTTAGATAATTATTATTGTTGTTGAAGGACTAAGCATTGGGCTCTAGTCTAAAGGTTTAGCAAGTGGCTTCAAACCTGTAATAATCATAATTGTAATAGACAATAAACAATCTCGTTGTGGAAAAGACTAAGCATTGGGCTTCTAGTCTAAATACATTCAATAAACTTTATAAAGTAGAAATATCTTAGTGTTGTTAATTGAAAATAAAGCTATCAAAAAGCTGATAGCGCAAACATAGGCAATTTAATACAAAACAAGAACAGCAGCTCAAATTGATATTAGCGATTCGGCTGAACTGTGCGGACTTTCGTTGTTTCTGTGGCTGCGGTGGCAATGGCTATGGCTTTAGCTATGAATTTATCTATCCAGCTATTGTTGCAATGCTCGCTAGCGCATTTGGAAGATATATGTCTTACTTTGGCCTAAGATGACGATTCTTGATTACGGGCAACTGTTTATTAATTGGTGGCCGAGGTCGATGTTGTTGCTGTTTGCTTATATATGATGCCAGTTATTTCACCGTCCTTTTGTATGACACAGCGCCTGATTAAACCAAAAATAGAAGACAAGTTTGTATGAGACTCTTAAGAATACAGCTAGCTGTACACACATTTCTGACTTACTTATTGCCGCTGTATAAACAAATAGTTGCGGGAACAGTGCTGTTTGGCTCCAGTTTGGCCACCTGCTCGGAAATGGCCATTCCAATACCGGATACATTGGGATTGATATTGCCCTTGGCTATTGACAGATAACGAAAACAAAGTAAATATGATTGTATGCGTATGCGGATGCATGTATTTTATATTTTATCTTACTCACCACCCAAGCACAAGCCTTGCCGATTCGCCAGTAATGCACCCACCGTGTCCTGTTGTGTAGCGCTGTAAAGCAACAAGTTAGTAAATTGATAGATAGAGTGCTTAAATATATGCAGCACGTACATTTCGCTCAACACTTTTTCCAACTGCTCTTCCATTCTGTTCTCTTCTAATATCACAATTGCCCCCAACACTCGTACAAAATGAAAACAATGAATAAACGAAAACAATGCCTGTAAAGAGCTTGACTATCGATAACTGGCTATCACAATATCGGACTGCCAACTCGCGCAAGTGTTGGATAATGTGATTTGAACAAGCACCTTGCAGCACTTCTCTGATTTAACCGACACTAGAAATTTGAAATTTACTTGGATAATTACAGGCCAATTGCATATTTGTATTAATATTGTTGTTTCTTTTAAATCAACTAAATAATGCGCGACCCGTGCAATTAATAAAATATTTATTGTATTTTATTGAATGTTTTATGCTCTATAATAGTTGTGTGGAGCACGCCATTTGGAATAACTGTTGACCATGGTTGCGACTTCAGAAGCGCTTCATCGGCTTGAATGCGTACACATACGTGTCTTCAAAATATTTATATATATATGTAGGTGTATAGATAAGTATTGTAAATATAGCTGTGTGTGTGTGTGTGTGTATGTGTTGTGTGGCATTAAACGATCTCGTATTTCTCCACAAAGAGCATCGTTTCGCTCGAATACTTGACAGACTCATCGTTATCCACGTGGACAACATCTAGCGCGCTAATAGCCGCATACGGCGTCTTCGAGATGAACGAAACTTGCAAGGGAAAGAAGTCACCCGGTATGGAGGCACTGCAGCTAAACTCCATCGAGCCGGACTTGTTGGCCGCATCAATAACGGGTATCTGCCACTGCAGCACATGTTTCCGTGCATCATAGTTGTAGGTACCATCGAATTCGGCCACTGAAGGCTGCACGTTCAGGCTGCGCATACGAAAGAAATTTGATTTTAAGCAACTCAAAGATGGCACATTAAATAAGATGAAATAATTACGGCAATGGTATAACAATGACGACATCCTGCAACTCCAGATGCTGTGTCTCCAGTTCGTATTCAATGTTGACATCGCAACCGCCTTCTCCATTGTCTGAGGGCCAGCAGTTAACTGTGTGTTAATGAATTGAATAGAGACAGAAAAACAGAATGCATGTGTGTAAAATATTTGTATAATCAGCGGGCGAGCAGAGATGTGGAGAAGTGCTCACTGGTTAATGGTATAGCCGATTCGTCCTGTGTTATGAAACGCCACTTGAGCACACCCACATCGGTGTTGAGGGGAAACGGCTTGGCTGGATTCTTGAGTCCGATCATGGCGCGCGATTTGAACAGTTCCTTGTCAACATTTGGATGTGTCTGCAGCTGTATGCCTTGTGCATCGTTATTGGCCAGCTTCACCTTGATACGTCCCAGATTCTCATCGGTAATGCGCAGCGTTAGCAAGCCCGTTAGCTCAAACTGCTGGACGCCACCATCACGTCCCAGACGCACCACCAGCTTATCCTCCATTTTGAGATGCACACTGCAAATGAACAAAGAAAAAACAACAAACGCATACAAAATTTGTACAATTTCAGGCAGGATCGATTTAAACTACCGATGTACCTTTCTGTATGAATATCCGCTGAGATTTTAGCTTTTGCCGCTGCACTGGCATTGGCCGCTGCACCGGAGCTGCCAGGTGCAGCTGCTGGTGCCAGATTGGAAATCTTCTCGCCCTCGCTTTTCAGCTGATCCACAAAACTGTCCACATCCTTGGACTTGCCGCCCAACTTGAGCGCATTGCGGGAGACGGGCTTCCTATACGCAAGAGAGAGAGAGAGAGAGAGAAGAGAGAGAGAGAGAGAGAGAGAGAGAGAGAAAGAGAGAGAGAGAGAGAGAGAGAGAGAGAGAGAGAGAGAGAGAGAGAGAGAGAGAGAGAGAGAGAGAGTAAGAGAAAGAGAGAGAGAAAGAGAGAGAGAGAGAGAGAGAGAGAGAGAAAGAGAGAGAGAGAGAAGGAGAGAGAGAGAGAGAAGAGAGAGAGAGAGAGAGAGAGAGAGAGAGAAAGAGAGAGAGAAAGAGAGAGAGAAAGAGAGAGAAAGAGAGAGAGAAAGAGAGAGAGAGAGAGAGAAAGAGAGAGAGAGAGAGATTAATTACAAATTAGGATAGGCTTGACGGGGAAATAATCAATGATTTCAACTAACTGAGCCGCCTTGGCTGGCACAATCTTCGCATCCGACTGCACAAATGATGAGTTGCCACCACTGCCAATGGAGCTGCCGCTGCTGCTGCCAAAGCCGGAATCGGAGCTGAAGCCACCGCTGCGACCGCTTAGCGAACCCATCGAGGGACCGCCACGTTTGTTGGCCTCCATGCGTTGACGCTGCAGTTCCTTGGCCTTCTCGCGCATCTTTTGGCGTGCCTCGCGCTCTTGGGTCAGACGCACGGCTTGATACACTTTCTCCTCGTGCGAGTCCATCTCCACAAATGTCTTGATCTGCGCCAGATTCACGCTCTCCCTGTAGCCAAGCGCAACGATCTCATCAAAGGCGAATATCAAATTAAATGCATTCTCCACAATCTCCTTTTCGTCCAACGAATGACAGTACTCGGGAATCTGCACACATGAACAACAGGTGTAAGCATATAATTAATAATACCCCCTCTGCTTCTCCCTTGGCTGCTAGAACATTGTCAGGGTCATTGTACGCACCACTTTGGAGAAGAGCCTTAGCGTCTCCAAATCCTCCAGTATGTTGCTGGCCTTTGTGGTTATCAGTAGCATGTAGAGCTTCTCCATCGGCTGGTAGACGTAGCGCACCGAGTCTGTTTCCACATACGTGTGCTGCTTGCCGGCGGTCATCAGTTTGGGGAATGCTGCCAGCAGACCCTCGATGCGCGCCTTCGTCATCTCAACGAACTGACGTGACAATATAACTGTGCATGTGTATGCGAAAGAGCAGTTTTGTGTTTGTGTTTGCGGGTGTATTTGTTGGATGTTAATGTTAATATACGCAAAAATATTTATATAAATAGAGAGCTTTGCTTACCTTTGCCATTCTTTGTGCAGACTGCTGAGGCAATGAGTACCTGCAGGGGATAAGAACAAGAGAAGATAAAGGTATGTGAAAAATAAGTCAAATAGCCGACATTGACGCGTACGCAATTGTGTGTGTGTGTGTGTGTGTGTGTGTGTGTGTGTGTGTGAGCTTACCATTTTATTGCAGCGTTTGTTGGCTTGTGAATACTTGCAAATTTCTGGTTGAAAATGCGTAGTTGGTGCACTCAATTTATTGAATTGGATTGATCAAAACAAATTGCTTGTCAAACAACAATCGGCATCCGCGAAGCTGACGTGTTCGATATTGGTTCTGCAACGAAATGTTTACGATTGCATGCGTATGTGTGTAAGTGATGACACTAGCGCAAGTTTTGATGTCACAATTGCTTGTCATGCATCCATCCATCCGGCTTGGGGGCAGAAAATAATCAGTTAGATTACGTTTATGTGCCGCGCTACGCTTTTTATACGAACGACATTGGCAATGTCAATTTGTTATGCGGCGTTTTAATTCAAAAATCCACCTACAGAGGCAACAAAATAGCTACTTATTTCGACGTCACTGTTGCCTATCTTGAGTATATCGAAATCGTAACCACATCGGTAACTCAACAATCGATTGTTGTCGCTGGAAGTAAATAAATTGTGCCACACTAAAAACTGATCATTTCAAAAGCAGGGATTTTGCGAAAATGCGTTTTTTTATTATATAAACATAAAAAATTAACGGTAACAAACGAATTTTGTACGCTTAGTCTTGCTCATCATAATCATCATCTAATGTTAATGTCTCCACTTGGCTAATTATAGTGGCCGCTTCGTCTGTTGTTGCCAACTGTCCTTTGGCCTTCACCTTGGCATACTCTGCACTCAGAATGCGCATCACCTGCGGAGCAGGAAGATTGGGACGCTTGTACTTTTGAAAATTTTCCTTGACGAACTTGGCGAAACCTGTCGCCTCTCGCACCGGCGTCGCAACAATATTTCCAGACTTGTCCTTCTTGTTCAGGAGCACCTTGACGGTTCCACAGCAAATGCTGCAACGTAAATTCTCAACCTTGCGAGATCGTGAGTGGACATATGAACTGTATGAGACTTGGTATTATTAATAATTCGATTCAGATTTATATATGTGTGCGTGTGTATGCAACTTACGCTGCGTTGCAGTTATCACATTTATATGTGTACTTGAACTCAATTTTGTAGTCGTGACAAACTCGAATCGGCGGCAGATCGGGAAACTTGTCGTTGGCAAGTGCTGTCCAACGCTTCCAAGCGACACCGTGTCCGCACGCACCGTCGAATACCCAGGCAGCCGCATGGCACAGCTCATGGAATAAAGTGCAGCGCAACCGATCCGCACTGGTCAACACTTTGACACTCAGCTCCACAGAGCTGGTTCTCTGCTGCCCTCTGCCAAACGAAAAAAAAAACAACAAATTATTGGCAACTTTCAAATATACTGGGAGATACGTATATGAGTGAAGGATGAATTAATAGCTTCCCATTGCCATTTGATAGCTACCTTTGTTTAGTTAAGCACCTGCCCGCTGTATTGCGCAGCAGCTTGGACCAGGTGATGGGCACTTGGAGTTCATTATTGCAGACCTGGGCGTTGAACATGTCGTATAGTCGCATCACCAGCTGCTCCTTGTTCTTGGCAAAGTTCTCGCGATAGAAGAATGCCTCGTTGTCGCAACGATCCCGACTGATATCTGGCTCCAGCGACTTGATGAAGCTGCATTTGCCACTGCGCTTGTCCAAATCCTTGCCTTGCTTGACATTGTTCTGTGGCTTTTGGGAACGTTCCACTGTTTTGGTTTTGGCCGGCGGTGCGGTCCGCGGCGTGTGTAGCTTAAAGATCTGTTTCCTCCTTGGCGTTTTTATGGGCATGCCCAGCTGTTTTTTTACCTCCAGCATACGCCTGTACACCGCCGTATCCGGTAAGTAAAAGTTCTCCAGGTCATCCAGGAAGCTCAGGTCGAGCGCTTGGTCCACAATGCGCGTGGCCTCCTCCTCGGTCTCAAAGCCCGTATTTGGCGTAAACAGCTGACGGCGTATCGGAATCCGATCTGCGGTCGTTGCTGGCGTGGCAGACGTGTCAGACGTGGCAGGCAACTTGGGTTTATCAGTGGCCCGACAGGTGCGCAGAATGTCATCGAGTCGTTTTGGAAATTTGCTTACTGCAAACGATGCACAAAGATGCATGGAAATTATTGTATAATAATTGAGTTGAAAGAGTTTTCACCAAATATACTCACTGGCAGTTTCAGCTTCTTCATCGGGATTGCCGACCACCTCTACCTCGGTCTTGGTTAGATCCAAGTATGTCAAATTGCCGTCATTAGCATTGTCATTGGCATTGTCAATTCTATCCGATGCAGTTGCATTGGCATCCTCATCATCGGAGGCATCACTGCCACTGTCCGCATCAACCAAAGCCCGCCAGCGTTCCTCGTGTATATGATTCGTGCGCACAACCTGCTTAACCGGTCGCCTCTCCGTCCTCGCCGCCTTCGGCAGATGCGTCGAATTCAGTTTCGTTGAATACAAGGCTTGCTTGACTATAAGATTATATATATAAATAAAATAGATAGGATTTCTCGTCTTATTGTAATATCTACGTACAGAGGCCAAAGTCGTCCAGTGCGCTCTCGTTGAGCGTTGCAGGTGTCGGCGGTGGCGGTGGCATCCCTTTCTTAGCTGTTGTCGCAGGTTGACGATGTACTCTCGGCTGTCGCCTGATCTCGTTCAGCGGAGTGCGGTTTATTCCCGCTGATGTTGATGTTGATGTCGATGCTGTTGTTTTTGTTGTTGCTGCGGTTTTGGCCTTGCTGGCGTTGGGGTGTTTGAGAAGGTATATATTCTCCGGTGTTTGCCAGGTTTTGCCGTACAGTTCATTCAACAGCTTCTCAGCATTCGTCAGAAATTGCTCATCCTCTGAATAGTCGTCGCCAAAAATAGAACTCTTCGGTTCCTGTGTCCTTCTCTGCGACTGTTGCCTCTCTAGTGCCTGATTCTGTGGCTTATCATATCTCACATCCGCCTTCGCCTCCTCGTCTGGTGCATCGTCGGACTCCGCCGAGCTCGAATCCATTTTCGGTATGTGGATTTTAATATTAATCTTTGCCGATATATTAATGCTGCTAACTTGTATGACCGCCTCCGCCTCTGTCTCTGCCGAAGAAGCCGAGCTGGGCCGCGCGGGAGATGGTTCCAATTCGGTGCTGGTCTCCGGTATGGTTTGGTCTAAGTGCGAGGAATCAGACAGCGACTCATCCATGTCGGGTGTGTTCACCTCGGTGTCATCATGCGCCAGCCGCTTGCTGCTATCCGTTTCCAGCTGCTCTTCGGATGAGCACAAAGTATTAATCTCGGTATCATTATCCGCCAATCGCTTGCTGTTATCCAGCTGCCCATTGGGCTCAGACGTATGCGTCGTCGTGGTCGCGGCCATGGTCATGTGCGATGGCAATTGTGTGCAATCGACATCGAGCAGACTCATGGACTCAGTATCAGCGCTGGCCAAGCGCGTATGATCGCCAGACAGAGCCGTCTGTCCACGACGGATCATTGCATGCCGTTCAAAGGATACGTCACGCAGGAAGGCCTCAATTCGCTGCACCTTGCCATTGGAGAGACGAACAGCCTGTGGCTCTGGAGCAGCTGTTTTTGCTACCTGCCCGCTGACTGTCATACCTGGCTCCGTCTCTGGCTCCTGGTGGTTGGCTGGCTGTTCCTCCCCTGGAGCACACTCGCTGTCACTGGTATCGGATATGGTAATGCATGATTTGTCATCGTCATCGCCATCATCATCGTCATCCAGATCCTCCTCAGTAGTTGAAGATATGCAAATGGAAATCTGCGGAATTTCCGGCTTCACTGTCAAATTGTATACCTGTCTAGATAGACGTTCCACATCCGCATCGGCATCTGTATCTGCATCCACAGTGAGCTGGGTGCATCCATCGGCGCTCAGCTGCAGTGTCTCCATATAATCTGAGACATCGTCTCTCGATGCCTTTGACGACTGCTGCCGTCCCATAGCGCTTAAGGATGAGGAGTCGCTGCGCAGCAATCGATGCTCGTCAGACTGAACAACAGTTATTATATCCAATTCGGCCAAAAGTTGGCGACTGACGTTTTGTAGCTGATCCTGTTTTGCAGATTGCTGCTGCTGCTGCTTTTTCTTGTTGGAGGATAGTGTCAGTTTCGCAAATTTTTTTTTTAGCGGCACATTTACTGTTGTCGGATCCACTGTTCTGAACAACTTAAATCCACTTGGATCCGCCATCTTGCTGGCGTCGTTTAAACTAACTGTAAATGTTTATAAGAGCAACACAAGATAAAAGGAACCGATAACAAAATACAAATAACACGCGCGCGTCCCCAACAAAGAGATCGAAGAAAAATGTTTAGTGTTGGGTAGATTGCTATGAACTAGATCTTCGAAATAAAGCTTGATTTGCTGTAAAATTTCTACCAAATTTTCGATGTTTAACTCAATCAGATAAATTTATAATGAATGCTTCAAGTTATTGAGACTGCTCAGTAAATGATCAAATTATAAAGAGGTTGCTGATTCAACGAACGAGCAGTTACCCAACACTGGTTTGTATTTCTGCCTATCGATTATTTGGGATATTAGCCGATGATTTCATAAATTACGTTAAATCGCCGTTGTCGCAGTTCTGCTTGCAACATTAACAACAATATCAGTTGTAAGTTGCAATTTGTTTTGTGTGTTGGAGCAACTGTCTCAATGGCTCTCAGTGCCGGGGGCTGCTTCACTTCGAAACTCGCCTTGGGGCTGTTGAATTTCATATTGGCCGTCTGTTCCGGTTGGGCACTGAAACACTACAGCACTGGTCGGCATGGATTGGCTGCATATGGTTTAATCTTTGCACACAGCGTCTTCTGCACATTGCGCTACACGCATCCCAATCCGGGCAATGTGCAGCGATGCATCTGCGAGCAGTCACTCCGCTATGCACCGGTCATATTCGTTACGCTGATCATTGGCCAGCTGCAGGGCATCGCTGGCGATATCCAATTGGGTGCCGGCATCAATTGGAGCTTCATCGTCCTGGTCTTGTATACGAGCATATTGACATTGATCGGCTTGCGACGCTGCCTCAACGAGAAGTCAACGCTGGCAATGATCTTGAGCTGGTTAGAGCGCTTCAATCTGACCATGTGCGTGCTGTGGAATGTGTATTGCCTGTGGCGCATCGCCATCATCGAAGAGCACTCGTGGTCATTGGGACTGGCCATGTTGGTCCTGCTCAATCATTTTGTACTCTGGCGCCTAACATTGCACTTCAACATCACTGCATTGGAGGTGGAAACTGTGGGCATGTGCTTCTCTGTTATATTTGCCATCAATGCCACCCAGGAGCTAATTGAGGAGACCACCAGCAGATGATGATGATTGGTCGAGCTTGAAGATTATCGAGAATGGTTTAAGGACTTGTTAATTAACTGATTAATGCTGCATTTAGCGCGAAACTTTGAGACATTTTTATACAGTGTACTTGTATTATTAAGCGTTGATTTTGTTTACCTGTCAATCTGCGAGATTCATTCAAATGGATTCTTAGTCAATAAACGATGGTTTCTACATATATACATATATGTGCAACCCATTAAAATAAATCTGTGCTGTCTACTCGAAAACAAACAAGAAAACAATCAAATATTTATTAATTATTTTTAACGAGCTGTGGAAAATAAGTTTAAGGCCAATTGGAATGCAAATGTGACAGTCTATTTAGTGACTGATATATATATCAATATATATATATAGGTGTATAATACACCTTTTAGTTTTCAATGGATCTTCAGCAAACCCTTTTTGTCAAGTGTAATGATCTGTTCGCAAGATACAAATGTATTTTATTTGTTGAGGTTCACATTTTTATTAATAAATTTACATTGTAAAATTAAATCGTTTGTGTATAAACAAATCATTAAGTTGCTAGAGTATAATTAAATACGTTTGTATATATTTCTCTGCGTAATTTATTACAATTACTTACATGTAGCAAAAAAATAATATATCCTTAATGGAAATAGGAGTCTCGCAACAAATTGCGTTATTTCAAATGTTGCAAAACTTTTTGCATTCACTTAAATAGGTCGAATTGATAACAAATTACAAAAAAAAATAAAAATAAACAATAAAATTTTTAGTTATAAGTAAGAAAAATAATAAAAGGGAATGCAAAATATTGAAAAACAAGAAGAAACAAATCAAATTATTTATTATCACTAAAAATTGCTTGAGTGTGTGGAGTGTGGGATGTGAAGGGAGTGTGCGTGCGAGTGGTAGTGGAAGTGGAGGGGTGCTGTTCTTAAGCGTGTGTATTGTCATCCTCGACAAAGTCCTTGGCCTGCTCGCGAGTAACACAATCAATGTGGCTGACCTTGTTGCGAAATCGCACACCATAGAATTTGTGGGCATTCTCGAGCAGCTCCGGCCTGAATGTGGTGGTTATAAACTGGGCGGTGTCGCTCAGCTCGTGGATCATATCGGCAACAGCCTTGCGATGCATTGCATCCAGTGCCTGCAAGATAGAAGACGGGTAGATTAAGGCAATTGCTGCTGCTGCTGCTGCCAATCCGATTACCTGATCGATCTCATCGAATAGATAGAATGGTGCCGGATCGCATTTCTGTATGGAGAAGATGAGGGCGAGGGCGACCAGAGATTTCTGTCCACCAGACAGTTGATTCATTTCCCGCATTTCGGCATCGATGCCCGTAAACGAGACGCGTATCCCGATGCCAGTGAATGCGTCCGAATTGGCCACCTCCTTTTCCATTTCCTCGCCTTCGTTATCCTTGGTCCTCAATATCAAATAGCCGGCGCCTTGAGGCACCAGTTTCTTGAAGACCTTGGTGAAATTCTGGGCAACCTGACGGAATGTGAACTGTATGGCCTCGACCTTCTGCATCTCCAGCGACTGGATGAGCATATGGATCTTCTGATCACCCACATCAAGCTCCTCCTTGCGCCTGTACAGCTTCTCCTTCTGCTCGGAAAAGCTGAGGAATTGATCGAGCGCCTTCTTGTTCACGTGATTGTATTTCTTTAGATGCTGATTGGCCTTCTCCAGCTCCTTGAAGATGTTCTTCAGCGAGATGCGAGTGTAGGCGGCATCCACCATTGGCAGGGCGCCCAGACTGGCAATCTTCTCGGTACACTCATCGATCTTCTGATTCAGCATATTCTCTTTGGTTGTCCATTTCTCCAGTTGTTTACTATCCTTGTTGATGTTCTCCTCGGCCTCCTTTTCCTTGCGCACATGCGCCTCTAGCTCCGCCTGCAGTTCCTTTTGCAGCTGGACAGCCTCATTGACCCGCTTCTCAATCTCCTCCAGATCCGCATTGACCTTCTTGATGCGTTTCTCCGTTGAGACCAGCTCCGTTTTACAATTGTTTAGTTTCCGCTTGCGATCCTCCACAGAGATCTCCTGCAGTGCCTGGATGAGCTCATCGCGTCGCCGAAAAAGATTGTTAATCAGCAGATTGTCCAGTTTATTTTTGCGCACCTCCAGCTGCATGCGCTGGGTGAATGCATCCTTGTTGTTCTGGTTGAGGTTACGTATATCCTCGTTGAGCTTATCAATTTCAAGCTGATCCTGTTCGGAGAGCGTTGACATTAGCTCCTGCTTGAGCTCCGCCTCCAGGCTGGACTTGGTGCTGTTCATCGCCTCCAGCGAGGCCTTGCATTGGGCCAGCGATCTTTCCTTGGGCGCACGATATTTCTCGATGCGCACCAGCTCCTCCTTCATCAGACGAATCTCGCCCTGCACCTTCTCAAACACATCCTTCGATTTGCCCTGTTTCGTTTCGGTCTTCTGCATCTCGGAGACAATCGAATTGATGTTGTTCTCCGTCGATTTCAGCTCGTTGCGCAACTTGCTCAGCTTCTTCTCGAACTCCGAAATCTGTTGGGTGTATTCTGTGCGCTTCTTTTGCATCTCCAAGCGGGAACGCGACGTATTGAAATAGCCGCCGGTGAGGGAGCCCTTCGACGATACCTGATCCCCATCGAGTGTGACACAGTCGAGCCCGGTGCTCTTCGCCAGCTCCGTGGCACGCTCCAAATTGCGACAGATGAGCGTCTTGCCAAAGATATAGCGCAGTGCCTTATCATGCTGCTCATCATATTTGAGTTTCGATATCATTGGTATCGAGTCCGGATCATCCGGATAATCGTGTATCTTCACCTGGAGGCGATTCAACGGCATAAATGTCACCTCGCCCGGCAATTTCAACTTGTTCATCTCCTTGAGGATCTGGGTGCCCTCATATTCCGATTCGACAATGTGATGGAAGAGCCGATTCGCCGCAGTGACCTCGACGGCCGTATAGATCGTCTTGTCGCAGTTGAAGTTCTCGATAACCGGACCGTAATAGGCACGGGCTATCGCCGCAGATTGGCCGCCGCGCTCCACGAAGCTGTCGAGCACTTTGCGCACGGAATCGCAGCCATTCAGGATCGGTTTGCCGGCCATGCTGCGCAACGCTTGATCGGCACGGGAGAGCTCCTCCTTTTGAGTTTGCAGCTGCTGGGTCATTTGGGTTTCCTTGCGCCACAGTTCGTTGCGCATGGATTGATGCTGATCCTTGGTCTTCTTCAGCTCGTAATATTTCTTGTTGTGCTCATCGATTTGGAGGCGCAGCTGCTCCAGCTCCGATGAGTGCTCCTCGATCTTAGTGCCCAGATCCTTCTCGGAGGTGGCATCCTTTTTCAAATCTTCCACCAGTTTGGCATGATGATTGATTTTGTCCTTGGTCTGTTTGCTGATCGATTTGAGCTCATTGTGTATCCACTTGTCCCGGTCCTCGCGTGACGAGAACTGTGAGCCGCGTCCCTGTTTCGCATACAGCTCCTTGCGCTTCTGCTCCTTCAGCTGGAGCTCGCGGGAGCAGTCCTCCTCCTTGCGCTTCATCGACTCGTATAGGGGCTTCACTTCGTCCAGTTCGTTCTCGCGTTCTGCTATTGTCACCTTGAGATTCTTGAGCTCCTGATCGGCGCGCTCCTTGGACTTGTTGTCGCCCTGCACCTCATCATTCAGATCGACAATAGTCAGGTCGAGTTTTGTCTTTTCGCGCAACAATTGCTGCTGTTCGGTCATCAGCACCGAGCGCTCCTCCTTGGTGCTGGTCACCTTTTTCTTTGCCTCCTTCAGGTTCTTTTGCACCTCCTTGATCTTCTCCTGCGCCTTTTGTATCTCAATGTTGTAGTTCTTCTTCTTGTCCGACGAGGATTTGCGCTGCAGCAGCAGCTCCTCGAGGGCACGTCGCGTATCCTTCAGCTCCGTCTCGTAGCGTATGTATTCCAAAGTGCGTCGAGTCTTATCCCACTTCTGGTATTCCTTGAGCTCTTCCTTCTCCTCCTCGAGCGTCTGCAGTCGGTCCTCGATCGTCTTCAGATACTCACCGATCTTCTCCAGCTTGCCGTCCGTTTCGCGCAACAGATTCAAGGACTCCTCCTTGCGCTCATCGTACACCCGAGTGCCGGCCACCTCGCGAAGCAGCTTCAAGCGATACGAATCGGCGGCGGTGGCCATTTGGTTGATTTTACCCTGCTTGACAATATAATACGGATTGGAGCTGGAGAAGCCAGCCGATTCGAGCAAATTGACGACCTCATTGCGTGGCACCACCTTCTTGTTGAGGAAGTACTGATCCTTTTTGGCGCCAATAACGCGACGCAAATAAATCTCCTCCTTGTCGATCTGTCGCAAAAATTCGAGAAATTCATATATGTTCAAAAAGTATCGCGAATTTTGAATTTTCGCGGGTTACGTATAATCGAATTTCGATTTTTTTGTAGCGTTATGTTGGTACTCATGTCTCTCACTTATGCCGACAAGTTCGGCCATTTTGAATGTTCACTTAATTGTTGACAGCTGCTTTGCTTGCACATGTTTTGGATCGTCTTCGATTTTTACCTATTTTGTGTGAAAAACGAAATTAAGTGCGCGGATGCATTCCGAATGTTGATTGTGGCATACGGAGAAGCTACCTTGGACCGAAGCAACGTTTATCGGTGGTACAAAATGTTCTCAGAAGGCCGAGAAGATGTGAACGACGAAGAGCGTGCCGGACGCCCGAGCACTTCAACAACAGACGAAAAAATTAATGGAGTGGAGAAAATGGTATTGGCCAATCGTCGAATCACCGTTAGAGAAGTTGCTGAGGAGCTAGACATATCGATTGGCTCATGCCATTCGATTTTTATCAATGATTTGGGCATGAGACGGGTCGCCGCGAAATTCGTACCAAAATTGCTCAATTGCGACCAAAAACAGCATCGCATGAACATTGCTAATGAGATGTTGGACTCTGTCCGCGACGACCCAAATTTGCTCCAGAGGGTCATAACTGGTGACGAATCGTGGGTTTATGGTTACGACGTGGAAACCAAAGCTCAATCATCTCAATGGAAGCTGCCGCACGAACCAAGACCGAAAAAAGCGCGCCAAGTTCGGTCGAATGTGAAAGTTTTGCTGACAGTTTTCTTCGATTGCAGGGGCAGGGTTCATCATGAGTTCTTGCCACAGGGTAGAACGGTCAATAAGGAATATTACCTGCAAGTTATGCGCAATTTGCGCGAAGCAATCCGCCAGAAACGCCCGGATTTGTGGAAGAACAAAAATTGGCTTTTGCACCACGATAACGCCCCTGCTCACACATCGTTGCTTGTGCGCGACTTTTTGGCCAAAAACAACACACTAATGATGCCGCAGCCACCGTATTCCCCAGATCTGGCCCCCTGTGACTTTTTCTTGCTCCCTAAACTGAAGAGGCCCATGAAAGGACGACGTTACGCTACGCTTGACGAGATAAAGACGGGATCGAAGGAGGAGCTGAACAAGATAAAAAAAAAATTATTTTTTGAAGTGCTTCGAAGATTGGAAAAACCGTTGGCACAAGTGTATAATATCTCATGGGGATTACTTTGAAGGGGACAAAATAGATATTCATGAATAAATAAATAATATCTGAAAAAACACAAAATTCGCGATACTTTTTGAACACACCTCGTAGATATTCATGAATAAATAAATATCTGAAAACACAAAATTCGCGATACTTTTTGAACACACCTCGTATATGCATATATCTTTAAGTCTGTGTTATTCACATCACACTTACCGGCACTCGATTGTCCGAGTTATCGAATATGATTTCCACATACGCGGATATGACGCGCGCTCCTGTCCCCTCATGTAGTAGAGCCTGACGCTGCTCCGGCCGTTGATGTGTGAACTCATCGCTCAGCACAAACTGGATAGCTACATGTGTGTGCGCGTGTATGTTTAATTTGCAACTGAATGCCAAGTGGAAAGTGGCATAGGACTTACCATAGAAGAAATTACTTTTGCCAGAGCCATTGCGTCCAACGACGACATTGTGACGCTTATCGAATGGCTCGACGACCGTCTGGTCCTTGTAACTCTTGAAGCCTTGTATGATAATCTGCAATGGGAGCGCATTGAACGACAACGGGCATTTGCCTTTTATTTTATTTAGTTTTTACATACCTGCTTAATGTGCATTTTATTCCAACACGAAACACATAAATACAAAACACAATACTGCTTTTTTTCTGTTTTTTTTTTTTTGTGCGCCAGCGCAGGGTTGCCTACTTTGATTTGCGTTCGCAGCCAACTTCACGCGACTCGAATGTGCGCTAACAGTTTTCTGGTATTTTTAATTATGCCCAGCAACTGTTCCCATGTTATTTGAATAACGAAATTAATGTTATAAAAATGCATTTATTTTTTTCTGTATTTGATAACAATATTTGTTATTTCATGCGATTTAAATTCTGTTTTTAAGCTACAGTGCTCTGAGTATAATTATCATATAATATAATGGACTATACTACAAATATAAATGATTTCAAAAAAATATTTAAATTGTTATATAGTAAAAATACTTTCAATTTTGATTCGAATCCACGTAAGCGCGAACATTTGATTCAAATATAGTATTTTCCTAGGTATTTTTGTAGATTTCAAATGACTGCGTTGGTATTTTGGGTAATTAAGTACATTTTGTTGTAAGCCACCAGCGGTCACACAGTTTCAAGCTCCATCAGTTTCAATTCAGACTTTCTTGCGCATGGTTCGTGCACCCTGTCAGCAATATAAATCATTCTTTCTCGTTAGTTGAGTTATTGTTATTGATTAGAAAATAACAAAGTGTACGCACACACAGAAGAAGCCGGCTAAACAATAGCAACAGAGGTGAATAAGCTGAGCTTAGAGCAACGTGTAAATACGAGCGGCGGAGAGTGAGACCAAATCTTGTGCGTTCATATTTTGTTAAGTGCAAAAAAGAATTCGTGCCAAAACAGAGAGTGAGAAAGTGAGCAAAAAGGAGGAGAAAAGCAAAAGCAACAGCAATAAGCAATAACAAAATAGAAATAGCAAAATAGCAATTATCCAGCGCAGTAGCGTGTAAGAGAATTAACTACAATAACAGCCATAAATAAAAGTAAAGTTGCCGCCAACGCCACCACCCTAAAGAGTGAAGAAAGTGTCACCATTGTCCCCCCAGCCGCCCTCGACAGCCCATCTCCCATCTTGCTGAAAGCAAGCAAACAAACCCACCACCAACAACACAACTCAAGACAACAACAACAACACAAGCAGCTAGACAGCGACGCGACGCAGCAGCACCAGCAGCGGCGCACTTTTTCGCACAACAACAACAAGAACGAGACAAAAACATAAGAGAGCGGCAAAACGGCGACAACAGCGATAAAGTGAAATTAACCCTATAATTTAAATAAATAATAGCCAATATAACAATTAAGAAACAAGAACAAAGAACATCAGCAACAGACGCAGCAACAGCAAGAAGAACAACAACAACATCAAACCCAATAAGAACAGAGATAACAAAATGGCAACACTTAACAAATTTACAAAATCTTTATCCGCTGATGAAAAGGCCGAGATAAAAGAGAAATTTACAGAGGTAAGTAATAATATATTATATTATATATATATAATAAAATGCACATACAAATATGTACAGTAAATGGTAAATCAATATGGGCAACTGTAAAGGGAGATGCCATGTAATGGGAGATATGTACATAAATATATATTTATTAAATGTCAATTGCATGACTCACATAAAAGAGCACTGCGCAAAACCGTTAACCGGTGCATGTGGGCGTCAGCGTCAAGTCAACGTCGACAGCTCCAGCGTTAGCGACAGCGACGATGGCCTTCAACAACCCCCCCATGAAGAGAGCGGCATCAACAACAGCTAACGGTAATGCTCCAGCTAGAGTGCATATACACATACATATGCATGTATGCATAAGTGTGTATGCACTTATGTATAAATACACATGTATGTGTGTGTGTGTGCATGTGCGTGTGTGGGGGAGCGCAGCGCATGGGGGAAAACAAGTTCCCTTGGGTGGTGGCAACGCCATGTCTCTTCTCTCTTTCTCTTCTCTCTCTCTGTGAGTTTGCATGCATTGCAAAATCACAACCAACAGCAGCAGCAGCGGCGCATGCGCCTTGCCCCTCTGCTGACGCACAAGTTCAATGTTTTTCCCCCTTACTCGCCAAACCCGTTCCCACCCCCCACCCTATCCCACGCAGCAACATTTATGACTAATCCGCATATGCTAAGCTAGGCAGGCATCTTTTTCTTCTTTCTCTTTACTTGGAATTTCATATGAATTTCGCAAAAATAACATTTGAATAATATATAGATATATTTATACTTACACATACACATGTATGTGTGTGTGTAAGTATTTCCATAGTATGACAACACAACGGCAAACTTAAAGAGACACAGACCCACAGAGGCTAAGAAGGCAAACAGAAACCGGTTTCTGCTTAAAATAAAGACACACACATACACAGACAGAGAGAGAGAGAGAGAGAGAGGGAAAGAGAGAGCAGCACAAAGGAGAGCGTGAAAAACTACGACTTAGCATCAGCAGCAGCAGCAGCCCGCCAGTCAGAGACGAAGAGCAACACATAACTACATCATCAGCGACGACGTTGCCTCTAGTTCTCCAGTTCTCCAATTCTCTAGTTCAAGGGGCAGCCGTAATTTTCGTTTGCCATTTTTGTGTACAATTTCTTTGCGCACACACACACACACACACACACGATCGTGCACAGTGTGTCTTAATAGTTTTCAGGTGTTGCTTTTCGATTTGCCAACTGTAATTGCTGCGTCTGCCTCCCCTCTCTCTTTATCCGCCCACACACTTGTCCCCATTCAAATGCAATTTGCGCCGTGAACAGTGGTGGAGCACGCGCGTAGCGCTAATCAAAACACAATGTGCCATTGTGAAACGCACAAGCGCGCGCGCGCATCGCTCACTCATCAAAATGCGTGGCAAACAAAACGATAATAAGGATAACTAAGAGAGAGAGAGGGAGAGAGAGAGATATGTTAAAAATGACAATGAGTACGCTGCGTAGGCGGTTGTGGGCTGCGATCGGGTGCCGGTGGAGCGGAGGCGTGACATGCTAAATTATTGACACTGACACTGATTGACACTTGAAAGTAGTTGTGGATGCTGTTGTTGCTGTTGATTTTATTAATCAGCCTCCGCTCGTCTTGTGAAGCTCTTGTGATGACTAATGCAGCGCAGCGAGAGCGGGCAGTTGGACTTATTCTGCAATGCTTACTTTGCTTTACATTTGTTTGTGTCAAATAGGAAAGAGTGTTGCCATACTGCCACAAAGCATTGCTTTTATTTTAGCCTTTGTTTTTGTTTTCCTTTCGTCTTTTGTCTTGTACCTTTTGGTCGTTTCCTCTTTAATATTTTGAATTGCGCGTGGGAGTGTCAGCGTTAATTGCCGCAAAGTCTTGCATTTTGAGTGAACAGATATGCATGCATATATACATATGTTTATATATATCTATATATGTATATGTATATGCATATATATATATATATCTATATATGTATATGTATATGCATATATATATATATATCTATATATGTATATGTATATGCATATATATATATATATATCTATATATATATATCTATATATATACATGTGTGTGTGCATAAATATTTTTATGGTTTATCTGTACGTTTGCTGGCTGCTGGCTTGCATGCCTCAAGTTGGTGGGTGAGTTGAAGTGGATAGGCACAGCATAATTCATTGGGCTGCGCGTTTATTAGGTCTGTAGTCGTTGCTGGTGTTGCTGTTGTTTCTGTGCTTTCTGTGCCCATTCACACACATGCAACAACAATAAGAACAACGGCAGCATTTGTTTTTGTTATTTTAGCTGCGCGCTTTGCTTTTATCAAGTGCATTTTAAGTGCGCTCAGCTCAGGGGTCAGATCTGGGGTGGGGGTAGGACGCTACTTAAATATGTATGCATGTATGTGTATATGTATGCATATGCACTTCAACATTCTTTCGCATTGAAACAAAGAGCATCTGACTGAGTTTCGCTTATGCTTATAGAATGCTTCACGAATGCGCACGCAGATGTCGAACGGCGTTTACAGTGTGCAACTCGTGCAACACACGTGCACAGTGGTTCCTTGAGAATGACAGTACGCACTCATGACTGACTGTACACATTTGTTGCCACATAGATAAGAAAAGCAAGTATTTATATATATATATATATATATATACATATATATATATACGAGTATATATATATATATATAAGTGTGGGTATTTGATATGACTGCAGTGGTGCATTGTGAACACAAAAAGAACACATTTACCGCACGTACAGCGACCACGCCCAATTGTCTTAAGTACGTGAGACTCATTTCAAATTTCTAATAATATTTGTTTATTGTATCTCAATTTCAATTGTTGTTTCAATTGTAATTACACATGTCGAATGAGAAAAGCAAAGAAGTTGAAGAATGGAAATTGATATATTTATGACGCTGCTGCGACCACTGTGCACAAATGGAGCGAAAGTGATTTTGAATGCGTTCAATGCCAGCTGTACCGCTTTTATTTGTCGTTGCCACTTGTCGTTTGTCCTTATGCAAAAGCTTTGATGCTTTCTTCGTTCGGTTCGATGCGGTGCGGTTTGGTTTGGTTTTATTTTTTTTGCAGAGTTTTTTGAACTCGGATTACCAGTTACTTTATGGCGCCGATAAAAACGCCCTCCCCCCACCCGCTCCCACACACACACACGCTCCACAAGTTAATTTTGATCAGTGCATTTGCCTGGTTTTTCAGTGCAGGTTTTCACTTTATCATCAACCCCCACTGCAAAGAGACATTTGCAAACACTGTCAGACAGTGGGGAGGGGGGGGTGGACAACGAACGATTTATGACTCCATTACCAATATTTAGCAGAATGGCAGCACTGCCACTACGACCTCACCACCTACTCGTACTGCTTAGCAACTGTTCCGTTCGTTCACGCTAATTAACACACCTTAAGATGTGTTGTGGTTCTTTTTTTTATGTATTTATTTTTGTGGTTCGCGTTTCATGCCAAAGAGACTACTTGTCTGCTGAGCTGTTTGGCGCGTCGCTCCCAATGGGCCAGTTGATTGACTCACCCATGTAACGAGAATACATGTCATTTATCCTATGACTAATATGTGTATTATGTTTCACACAAAATTACAATCAGTCTACCGACCGACGACCACGCCTAACAACAACAACAAGAAATACAACCCAGACACGAAAAGTAAATTTGTTTGTAGTTTGCGCAAGTGGTGGTCAATGGCCATTTGACTTATGCATTAGTCTATTCGGCGGATATGTGTCACTGCTGATTATACAATTCACTTAGCTTTCCGAGCAAGTAACTCTTGTATGTACGCATTATATATATATACGTGTGTGTGTGTCTGTATGTGTGTGTACAATGCTCGACGACTCATTATCTTGTTGTTGGTTGCATTGCCAATTTCTACATAAAAATTTATTACATGCGAGCTGTGTGTGCTCAAGCAGACAACGCGCAGAGTCAAATTTGTTGTACGTGTTACAAATTTCAATTGACTGCACGATAACAACAAAAACAAAAACAAGAACAAGAACAATAACAGCAACAACAACAATGACAATGACAGCGACATCGCGACGTTGATGAAGACAACAGCAAACAGCAACAAACTCACATCACACTGGACTCTACAGGTGACAAAATTGTCGGATTCCAGTTACTATTATGTATTAAAAGGAAAGGATTGTTTTATATGTACGAGTATATTTTGCTACATTTATTGTTATTATTAATTGCTATATCTATTGTCCCCCCCTTCTGAGCCTAGCAATACACTTATCAGAGCTGAAACAGCGCAGAGGTTCACAGAGAGTGGGTGAATAGCCAACCACGCATACAAAAATAATACCGTTTTTGAGAAATTTGAATTGAATACCTATTTATTTGTCGGATGGCAGCAAAGCCAATCAATCGTCTTAGCCCCAAAAGACGTTTCTTGTGTGGCAACGGCAACAGCAACAGCAACCATAACAACTGTAAATGCTGCATTGTCGTATACATAATCATGACTTGTCTAGTGGCCTTTGATTATTCATATTTTGCTCAATCGATTTCCTTTGACTATTTACGATCGTTTGCCAGGTACTTGGCCCCAATGTGCGCATTGAGCAGAGTGACAAATTATGCATAGATAGTTAGATATGTAGATACAACTACTCGAACAATTGAGCAGTCTGTGTTGATTAACATGTTTCCAATGTTGTTGTTGTGGTTGTTGTTGTTGTTGACTCACTAGCGATGCCGATGTCGATTCAATCAACGTCAACAGCTAATGTTGCGCTGATGTAATGCCGCCTTTGTTGTTGAGGTCGGGCATCAGCTTCAGCTTCAGCATTCGGTTCAGTTTCAGGTGTGGTTTCAAGTACGGATTTAGCTGCTCCGTGAACTGCATGAAGTTTGGGAAAATATTGGAATCGTCCGCATAGCAAATGCCCCACTTCCACTTTGTGTTACGACGGGGCAAGCGAACAAAGGTTCGTGCCTGGCATGAGCAATTGGAATTTGACTAGTGAACTGGTTCCAGGCCACAAAACCGGTTCAACGAAAGCGAAAAACTAACCATAACAAAAACCATAACAAAGTACATGTAATCCACATTCATACATACAAACAAACCAAAATACGTATGCATATTTAATTGAGGGCAGTTTGAATACCCCTTAGCCACTCTAACAAAGGCAAACAAAGGGTATAACTAGCCGGTGTTCCCATAACAGTGTGGACAGTGATCGCTTGAGACTTGAATTGGAAATATCTTCGTCATATAATATAAAAATATAATTATAAATTGTGAAAGTCGAACGATCAGCTATCAAATTCTCGGGCATTCTCGATGGACAACGCACTTTTACTTGATATACCCTGGACCCATTAAAAATGGCTGTAATGGTTTTGTTAAAATGTATGTATGTAATAAGCAGAAGGAAGCATCTCCGACCCTATAAAGCATATATATTCTTGGTCAAGATCAAAGGCCTTGTCGGTCTGATCTCAGAGACTATGAGAGCTGGAGAATACGAGGTGTGTTCAAAAAGTATCGTGAATTTTGAATTTTCGCGGGTTACGTATAATCGAATTTCGATTTTTTTGTAGCGTTATGTTGGTACTCATGTCTCTCACTTATGCCGACAAGCTCGGCCATTTTGAATGTTCACTTAATTGTTGACAGCTGCTTTGCTTGCACGTGTTTTGGATCGTCTTCGATTTTTACCTATTCAAAAAAATGGATCAAAGAACCTGTATCAAATTTTGTGTGAAAAACGAAAATAAGTGCGCGGATGCATTCCGAATGTTGATTGTGGCATACGGAGAAGCTACCTTGGACCGAAGCAACGTTTATCGGTGGTACAAAATGTTCTCAGAAGGCCGAGAAGATGTGAACGACGAAGAGCGTGCCGGACGCCCGAGCACTTCAACAACAGACGAAAAAATTAATGGAGTGGAGAAAATGGTATTGGCCAATCGTCGAATCACCGTTAGAGAAGTTGCTGAGGAGCTAGACATATCGATTGGCTCATGCCATTCGATTTTTATCAATGATTTGGGCATGAGACGGGTCGCCGCATTGCACCACGATAACGCCCCTGCTCACACATCGTTGCTTGTGCGCGACTTTTTGGCCAAAAACAACACACTAATGATGCCGCAGCCACCGTATTCCCCAGATCTGGCCGCCTGTGACTTTTTCTTGTTCCCTAAACTGAAGAGGCCCATGAAAGGACGACGTTACGCTACGCTTGACGAGATAAAGACGGGATCGAAGGAGGAGCTGAACAAGATAAAAAAAATGATTTTTTGAAGTGCTTCGAAGATTGGAAAAACCGTTGGCACAAGTGAATAACATCTCATGGGGATTACTTTGAAGGGGACAAAATAGATATTCATGAATAAATAAATAATATCTGAAAAAATACAAAATTCGCGATACTTTTTGAACACACCTCGTATGGTGTTGCTTACGTCAGAGGGCAGAAGTGAAGTAGTCGTGTCACGAGCCATTACACGACAGGTCACGACTCGAATTGGCAGCAAACGCTTTGTTTGGACAAGGCAACAAACCAACAAGGCAACAAATAAACAAAGACTAATAAAACAGAAAGAGAAACAACTAAACGCCGTTTAGCATCTTTGTGGCATGCTAATGAACTTCATTTGTTGTAAATTGACTTCAAATGACAATAACAAAATTCATTAACAGAACTTTCGCGTGCTGCTCCTCATAATCATAATCATAATCACAACAATCATAATCATAATCACAATAATCATAATCATAATTACGGTTTGCGTACGATTTGCCGTTTGTTTTTGACCCTTTTACCTTGCTTACCTCTTTTGGTTTTTTTTCGTTGTGTTTTATTTTTATATTTATTTTATTTTATGTTTTTGTATTTTGGCCTAACACTCGAAACTATTCTATGCGACGAATACGGACACTGAAAAGGCTAAGAAACGAACTTGAACTTGTTAACACTCAAAGTATTTAGATGTGTGCTTAAAAAGTTAGCTGCATGCGAAGTATGCGTATAATGAGTGTGGTTGGGAAACTTGTCATCGATGCTGTTGAGCAACTGATCAACTGATCTCTTAGGGATAACCATGTCAAATGATATCAATTAAACGATAGAAATGAACTGTTTCAATGATGATTTGTATATTGCTAGATTGCTATGCGCACTGATGATTTTATTTTATTTATGATTTAGCAATTTACTTACGTACAACGTACGTCCTCATAAATACTAGACTCATTTACGAATTTCACGTTTTACCTGTCTTCGCGCCGACAATTTCCCTAATCAACTGTGCAAATGTGCAACTAGTTGCCGCCAAGTGAGTGAGCCAAAAGCAAGTTAACGATAGCTGACATTAAGCTCAGGTGGTGCCTGCATCAAATAAGCCGAAAGCTGAAAGCTGATTGCTATTTAAAAACAACAACTGTTAGCGATACATTTAAAAGCGCCAACCCGGCTTTCAGCTGGAATGAGTGAATCTTAACGATAGCCATAACCAAAACCACAACGTGACTGCTGCATTCAATTCGCTTCAATGGACAACGGACAACGGACAATGGGCAATGAGTAACAACACTGTGATGATACAAAACATGCAGCAAACCCATTATCAAAAAACGACGCTATTCAAACAACTGTTAAATAAAAACATTATGTAACGAATATAGGTTGATTACACTTGCTTAGTGCCTTTGGGGGGATTAGTCATCGCTGGTTAACTTGGACTCAACTAGAGTATATCATTTTGTCAAGAAGCCAAAAACCAAAATGCACTATTTATTCCTGTAGAGTCTAATAAATAACTAACTGTCTTGTTTGTGGACGCTCTTATCGAGCCATTCTCTTATCATTGACAAAATGGTATTAATTTTATGTTTAACAAGACATCAGTTGGCAAAAAGCAATTGTCACATAATTCCCTACCTGATACAATGGCTATTAAAAACCAATTACGTTTAAATGTCATGTATTTCCCACTCTCTCTCTCTCTCTCTCTCTCTCCTTGCCTCTCTGCCTGTCTCTGTGTTTCTCTGTGGGTTCTCTCTGACCATAACTGGGCGGATAGTGTCATAAATTATAAACCTTTAACTACATTAATGCAATACATCCACTTACGTAAGTAGCTATGAAATTGAGCAACAACAACAAATTGCGGCGTGTAAGCATTTTGTTAAAGGTTTTTGGCACTTAACAATGGGTTGTCACATTCACCAAAAATATGTGTTCTTTGCTTTTACCAAAAAAAAAAATGTAAATTAACCAATGCTGAAAAAGAGAAAGAAATCCAAGAATTTGCATAACAATTGATCTAAAAATCTTCGAATTTTCGAATGATTAATATAAACATATTGAAAGTCTGCCCAAAATGGCTGATGATGCGTTTGCTTGAGATCAGTTAACATTGATATAGCTAGTAATGAATGAATGCTGGGCTGCTGAGTCAGAGATGTCATCAGAGATTGATGGATGGAATGCACTCACCTGATTTTGAAGGTATGACAACCCTGTTGCAACATCGCTCGATAATCGAACGTAATCTGATATTCTTAATCGATATCGCGTTGATTTTGACTGACTGACGGTTCGAATGTGACCCTGCACCACAGGGTGTTGGTCGCTTGTTGTTACTGCTGTTGCTGTTGCTGTTGCTATTGTTGGTTGTTGGCTGATTGGTTGACTGTCCGTTTCACTACGGCGTCTTATCGGAGCGAATGACCAAAATATTTATATATATATGAACACACACGTGCCGTACGCCATATAAATCCTAATTATTGGCTCATATGACTTCCAACTGGAATTCGAATTGAATCGACAATTGCAAATGGCAAATGGCAAATGGATGCAAATACAACAACAAATAATTGACTAACTAGCCAATAATTGAAGAGTCTGCTGTTCAATGCTCTAGCTAAATATTGTGACTAACTAACTATTACATTAATAATAAAAAAAACAAAAAACGAAGAAAACAGTCGCTCTTTAAAATATGGTTTGGTTTGTTTTTTGTGCACCAATCAGGCACTCTATCTCTCTCTCTCTCTCTCTCTCTCTCTCTCTGTCGCTCTTTCGCTCGCTCGCTCGCTGTGTGTTATCGGTTTCGATTTTAGTGCTAGAGTCGCTCGAATGGGTTTTCTTCATTGCTCTGATAAAAGAAAAGGCATAAATAGTGCGCACGGCATCAGGCGCTCAATTAGTAGTACAGCTCGTCCAGTTGCGCTAACACCTAAACGTGGAGTATTTTATTGTATTATTAGTCTATACTATATTCGCACACGCAGTCTATTGACATCCTTTGCTCTCTCTCTTTGTGTTTCTCTCTCTCTCTCTCTTCTTGATCTCGCTCTCAGTGCTTGCTCTCTCGCGCCTCGTTCGGCTCTCGCGTTTAACGTTTACTCTCTCTTGCTCTTGCTCTTACTCTCTTCCTTCCTTTCTGACTCTCTGGCTCTCAGTGTTCTGCAACGTAACGGTAAATTTGTGAACGCACCTGCTTCTTATTGAACCAACCGCCTGTCGTTGTTCAGCACTCGTGCCACACACAAATCGATCGCGTGTCTGCGCCCACCAAGTCGGCCCCAGCTCCCTTCTCGGGTTTTGTGCTGCTCTTTTTTTAAATTTTGTTATTATTGTTTTTTTTTCCTTTGCGTGTGTGTTTCGTCTTAAATCAATTTACTTAATTTACGCATAATTTTTTAATTTGTTTTTGTTTATTTTGCCCAGCAATTAAGCAATAAGCAACACACAAAAAAACATCAAAAAGTGGCCCACAAAAAAAAAAACAAGTAAAAAGCAGAAACAAAAATAATCGAAATAAATATCAAAAATGTCTGATATTCTGAACGTTGAACAGCATCGAACCATTGAGGAGTTCAAGCAGAATCTGGAGGAACTTCTGCCCGATGTACGTAAATCAAGTTTAAATAGGTGCAAAAACGAATCATTTCCATTTGAATTCAATTTTCATATTTTTCCGCACCAACCAATTTTATTACTCACGCTTACGCTCACGTAATCAAAAAAGTGTTTGCTCTTTTTCCTGTAGTTGTTCTTGCTGTCGGCATACTTTATGGTTTTCTTTTCTTTTTTTTTGAAATCGATAACACAGACAAGCGCACAAAAAAAAATCTCAACAGGGGTTTTTTTTCTTTGCCTTCGTTTTATAGGCAGTTACAGTGAATACCTTTGATAAAGTTTACCCACCTTTTGAAATCGCACTCAGCTGACCAGTGGACAAGAACAAACTTCCGTTAGTTGTCAGTCAGAGCACTGGGCCATTTAGCCTGTGCGTGGCTTATCACAAAAGCAAGTGGCCTATTGCCTAGGACAAAGCCAACCAACCATCCACAATCGTCATCGTCACTTACCCGCTTGCGCTGCTCCTTTCTCATCCATATATATACATACATATATATCATGTCTATATATATCATGTGTATATATATATATATATATATATATATATATATATATGTAGAATGATTACCATATACGTAACCAGGTGCTATTTTCGATTTTGCTGCCATTCTGCCACAAGACTTTATCTTATCGGGAAACGCAACGGCGAACGAAATAGTCGAAGCAACATCATCATCGAGCCGACCGACACAAATTCTACGCAATCACCCATATATGGCAAGGCATACAAACTTTATAGCATTCTATACTATACTATATGGCCATGATGAGAATTTCACACCATAGTCACAAACATTTGCAAGTCCAACACCCAACCACCGCCCCCAAGCGAAATGTTTGCGCTTCTCCATGGGGAATTGGGAAAGTTTCTAATACTCCTCCACTCAGCATTCAACGGTCAACTGAACGTTATATGCATATATGCAAATACTTCCCGCAATTGTGCAAATCTAGAACTTAACTTTATTAACTGTAGTAAATATATATATATATTAATAGCTCTTAACGCTGAATGTTTAACTGGCTTCGTAATCTCGGTTCGGACATAAAAACTTTATGTTCTGTTTGTAAATCACTTAGTATTTTTTTTTGTTTTTGTAACGCTAATCGCAAGATTCTTTTGCGGTAAAAATATTTCCCATAATTTCAAAGTTGTTAATAGTTATTTTTGTAAATCGTGCAACTGACTGCTGTAATTCCAAGATAACGCATTTTATTTCATAGCCGATGATCGCATGATTCAGGCATTTCGATATCGATAGTGATAACGATAACGATTGTCTTAACTAAAGCTAGATACAAACTTTACACATACGTCAGTTAAACTGACTGCCAATAATCAATTACTGATGACTATGAAATGATGTGCACCAACTTGATGAAGTCGAAAACTGTAGATAGATATGCATATAGATATAGATATATATATTGATAATAGTGGGGAAGTGGAACTCTTAAGCATGTGCAGGTGACGTGTTAAGCCTTTAAAGAACACCACATGGCAAAGCAAATGATGGTCTGCAATGTGTTTAGCGATTCATCTATTCGATCTATTCGAAGGTGAATCCGATCGATGAGTCAGCAAAGTAAACAACAGAAATTTGCCTAATTGAAATAGCAATGAATGAGTAAGATAATTAGTCAGCCAATCAGATACATAACTCATTCAGTCAAAATGTTTGAATTTTTCCTCTTTGGTTTTTGTTTTTTGTCTTGCAGCTGGACGCCAATAAGGATGGCTTCATTGATCTGCACGAGCTGAAGGATGCACTCAATCAGGTCGGCTTCAAGCTGGCCGGTTATCAGGTGCGCGAGATGATCGATGAGTTCAAGAGCAAACAGCGAACGGCGCATCAGGGCAAATTGAATTTGGATGAGTTTGAGACGCTGTGCCTGGATTTGAAGTCAAAGGATGTGGCCAGCACATTCAAGACGGTCGTCTCCAAGAAGGAGAACTTGGAGACGTTAGGCGGCATGTCCAGCATATCGTCCGAGGGCACCACGCATTCGGTGCGGCTCGAGGAGCAGCTGGCCTTCTCCGATTGGATTAACTCGAATCTGGGACATGACAAGGATCTGCAGCATCTGCTGCCCATCGATGCCGAGGGCAAGCGTCTATATCAATCGATCAAGGACGGCATCCTGCTGTGCAAGATCATCAATCACTCCTGCCCCGACACAATCGATGAGCGCGCCATCAATAAGAAGAGCCTGACCGTCTATCGCGAATTCGAGAATCTGACGCTGGCGCTCGTCTCGTCGCAGGCCATTGGCTGCAACATTGTCAACATTGATGCCCACGATTTGGCCAAGGGTAAGCCGCATTTGGTGCTCGGCCTGCTCTGGCAGATCATTCGCATTGGCCTGTTCAGTCACATTACGCTGGACAGCTGTCCCGGCTTGGCCGGCCTGCTGTTCGACAATGAGCGTTTGGAGGATCTGATGAAAATGTCACCGGAGGCCATATTGCTCCGATGGGTGAATCATCATCTGGAGCGTGCCGGTATCTCGAGACGCTGCACCAATTTCCAATCGGACATTGTCGACTCCGAGATCTATACGCATCTGCTGAAACAAATTGCCGGCAATGAGACCGATGTCAATCTGGATGCACTCCGCGAATCCGATCTGCAGTCACGTGCCGAGATAATGCTGCAGCAGGCGGCCAAATTGAATTGTCGCAGCTTCCTCACGCCGCAGGATGTCGTTAATGGCGTCTACAAGCTGAATTTGGCCTTTGTCGCCAATCTGTTCAACAATCATCCCGGCCTGGACAAGCCCGAACAGATCGAGGGACTCGAGTCCATCGAGGAGACGCGCGAAGAGAAGAGTATGTTGTTGACTACCCCAATTGATTTGATTGGATTGATTTGAACTGATTTCATATATTATTTTCCAGCTTATCGCAACTGGATGAACTCGATGGGCGTGGCGCCGCATGTTAACTGGCTGTACTCGGATTTGGCCGACGGCTTGGTCATCTTCCAACTGTTTGATGTCATCAAGCCGGGCATTGTCAATTGGAGTCGCGTCCACAAGCGTTTCACGCCACTGCGCAAATTCATGGAGAAGCTGGAGAACTGCAATTATGCCGTTGATCTCGGCAAACAATTGAAATTCTCTCTCGTCGGCATTGCTGGACAGGATCTGAACGATGGCAATGCCACGCTCACATTGGGTATGTACCAATATATAGTATATACGAGTATATATATATATATACGAGTATATCTATAGTAAATCGTATATATGCACTACAATTTCTTTGTTTTTGGCTTTGCTTAATCGATAGCTCTGATCTGGCAACTGATGCGCGCCTACACATTGTCCATATTGTCCCGGCTGGCCAACTCGGGTAATCCGATCATCGAGAAGGAGATTGTCCAGTGGGTGAACACCCGGTTGAGCGACGCCGGCAAGGAGTCGAAGCTGAAAAACTTCAACGATCCGGCGATTGCCGATGGCAAGATCGTTATTGATTTGATCGATGCCATCAAGGAGGGTAGCATTAACTACGAACTGGTGCGCACCAGCGGCACTCAAGAGGTACGTGTCCCCTCTCAGCTCCTTCTCCGTCGCTATGAATGAATTTGAATTGAATGCATTTCATTGTTATTTAGGATAACCTGGCCAATGCCAAGTATGCCATCTCAATGGCGCGTAAGATTGGCGCTCGTGTTTACGCCTTGCCCGAGGACATCACCGAGGTCAAGCCAAAGATGGTGATGACCGTGTTTGCCTGCATGATGGCGCTGGACTATGTGCCCAACATGGACAGCGTTGATCAGAACAACCACAACAACAGCAACAACAGCAATTGAATCAACAAACAACAACGACAACAACAACTACAACTACTCAATTACACTTAATCAAAAAGGAGAGTAACAAAGTAAAACCAACCAACCCACAACAATAACAAAAAATATGTAAACAATACGTACTACATACATGCATGCCTACATACATACAAACATACAAACACACAAACATACAAACATACAAACATACAAACATACATACATAAGTGCATATGTATTTGGTAATTAACTAAAATTAACTTAAACAAGTGGCGAAATAACAACATCAACAACAACAACAACACAACATGAAACAACAGCAAATTGTTCTTGCAACGTTCTTTTAGAATTTTTTTTATTATTATTATTGTATTATTTTTTTGCTATTGTAATTAAGTGTAAACAGTAAAAAAAAAACAAACAGCAAAAAAAAAAACTCACACAACACATTTTGAGTTGCTTGTGTTCATTATTAATTTTGTTTACAAAAATTAATTGTTTAATTTTTTTTTAAACTTGAACCTTATTTTATAAATAAAGGTTTGGCCCTTTCTGCTTTAGTTATTATCTGTTTATCTTCCCGGCAAAGAGTTGAACGTGCACGAAATTTGTAATATGTAACAAGAGAAACTAAATACTTTGTAATATATATTTATATACAATATACATGCGTCTATCCATAAATACTACATACATATACATATATATATATATATATATATATATATATATATATACATAAAGCTATATATATTTATATACATATAAAATGATATATTTATCTATATATAAATCTATTTTTGCATAAAGAGTTGCCTGATCAAGAAAAAGGGACAAAGATGTAAGCAAATGCGGCAACTTTTTTTTCTAATTGTAAGCAAACATTTTAAGCCACTTTTGTTTATGTTTTCTTTCATCTTTTTTTATGTGTGTGTATTGTTTTACCTGTTTCGTATTGGAGCGGGACGGCAACAAATGCATGGCTTTGAAAGAGCTAGCAAATTATATGCCGAACAGGTTTTTTTTTAGTGCAATGAAGAAAATTGACAAAACTTAAACTAATTATCATACGCATTTCGAAACTAAAATAATAAAGTAAACAACAACAAAACGAAAGAAAAAAACAACAATTATATTATTTATTTACTCGAAGGAATTACTGAAAGCTAAAAGTCCCAAAGGTGGTAAGTAATTTTCTAGGAAAAACAAACAAGGATCTGAAATGTGTAAATTGCAGAAAATGGTTTCTTAATATGTGCATCTAGGATATAGTTATAGATGTTTATATTGTAAGTAAAGCTCGTTATGGGTATTGTTGGCAGCAGCAGCAAAGAACTTTTAATTGATTATGAATGGTTTTCATGCTTGAATTTGGAGCCTTAATATAAATAGCTTATTGTTAGTCGTATTTACATATCCACATTATGTTAAGTGCAGTGCAGGGAGGAGGAGTAGAGCGTAATTGCAATCGAGATTATATTTTTGAATTACTTAAACGAGAGCAGAACTCATGTTCGGCGGCAAACAAAGTGTGCTTCTTCTTCCTACTCACGGCGATTGTCATGCGCACTCAAACAACAATCGAGCTATCGTAACGTAATCATATTTCCGATAACTATCGTAACGTAATTCTAAT
Organism: Drosophila basisetae; assembly: GCA_035041595.1. Taxonomy (NCBI): domain Eukaryota; kingdom Metazoa; phylum Arthropoda; class Insecta; order Diptera; family Drosophilidae; genus Drosophila; species Drosophila basisetae. The sequence continues at coordinate 21,234,712 of JAWNLB010000174.1, forward strand.
ATTTCCGATAACTAGTCGCGAGTCGCAACACAAGTTACCTACATAATTAAATACAAGACGGAAAATAAGAACTAGATATGAATAAAAGTTCAGCACACCGGATATTTGCAAGTATATTTAATGTGAGTAATTTGAACCGAAATACTTGTGTGTTCCTTTAACATTTAGTATCGTTATTAAGGTATCGTCAAGACGCTATGCAACGGAGCCGACAACGCAAACACAGCCACGGCCAAAGAAGAATCCTCCGGTGTACGTTGGTCTTACACAACCGCCAAATCCACAGTCGGTGAACAGCGATTATATTGGCCCACCGGATCCGAAATCTAATCTACGGCCTTATATATGGCACTACGATGAAAATGAAACAGAAATGGCAAAGAAATTGCGTCTATTGCGAATTGAGGTTGAAAAGTGGAATATGGAGTTCTGGACAAAGCATAACAAACGCTTCTATGAGGTTTGTGTTGTATTTGTTAATTTTGTTGTCCACCGGTGGACTGATCATTCAACTCACGACATGTATTTTTAGCACTTGGTGGGCTCAGCGTCTCTATTCCCCTTGCTATCTTACTCATTATCTCTCTCTATCTATCTCTCAATGGTGCTTTCTCCGTTTGTTTTGTGTTTCTGTGAAATCTAAAAACGAAATTTTGTTTGTTTTGTTCGATTTGCAGGAGAAAGACGATTTCGTTCGTCTATATAAATTAAATGGGAATGACGAAATAAGCGCCGATCAAATGAGTGTTTTTTATAAAACATTTTTGGATAAGAATCGACGCATACATTTGATGTACAACATCTCTTGGTATTTGAAAAACTTTGATATGCTAACCTTAGCATTTGCAGTGCAGGTGCAAAAATTACTAAATCGCCGACGAAAAAAGGAGACGCGATGACTACCTGTATATCCACATACACATAGGTCCAGGCCGTTATATAGACATAAGTATATCAGTTGTTAACGACAAACATATACACATATATGTATATATATATAGACATTTTGGTGTATGTACATAATGTTGTAAATCGTTGGAATTTATGGATAAGTTAAATTGATTTACAAAAAAAGCAAAGTATATATATTACAAATAAACGAAAAATCATATGTATAAAACATATTGTTTTATGGTGTAAAGTGTTGACATTTACTTATAATTTAGAGATACATTTGATTATTTATTTGTAGGTATGTTAAAAAAGTCGAAAAGAAATTAAGTAAAAATACATTAAATTTGGATGTACACCAAATAAATTACTACGCCACTTGGGAAGAGATTGTTTCTTTTTTTTATATATATATTCTTCCTATACAGTCTCGTAATAGATAAAAAAAAAACTATATTCAAAAATAATAAACAGAAGGCACACCCACATCTGAGCTGCTCCTGAAGAGCAACGCCAAGGCTTTGGGTAGAAAAATGTACATATATATATATATATATATATATATATAGGATCGTAATACATACGACTCATAAGGTAAGTAACATAAAATACATACTTAAAATTGTATCTATAGATAATTTATGCGTGAAGTTCTCCATCTTGTTCTTGCTGTTTTTGTTTTTCTTTTGTTTTGTTTTTCTTCAAATTTATACTATAAAACACGTTTGGCTTATGAGCAATAGGATACAAATTAGCTACAATATGCACGGGGAGCGCATTCTTACAATTTATAAACTTTCCAATATATATATATACATATATATATATATATATATATGTATATATCTATATATATATTACTAAATATACTATTTTGATGATGTGGTTTACAATGTGTGGATAACAACATTATTATTATTATTATTTTGTGTTCACTGGGGGGCGGCGATTCCGCGTACACCTGAACTCTGCTGGTATTGGGGGTTTGATCGGTTTTGGTTTCGGTACTCGTGGCCGTATTGGTACAAGTGCTAGTTCTAATGCGGGTGATCGTGCTGCTGGAGTAACCGGATCCTAGTTCATCCATTTTCGACAATTCGGCGCCCCACAGGCACAGGGGATCTTATGGGATTCATCCTCGATATCGAACTTGTAGTCATACGACAGCTAACAAAACAAACGTAAGCATTCATATAATACAATGGACAAAAGTCAATTGATATGATAGATACCTCTTCGCCACGATAGATCTTACGCTTGGCAAATATGATTATGCGCACATCGCGATCAACCTCAACGATCTCAGTGACACAGTTCGGATTGCAGGAGTGATTAATGTAGCGAGCCAGGCCGCCGCTTAGAGTTGCATCGACAACGCGATCCTCATCCAGGCGGAACATATAAATACCACGATTCTGCAGTTGGACAGACAATTAGGTTATACGTGCATTGATGCATTGGTGATGGATTGGTTGATATTCGCTCACCTTGGATTCGTATTGCTTTTCACGTATCTCGGACACCTCCGTGCGGATTACCTCGCCAATATACTCAATTATCATCGTATGCTTCTCAATGTCGCGGGCCGCATACAAGCCCAGCCCCTGAATTTTGGATCTGATCGACAGGAATATGTTATATACATATATATATATATATACTGATAGCAGATAGGGTAGCATCGCTTACCGCGCCAGGTAGACGTTGTTGCGCCACTCCTGCTTCATCTTTTTGTACTGCGAACTCTTGGAGTGGACAAACTGTTTGCTATACGGGCAGGCAACTTCGCCGGCAATTGCCGCAGAATTTGCCATACGTTGTGTGGTGCAACTGCCGGCGGTGCGTTGGGTGTGTGGCTTGCGCCAGACGAGCAGCTGTCGTTGCTTGGGCTCCGTGCGCGCAGCACCCGATGGATTAATGGCCAGCGGGAATTCCAGCAGCGGATTGCGTCCATATTTAAATCGATAGTCGGTCAGTGTCTCGATGCCAGGCAAACTTTCCAGAATGCGCACAATCGCCGGCTCCGTCAACCCGAACAGATCCTCGCCACTAATGTGTTGCGGAAAGAGCTGCAGCAACTTGTGCACCTGTCGCAGACGCTGGATCGGCTGCAGTATCTGCTGCCAGACGCCCGATGGTGTGCTGTCGCGGTACTCACGATCCGGCTCCTTGTCGTGGCCCTCGTGCACCTGAATGCGGAACTCCGGCCGACAGCCAACCTCGGCAATGCTGCACACATAGCGACATCGTCGATTCGGCCGTCGAGTGCACCAATAATAGCGGCTCTAAATAATAATACAGTTGTTAGTTGCTGGAGGAAGATGGGTGTTCTTCATCCAATTTATCCAATTTGCTACTTACCACCTTGTAGCCAATGGGGTAAATGTAATGGGACGTATGGAACGCCTCCAGTTGATGTGGCAACAGTTGGCCCACATTGAGAAACGTCATGTTGCCGACGCGCAGCAGATTGGTCAGCTCCGAATAGTGCATGACGGTGGCCACCTGTCGATTCTCGTCCCGGTCGACAAACACCCGACGATGCACAACGAACGAGCTGAGCTCGCTATCCGCTGCACTTGCCGAGCTGGTCGACGCATGCGTGCTGCAATGCACCGATTTGTCCTTGTAGAAGACGCACTCCTCTTTAATGGCGCAGGGCAGATGATAGAGACTGTTGCAGCGCGACTTAAAGCACTTGATTGTCGCGCCCAATTGGTGGCAGGCAACGCACACCTGATTCAGTCCAGCCTGCAGAGCCGTCGGGAAGTTCATCAGTGCACCCGCAACCGTTTCGAAGACATCGTTCGACCATAACGCACAATTCAGATGAACCTGGTTTGGTGAATGGTTAACAAAGTTAACAAAGTGCAAATAAACCACTCAGTCGAACAGTTGCCACAATTATAAATTGCGCTTGAGTCACTCACCCATTTGTCGACATCAAAGTTGAGGAGACGTGAGGGACCATCGGCCTGGCCATCGCCACGCTGATTACAGAAGACGCACTGGCGCGTATCCTCGAGTGCACCCAGAGCGTCTCTTTCCCACACCGTATTATTTGATGTCGCCGCATCCGTTTCGGACCGATGGGCGCTGCGATCAGTGCTCGTCGCAAAGCAATCGGCGCTGTAACACTTGATGATGCACTTGCGCTTCACTGGCGGCGTCGCTGTTGCTGTCGCTGTCTTCAAATCCTGTGAAGGCTGTTGCTGCTGCTGCAGGTGTTGATGTAGTGGCTGCTGCTGCTGCTCCATATCAACGTCTTCTTCCGCTTTATCAATGGGAATGACGTGCTGGGATGCGGTCGCGGTTGCAGTTGAAGTTGCAGTTGATGATGTTGCCGTCATGTCGCTGTCGATCGTCAGCGATTCGTCATCGATTGGTTCGTCCTTGCCGCGATATTTGTACTGCGTGAAGCAGCTACGATTGCAGAAATAGACAAAGGCCGATGGCGGGGATTGGCGCGGCAGTAGGGCACGCAGACGGGCAAGCATTGGCGATGGCTGATCCTCGGGCACATTCTGGTGCGGCACACGCAGACCAAAGGCGGCAATGGCGCTGCCACAGCAACGGCACAACTTCCGCTGACCGGTGAGTATTTTCCGCAGATTGCCCTGACTAGTTGGAGTTGCTGCCGCTGCCGCTGCCGCTGCCGCCGCTGCTCCCCGTCCACGTCGCTGTCCCTGTCCCTGTCCCAGTCCCTGTCCGGACTCATCGCCCAGCTCCGAATCGGACTCCGTTACCGTTTCGCCTGGCTGCTTGTCCGTCTTGTCCGCCGCTGTGTTGTTCGCTTCAATTAACTTGCAGGTTAAAGCGGGCGTCAAATGCAACAGATTTGCCAAATCTCGCAGCACGCCGGCAATATTATCGGTTGCCGATGGATGCAGCGAGAGTATCACATTTTGGTTCTTCTGCTGATAGTTGTTGTTGTTGTTGTTGTTGTTATTATTGTTATTGTTATTGTTATTGTTGCTGCTGCTGCTGTTGTTGCTGCTCACGATACCGGTGCTGGTGCTGCTGCTGCCTATGGCAATAGTTGCCGTGTTGGTCGCTGCTGCTGCTGCTGTTGCTGCTGCTGCTGCTGCTGGCACTGTTACTGTTAGACCCAGGTCAAGCTGCTGCACCTTGCGCAACTCCTCGGCACAGCTGCGCATCAGTTGAGAGACAGGTGGTCGCATTGTGCTCGCCTCCATGGACAGGGCAATGGGTGACATGCGTCCGGGCGCACAGCGTTGATTGATGTTCGTATTGAGCAGCACCAGACCCGGATAACGGCTATGACGCGCCCACGCAACGGCACCATCCAAGCGCATATTTGACGACTGCTGCTGCTGCTGCACTTGCTCCACCAGTTCGGTGGTCTCCAGATTGCAATCGCGAACAGCGCTTATCAAGCGGAGCAGACGCTCGCGCGGATTGCGCTGGATGTGTGATGAGAATTCCTGATCGTAAAAGTCGTTCTGTATGGTTGACATGGCGGCTCCACTCGAAGTGTTGCTGCTGCTGCCACTCGCATTGGCTGAGGTGATGTTGCTGCTGCTTGGTTCACTGCTGCCGCCAAAGCGTTCGCTGTCGTACAGCGATTTAATGCTGGGATGACGCACATTGCCAAAGCGGCCCAGCAGCTGATCACAGTCGATGTCGCCGCCACTGCCGCTGCCACTGCCACTGCCATCGGCATTGCTTTCGTCGAGCTGTCGCTGTAGCTGCAGTGCTCGCGATATTGCTTTCAATTTGCCACCGCCGGCACCGTTGCCAAAACCGGCACCGCCACCAATCAGAAAATTGCGATTGAGCAGCGGCTCCAGCACTTGTAGCGGCTGCATTTGTCGTATGTGCGTCATCAGCTTGTCGGTAAATGCATCGTGATCCTCCTCCACTTTGGAGAACTTGCGCACCCGCTTCTTCAGCATGGGCGAGCCCATGCTCCCCGCACCGCTGCCACCGGCACCCAAGTGTCCGCCAGCTACCATCTGGCCGCCCAGCTGCGAATTGGTAGTCACGTTGGCCAATTGGACCACGGCGCCAGCGGGCAATGCGCCAGGCATATCCTTCAAGCTATTTGCCCCAGCAGCCGCAGCGGCGGCAGCAGCAGCAGCAGCAGCCGCAGCACCAGCAGCACTGTTCGCATTGCTGCGTCGCGGCTTTTGTGTCTCTCGCTTGCGTCGCTTCCGTTGCTCCACAGCTTTCGGCTCGGGCAACGTTGCCTGCGCCGCTGCTGGCATTGATTGTTGTTGCTGCTGCTGTTGTTGCTGCTGCTGATGATGCAGTTGCTGTTGCAGCTGCTGGTGTATATGTTGTTGCTGTTGCTGTTGTTGCTGCTGTTGCTGTTGTTGTTGGTGCTGTTGCTGATGCTGTTGTTGGTGCTGTTGTTGGTGCTGTTGTTGGTGCTGTTGTTGGTGCTGTTGTTGATGCTGTAGCTGCTGTATTTGCTGCTGCTGTAGCTGTTGTTGCTGCAATTGCATTTGCATCTGGTGTTGCTGCTGTTGTTGTGGCTGCTGCTGCTGCTGTTGTTGTTGTTGCTGTTGCTGTAAGTGTTGTTGTTGCTGGTGCTGCTGCAAGTGTTGGTGTTGCTGCTGTTGCTGCTGCTGTAGCTGCAACTTTTCGTAAATTGTTGGGGGCGCTGCGATGCGTGTTTTGATCAACTCATGCTCCTTATTATTGCTGTTGACCAAAATTTCCGTTTTCAGCTCCAACGCAGGCTTCTCCTCGATATGTTGCTGTGGCTGTTGCTGCAAGTGTTGCTGTTGTTGTTGCTGTTGCTGTTGTATTGGCAGCTTGCGCTTCAGCGTTTCGCAAATCATGAGACTTGTGTGCCCGTCCTGCATTTTCCAGTTGTCGCCATGTGTCGCCGCTGACGGCGTCGTCGTCGTTGGCACTGACTTATCCGGCTCGTCATCGAGCGGCTCCAGTTTGGCCAATTTGCTGAGCTCCTTGCTGGGCTTGGTTGTTATGGAAATCGTCACGTTTGATACATTGCCGGTGCTCAGCTCGTAGGGCGGCGGCGGCGGCAGCTGTTGGTGTTGCTGCTGCTCCGTTTTCAGGCTTGACTCCACTAGCAATGTGGGCGGCAGCTTATTGACAACGGTAGGCAGGACGACGGTGGACTGGGCAGCCGTCACTGGTGTTGATATGAACGATGTCTCCTTGGACACAATTTGCACCGACTGCTTCAGCTGTGGTGCTGCTGCTGCTGGTGCGGGAGCAACAGCAACGGCAACAGTTGCTGCTGCTGCTGCTGCTACGGTTGTTGGCGGTGCACCAGCAACCGTTGCAGCCGTTACTGCTGCCGTTGTAGTCGCTGCCGCTGTTGTTGTGGCAATTGTTGTTGTCACTATCGCTGCCTTCGTCTCTGGCTGCAATTCCAACAGCTTTTGTGGCTCATTTGTTGGCGTTGATGTGTTCGAGCTGCTGGACGGCGCTTGACTAATTGCCACCATGGTAGCTGTTGTTGTTGTAATAGTATTACAGCTGCCACTGCCACTGCCGCCGCTGCTGGTGCTGCTGTTGTTGCTGCTACTCACAGCCGTCGGTACTGGAGGTATAACTGGCCTTGCCAGCTGGGCCTCCAGCGAGCTAACCAACCCCATGCTCGGCGCACGCACATTGATAACTTTGCGGGCGGACAGCGGCGCCGACGTAATTGAAATCTGTTGCAGATTGTGACTGTTGTTGCTGTTGGCGTTGCTGCTGCTGCTGTTTTGCAGCAATTGCTTGAGCAGCGCATTGTTGGAGTCATCCACACGACTGGGCGTCACCAAGCGTTTCTCTTGCGCCTTCGAGCTCAGCAACTCCTGGTCCGGCTGATCAGCATTGACATCCTTACTGCTGCTCTCGGGTGGCGGCGGTGGTTGTGGCAACTGTGTTGTTTGCTTCACCAGCAGCAACTTTGGCTTGGTGTCCGATTCACTGGCATCGGACTTATCAGCTGGGCTGAGCTTGACCGTCTGCGGTTTCAACTGCAGCTTGGTCACCGTCTCAGTTTCCAGCGCATTGAATTGCTGTAGCGAGGCTGGCGTTGTCAGCAATTTGGCCTTCTGTTGACCCATCGGTGCCTTGGACACCACCAGCGAGATGTTCTTTTGTAGCGATATAATGGGTCGCGTGAATATTTGGGCGCCACCAGCTGTTGTTGCCTTGTTGTCGTCATTTGCAGCAGTTCCGGTTCCCTGTGGCTGCTGTTGCTGCTTGAATATATTGATGTTGGGCGCACAGTGCAGCTGATTTTTGTCGAGTGGCTTGATAACAACGCTGTTTATCTTGCCAAACTCGCTGCTGGCATCGCTGCCATCCAGCGATTTGCTTTTGTTTAACAATATCTTTTGTATGTTCTCGCTGTAGGTAATCGTTTTCGGCTGCTGCTGCTGTTGTTCGCTTTGTTCGCCCCCATCAAGTTGTTTTTCTAGCATTGTAAATGTCTGGCTTGAATTAGTTGGTGTTATTGTAACAATGCTGCCGGTGCTTGGTTGCTGCTGCTGCTGTTGTTGGTGCTGCTGCTGTTGTTGTTGTTGTTGCTGCTGTTGTAGCTGTAGCTGTTGCTGCTGGAACTGCAGCGACATCTTTTTGCTAACCACCTTGGCGGTGACAATTTTTGCATTTGCAGGTTTAATTTGCACATTGGCAAATGATACAAATGTTGTTGGATTCTTGCGTGTGCCTTTTAACAGCTTGGTGAGGTTCAGGTGCTGCTGCTGCTGTTGTTGCTGTTGATGCTGCTGCTGTTGTAGTGCTGTTGTCAGCGATGCTGTTGTTGCTGTTGTTGTCAATTGCTGCTTGCTTTCGACTATTGTCGCACCACCAGCTGTGGTTGCCCCACTAACGCTCATTAGCTGGCCACTTTGCAGGATTTGCGGCTTTAGCAGCGGTACAGATATCGTCTTATTGCCAATGGACACCTTGGCCGTTGTCTGTGTGCCTTCGGCCAATTTCTTGGCATTCACCATTAGGTGCTGACCCTTGAATTTTGCATTTAAATTTACGCGATTCAGGAGAGTTGTGGTTGCTGTTGCTGTCGCTGTTGTTGCTCCTGCAGAGCTGAACAAGCTATAGCTACCAGGGTGTGCTGCAGACTTCACAATGCTGGTTGTTGTTGTGTTGCTTACAACAATGTTGTTGTTGCTGCTGCTGTTGTTGTTGTTGCTGCTACTGCTGCTTGTGCTGCTGCTATTGATGTTATTTGTGACCTGTGTCGTCTCGTGTGTGGCTGTGTTTAGCTCAGCCGTTGTTGTTGCTGGCAGTAGCACATATTCCAGTTCATCAATCGAAACTGTTTTGCCCAGCAGCTGTTGTTGCTCGCTGCTGCTGTTGTTGTTGTTGTTTTGATGCGGCTGATCGGCACTGGGCTCAATCGATATGATGGAGGCTGTCGAGGAGCTTGACGAGGCCGAAGAGCCGGCAGCATCTTTTTTGGTAAAGCTGGCAAAATCTGCAAAAATCAAGTATATTCAATATATATTGAATGTCAATTGTACAAATCATTAAAGCCACTTACTTTGCTTTGGATTGTTACTGTTGGTGTTGGTGGTGTTAGTATTGGGGGTGCTGGCGGTACCGGACGACTCCTCGGACTTAATGGCGCTCATTTCGCAGACAATGATTTGATCGTCGCGTGCTTCCCAGCAGACGTCAGCAGCAGCAGCGACAGCAGCAGCAGCAGACCCAGCAGTTTCTGTCTTGGCGTTCGCCTGACTGACAAATTGTGGTTCGTCTGTAGTTGTTGTTGTTGATTTAACGCTGATTGTGGCTGTTGTCGACGCTGCTGCTGCTGTTCCTGTTGTTGGTGGTGGTGGTGGTTGTGCTGCTGATGCTGGTGATGCTACTGTTGCTGCTGCTGCTGATATTGTTGATGTAGATGTAGCTACACGTTGTTTGGCGGGTAAACTGGTTGTAGGCGTGCATATAACAATGTCGCGTTTTAGTTTCTTGCGATTGGCATCATCGGTGTCATCAACGCTGCTGCGCTTCTGTATGGTTATTGTGTTAAAACTGAGCGCCGCCGTTGCAGATGTTACACGTTCGGGTTTTGCTTTTTCGGCGGCAGCAGCCGCAGCAGCAAGCGATGTTGTCACTTTCGATATATTCATAACAACAAACTATGCGGCCAACACACACATTTAAGCGCTAGCACAATTCTAGCTTAATGCACTACGATTCCGAGCTCGGTTTGTTTGTATCTACATATAGAGAATGTTTCAAAATATACACTGCTTAGACAAAAAAAAATGATTTTCGTGTACGCGCAGGGTATCCTAAACTTTAACCAGTGATAATATATGAAGAAAAATACCACACTTTGGCAGCGTTGCATTTTTCGATAACATTATGTACACACACCCACACTGAAAATACTGTGTATCCACTATAGCGCTGGCTGAATATATTTAATATTCAACCTGTACCTGTGCATGGTCAAAATTAATACGAATCATATGCGTAGCATTAAATACTGTTCATTATTATTAGCATTAATTGACAAAATTGCATTAAGATTAAGAACTTTCGTAATTTCCAGTTGTATCTTAAAATAGGCGCATGTCGACAAATCGTGAATGTGAGAGAGAGAATGTCTGGTATGGTAGCTCTGCGTCGAAACCAGTGCTGCAATACGAAAGAACAAATGCCCCTGTACATACAATAATTTATTAAATATTATGTAAATGTGCCAATGTGCGCAGAACTGAGCGATAAGTAAGAAATATAACATATAATAGATATATGCATTTAAGATTTTCATGTTATTATTAATAATTAATTATCACAGCTTAAAATCGAGAGTTTGCCAGTCTGGCAACGCTGCGCTGATGCAACCAGCGACAGGCAAAAATTCGTGAATTGAGGACTCTTATAAAATAATAAAAGAAAACATGTGGTGCTTGAAGACGGTCACACAAGTACTTAAAAACAGCATTGCGTGTAAGTGATTAATTTTTGTTCGGCAGGACATATTTAACTTATCCGAAATCATTCAATATTTACTTATAGCTGCAAATTGGAACTACAATTGTATAGCCGGCCTTAAATATTTCCCACCTCCAATCAAATATGAAAGTAAGCATAAGTTAATATTCTCGTACCCTGTACCCAATAAAAATGACCAAATTCATATGCTGATGAATCGAACCAGTGAATTCGATCTCGCGATTTTCACAATAAATACAATACAATATTCATTTTTGGAGCTGGGTACAGGGTAACTCATAGCGACCACTCCCGATTATATCACTCACGATGATTATTTTTGTTGATAATGATGTTTGTAGATATTGAGAAAGTGGAACGACCCAAGCTGCGAATTATGGAGCGGATGCCGCAACATCCGCCCAATTTGCGGCCTCCCAAAATGCAGAAGCGTCTACGCTATATGCGCGGTCCAGAGCTGGTCCACAATCAGCTGCTCCACAAACAGTATGCGATCGTTGCGACTGGAGGAGGTCGTTTGCGCTGGGGCCACTACGAGATGATGCGTCTGACGATTGGCAGGAAGATGAACGTAAACACAATGTTCGCCACATGGCGAGTACCAGCGCCCTGGCAGCCGATAACCAAAAAGGGACAGGGCCAGCGCATGGGCGGCGGCAAGGGGGCCATCGATCATTATGTGACACCGATTAAGGCGGGTCGTGTCATCGTTGAGATCGCTGGCAGATGCGAGTTCATCGAGTGCCGCGGCTTCCTGCAGCAGGTGGCCAATCAGCTGCCCTTCCAGGCCACTGTTGTCTCCCAGCAAATACTTGACGAGCAACGCGCGACAGAGGAGCACCAGGCACGCCAAAACGAGAATCCCTTCACTTTCAAATATGTTGTACAAAACAATTTAAATGGTTGCCATCGATGGCTGTCGCCAGTGGACCACAAGTGGTTCGGCAAGCATTTATAGAATAGGTTATATCAGCTAGTTTAATGTTTAATAAATTGAACAGCATGTCAATTGTTTTGTTTAAAATACACGCATATTTCAATGCAAAGCCAGCCACCCGCATATAGTATATATCAGAGAATGATTAAGTTGGAAAACGTTTTTAATTTATGATTCTATTGCAAACATTCGTTTAATTTCCATTTTTGTGTATATGGGTAATATGTAAGACTTCGCACTTTATATATGTTTTGTTCTGCTTTGTTTTTTGTTTGTTTTGTTTAATATAATGTATGTGTTGTATTTTAATTGCACGACATTGGAATCAACGTTATCGCTCTTGTTATCGTTATCGTCGTCGTAATCGTCATCTCTGCTTAACAATCAGTATCGTACCAGGCAGCCAGGTTATTGTTGTCATTGGGTGGCGTCGGCATGGCATCCAAATCAAAGTTAAGAGCGGCCGCATCAATCTCGCCGACATCCATGTCCATGGAGTAGGGCGATGTGGGTGCCCCACCCGGTGGTGCAGCGCCACTGCCGCCAGCACCCCCGCTCACTGCATTGCCAGCAGCGCCAGCACCACCACCTACTGGACTGCTGATCTCGAGACCCTGCATTGAATCTATTGGTAGAGTATCATATCCTGTAGAATGAAAAGTCAAAAGTAAGCAACAATTATTCGCGTGCTCACCACAACATTTTTTGGGGCAACAATGTTATGTACGATATTATTAAAGGATAATTATAACAATTATATATGTATAAAAGATATTCAATATTAATTGGCTAGAAAAAAAAGAGCATTCAGCCGCTCTCAAATGACTTATAAACATAGATACATACATATATAAGCGACGCTTCTTTCAGAAATTTCTATTACATGCAATCTATTATATATTTATTTTTACTACATATGATTGATATATATGCACCATATGCACTTCAATTCTACAATTCGCTTCAAGGAAAACGTGCAAAATTATGGCTTATTTAACCAAAACATAACGCACAACGATAATCAATAACTTGAGAAGGTAATAATAGAAACAATATTCTGTAATCAGACGTAAATTAAATATGAAAAAAAAACAATAAAAAACATTTTTAAGGGCGCCTTTAACTGCACAAGGAATTTGTGTGTGGGTGGCATGTTGTGATTGTGCGTGTTGTGTGTGTGTGTGGACGGTGTGTGTGTGTGTGTGTGTGTGTGTGTGTGTGAGCCGATATGTATTTTAAGTATTGATAGTGTACAGAGTTTATGCTAACAGCACTCTGTAGATTTCGACGACTGCAGCTCGTTAACTTTTATATTTAACATTCACTGCTTTCCCTTACAGAATATGTATGCATGTAACACAAATGTGTGTGCGTGTGTGTCCAGGTTTAGCACTCACCTAAGCTCAAAATGCAGTTCTTGCGCTCTCTCTTTCGCTGGAGCACGTAGAAATGCATGTGTGTGTCTGTGTGTGTGTGTGTATGTGTAAGTAGTCGCTCAAAGCTCTCGTGTGATAGTGTACAGAGTTTATGCTAACAGCACTCTGTAGATTTCGACGACTGCAGCTCGTTAACTTTTATATTTAACATTCACTGATTTCCCTTACAGAATATGTATGCATGTAACACAAATGTGTGTGCGTGTGTGTCCAGGTTTAGCACTCACCTAAGCTCAAAATGCAGTTCTTGCGCTCTCTCTTTCGCTGGAGCACGTAGAAATGCATGTGTGTGTCTGTGTGTGTGTGTGTATGTGTAAGTAGTCGCTGAAAGCTCTCTTGTGTAACATAGAGTTTAACATATTTCGACAGAAATTCGAACTGTAATCTAAATGTTTGGCGTTACAACTGTAAAGACTCAGCCATGAAAACATTGGTAAAAATTATTCTTTTCCATTTTCGAGATGGCACTGAATATGAAGTTAAAATAAAGGGCGAGGAGCTGGGAGCGGGGGGATTGTAACTAACTAAACACACGCAAAAAGAAATGAAGTAAAGTTATACTCGGTTTCTTTCCAGTTCTTTCACAATTTACATGCAGAGCGGTGGGCGGGTGACGGAGGGTCAGAGGGTAGTGCTGATTGGAGCTAGAGATTTTTTGGGTAGCGCTGTGTGAGTTGATTTGAATTGAGTGGGTGGTCAGGAAACAGAAATACATATGGATGATATGGATTGATTATAAATGTGCCTACTTATGCATGTAATAAGTACGAGACTTAAGATAAATTCACACGATATTATTTCTGTATATGGAATTGTTGTAATTTTCCGTGCGAACATAATATTGTTTGCTTATGTAGAAATGGAATAAGACACTTTATGTATGTAAATGTTAATCGATTAATAAAAACACTTATATGTTAATCGATTCGTAAGACACTTATATATGTAATCGATTAATGAGACACCGATAGAAACGTAATGGTTAGTGATGATATCGGTGGGGAGTTCCTTGGGGTCAATCAACTACAAAGGAGTCAGGTGGGGGAGGAGCAGGGGGTAGAGGTGGTCGGTGTCGGATTAAAAGGCAAACCCATTTTATGCCATCTTCTTGTTTTACGGCTTGGCTTGAACAAACAACGATTATGCATCCATTCATTCATACTTAAAATATATGCAATGAAACGAGTGTGGTCAGGTCAGAGCGGGGCGGGGCGTGGCGGGTCGGTTTGGATTACTTGTAAGATTAGTGTTGATTGTGTGTTGATCTCCTCATTAGCCGTAGTAGTAGGTAGATGGAAGCAAGCATACATACCTTGCTGATGGAATGCGCGACCTCCGTGCGAACTGTGCACACTGGGCGGACCTTGTCCGTAAAGGCCCTCATATGCTTCATCGGTTCCAAGCATATCCTGTGATCGTGATTGGGATCGTGATTTTGTGTTCGTGTTTGTGTAGTCAATTCGAATGTGAGTTTGTATAATGTGCATGTGTGTATGTTTGTGTATGTGTGTGTTGTGTGTGTGTGATCGAAAGTAGGTCGATTGTTGTTGTGTTTGTGATTTTTTTTTAACACACATATATATATTGAATTTTTTTTGGATGGATCAGAAATGAAATGTTGTTAGGAAAGAGAAGAGACACACAGACACAGAACACGAGTTTTTGTGTTGCGTCATTTGTTTTTTAGAGAAAGGATGCGCAAAAAGTGGTCATGATTGATTGTTGATTGTTGTTTTTGTGTGATGGTTGTTGATATTATATGTGTGCGTAATGCAAGTGAATTCGGTCGGTGTATATATGTATGTGTGCGCGTGTATGTGTGTTTCGATTTTTGGTTTTTCACATAAAGAAAACATAATGAAAGAAAAAAGAAACGAAATAAATCAAAATACAAATTAATTACAAAATCAAAAATAATGACAACGTTAATTAGTAAAGTTGAGAATTATATATATAGGTGTATGAACGCAACATTTAAAAATAAATAAGTTGAAATATAAGGATAAATATACATATATATATACACACAGGTATGCACATATATGTATGTATATGGCGGCAAATTAATGGGATAACAATTCGTTTAAGTACTTTCATGTGGTGGACGAGTAACTCTAATTGAGAGTGTTTTGGATTAATATTTTTTTTTTTGGTCTTTCGAATATTGTGACTAATTCCAGAAGATCATCTATCTATCAGTGGCCAATGCTTGCAAACTCCACTTAAGTCTAACATTAAAAATAATCGTTTATCGATATACAAAATAAGGAATAATTTCAAAAATGGAATATGTAGATAATTTTCGAATACAATATATACATAATTGATATGCTTACAAATAAATAGTTATATATATATATATATATATATATATACGAGGTGTGTTCAAAAAGTATCGCGAATTTTGGATTTTCGCGGGTTACGTATAATCGAATTTCGATTTTTTTTTGTAGCGTTATGTTGGATTATACGTATTATACGTAACCCGCGAAAATTCAAAATTCGCGATACTTTTTGAACACACCTCGTATATTATATTATATATATATATTTATTTATGTACATATCTGAAGCGCTACAAATTGCTTATGTACAAATTCAAGAACTATGAAAATTTGATTTTATCATATATACATCCGAATCAAAATTAGGTCGTAGTTAAATCAATCGACACTCATGTTTATGGGGAGAGTGAGGAGTTACCATCAAATCAAAATGGCAATATTACGCACCTGTAAGTCTGGACCCATGCCCAGGTCGGCGTTGGCCCAGATGTTGTTCTCCTCGCGCAACAGCGAATTGGTCAACTCAATGGACAGTCGCTTCTTATAGTCCTGGGGCTTGTCCTCGCTCATGCGGAAGAGCACGGCTGCTGCATAGGTGGCCACGCCCTCGTTGCGCGAATGCAGTAGATCAGTGAGTGGCCCTGTGGCGCCCTCCTGCTCAATAATCTCGGCGCCCTCCTTGTCCGCGGCCAGCTCGCAAAGCACGCCAGCAGCGACGCGCTGCAGGGAATATACAATATATATACTGTAAATATGCAAATCTCAATACGAGTCCATGACTCGACTCGCTCACCTGAATGTTTTCGATTTCGTTGAAAAGCAAACGCACAAAGATCGGTATAACCGATTGCTGGCGTATGAGAGCCCGATTATGCGACTCACGCGCAAGGATATGCAAGGCGCCGACAGTCCCCTCAACAATCTCCTCCATGCGCACACCGTCGGCATACGCAGACGGCTGCTGTGACCCAGTGGTGGCAATCGAAGAACGTTGCTGTGAACAACGTAAGATTCATATTTATTATATACGCCGTTCATTTGTTTAAATTGCTTGTATATTTGAGTTTGGCATAACATAACTAAATAAACTAAGACTGTAACATAACATCTGCAACTTAACATGTAACTATGTACTTAACATATAATATCGATATCGACATCGATCGATATCATTGGTGACCACCAGGTTGATGGAAAAGAGATCAATCGTTGTAAATATAGTAGTGAGCAGGCGTAATGTAATTGAATTTTGACTGCTACAAATGTTAGTTGATGGAACTGCAATTACATTTGCACACCATGTTAAGTGCATCAGTTAAACTGCAGCCTCCAGCGATAACAGCGCTCTCTCTCTCTCGCTCTCTGCAAAAGGCGCTCGCTGATGTGCTATTTTGAGATACCAGCCGTCTTAACAGCTGTTAAGTTTTGTCTGTCTGACAGCATCTGGCGGCGGGCGTTTTAATCATTGAGAATGATATTTTGTAATGAAACACATTCTACAGTCTTTAAGTGCGATTGTCAAACAAAAGCACAGCAGCTGCTTGCTTATTAACATGTACCTCGAAAGTGAGGCGCAAAATCGGCTTGTTATCGCCTCTCCCTCTCTCTCTCTCTCTCTCTCTCTCTCTCTAACACTATGCATGTTTACTAGTTATGATCCAGCTACTCATAATAATAGATGACAGCGCTATTTTTGACATGATTAAATGAAATAAATAGGTTTTTGTGACTTACGCGTTCTGTGTCCTGGAATGCGCGCATCAGGAGCCGCACCAGATGGTGGATGGCGCCATGTTCGCGCAACGGTGCATGATTGGCCGGACAGAGGGCCAGATTGCGGATGAGCCCGATGACGGCCTTGATGAGGGGCCAACGGGATGGTGGATGCAACAGCTTAACAATTACGGACAGGCCATAATTGAGACGCACTGCATTCTGGGCGAGCTCCGAGTCGACGTGACGCGAGGTCAGATGGCGAAGGGCGCAAACGGCCGGCTCGGTGATTTCCTCACGGTCACCGGCATTGATGATGGTGCGAACGAGTGCATCGACGCCGCCCACTTGGCAAACAGTCGCCTTGTTGCGTTGATTGTTACATGTCAAATTCGAGAGGATGCCGGCGGCACAGGTTACCACATTGACATCCGTGGAGCCCAGCACTTGGACGAGCGATTGGAGCAGCGCCTCGAGGCCCTCCACTTTGGTGGCCGCATCCGATAGATTGCGCAACGTCCACAAACAGTTCTGGACGAGACGGGGCGACATGTTGCCCAAATGCATGGCCAATGCCTGCATGCCGCCGGCATCAACAATTGCCGGCTTATTGCTGGAGCACACAGAGAGGACCTTCAGCACACGTGATGTGGTCCACAATAGCTTCTCGTAGTCGTAGGAGCGCATGATGCGCACCAGCTCATTGGGCCCGCCGGAGGCGAGTATGATCAGTTTGCTCTCCTGATTCCCATATGCCAGTATCTGCAGGCAGTCGGTGACAATAGCCAAAAACTTGACATTGTTCCGCTGCAGCAGGGTGACCATCTTCTGCAATCCGCCAGCGAGACGAACGGCCATTTTGGAACCATCCTGATGGAGCAGCAAGTTATGGAGCGTGGTGATCGCATAGAAGAGCACACTCTCAACCGGTGACGAGAGCAGCTTCACAAGAGCTGGTATGCCGCCGCTCTTGAAGATGGCCAACAGGCCCTGGCGATGATGCGACAAATTGTGCAGGGTGCCCACAGCAGCCTTGGTACTCTCCAGATCATTGCTGTTGGAGATGGCGCGCACAAGGGCGGCCACCATCTGGGGGCTGTTCATGATGGCATGGCGCGATGCCTCCTTCTTGGATAGCTGGTGGACCATCATGGCTGCCTGGGAGACGACCACCTGATCCTCGTCATTGAGCAGCTTGATCAACTCGGGTATGGCGCGTGTGGCCAACTCGGCGTCATCCTGGTAATTGATCAAATTGACAACGGCATGCTTCAGCATCTGTGATGGCTCCGAGAGGCGCTGCACAGCGGTCGGCTGCTGTGGATCAAACTGTGTCGATGGTATCTCGATGCCCTCCTCGAGTGTCTCGGGAAACATGGCGGCACGGACGCGTTGCGATCGCGTCTGGCTTAGCTGCTGATTCATATCGTCCACCTGATCTTGTGTGAAATTCTGTGGAAATCCAGTGTCCAAATCAAACATCAGCGGATCACCCTCCATCTCCTCATCCTCCTTGCCAGAGAGCGATGGCACCTGGGTGACGGCGCCCGAGTGTATACCGGAGTCACCCAAATACGAGTTTTGCTGCCACATCAGTGTCTGCTCCTTGGCCGACACCATTGGCGGCAAATCCGGGGGATTATATTGGTTGTTATGGGACACTGCAAAAGCAACAATCAAAATATTCATTGTAATTGCACACAAAAACTAGAAACAAAATTAAACGAAACGGAAGGATGCACTGCACCCACTCCAAACTAATGCCGTCTTATAGATTTTAGAGATATATAGAAGATGAGCAAAAATTGTTAAATCAATGAGTTCAACCAGTTTTTGAATACAATTTGCATTCATTCTTTGCCACCCACACATCCATCCATCATACGAGTATATCGTCGCGTGGGGCTCGCATTTGTAGCCACCACATGGACTGGTTGGTTGGCAGCTCATTTTACTTATAGATGCACGCTTAAGTACTTATCTAAATACATTTTAGTGGATTTGTGTAGGGGAAACGAAGGACTAAGGAGAGCGTACTTCATTTGTGCATTGAAGCCTGCCTGCAACTCCTAATGGATTAAAGAAGAACCAGGCAAAGTGGCCCAAACTCCACGACTGGCTTCTTCTGCTTCTTCTTCTCGCTTCTTGACGTGTTTGAAATGCGACACGACAACAACAACTACAACAAACATGAACAAGAAACGACAGCAAAAATAGGAACGTGACAAATTGAGCGCTGCAGGATGTTATTTTTTTTGCGCATATTGTAAAAGCGACGCCCCCTTCAAATGAAAGAAACATGTCGCTTGCGACACACATATATACGCGACTAAACAAATATACATATATATATATATATATATATATATATGTTTGAGGAGACGGAATCATCAGTGTCGTTTTGTGTCTCAACGAGCAATCAAAGCCAAAAAAGCAAACTGAGCTGAACCGCTGCCAGGACGAACAGAAGAACGCCGCGCTCCTGGCTCGTGCCTCGTGATACCTGCCAGCCAGTGTTGTCCATTCTTTTTCAGCCGACAAATTGGCCTGTTTTAAACATTTTTAAAGCCCTCACATCTTTTTTATTTGTAGCACCACAAATATCTGGTATGAGCGAGCGTAAAATATGAATTCTTCCAGCAATTCAGGGATTTCGAAAGAGTCTTAAAGGTTTTTAAATAAATTAGCTGGTGAGGCATTAAGAGACATTAATAATAGGATAGTCGTAGCAGTAGTCAAACACAAATATTACTCTAATAAAAAACGAAAAGAAAAAATAACAACGAACAAAACTCGGGCCATTTTTTGTTCCTTTTTTTCGCTCCCCACTAGCATTTTTGTGCTTTTTACTTTACGCCAAAGGATGGCAACGCTTCAGCCTGGAGGAGGGTTGGTGGTGGGTGAGTCGGTGTCGTCGCCCAATGCGTTTGGGCGTTTTGTTTGCCACTTTGCCTTAATTATGCCTGCTCAGCGATTCGCTTTGTTTTTGCATTTGCATTTGTCGTTGAATTTGAATGAGAACTGCTTATGCGCTGGGATGTAGAGATGTAAGGCAGACGAGAAGTCATTGAAAAGCCAAGTCTTATTCATGTTTTATCATGTTTTTTCCCCTGATCGATTAAAACGCACTTTATGCTCTTATTCTCTAATTCTCAAGTGGGAGCAAAAGCAAAAGCCCGCTGTTGCTGCTGCGGCGCTCTAATTACAATTTTTATCAAAAATTACAGCAAAAAGACTTGAACGTGTGCCGGCAGTTGAATTATTGGAATAGAGCGAGTACGAGTACGAGTACGAGTACGTATGCGTGCGAGTGTGTGTGTGCGTGCGAGTGAGACAGTGTGCAAGAGAGCAAGGGAAGAAGAACGGAACACTCCCAGCAAGCCAGACGCCCCCATCCAATCAAACGTATTGCAAATGAAGTGGCAACAGTGGACAAACAAAAGCAACAACAACACCAACTTACAATTTACAATGCGCAATTTTCAAAGGCAGCATAAAATATTGTTGAAAGCGGAGAAAGAAAGAAAAGAAAAAAAAAGAACGAAATGAACGAGTTGCTAACGGGGATGGCGACCGCACTCATGTGAAGAAGATAGGAGATGGAAGATGGATAGATGCACTACAGAGCTAACAGAAAGTAAATAAAGAAGCAAAAGCAAAAAAGAACATATCCAACAACAATGGCGACCGATAGATTCTTGTTACTGTTGTTATTGTAGATGCTTTGAAAACAGCCACACAATTTATAATCGATTACAGCAACTGCGCCTTTGCTCTGCAAAATAATCGTTTGTCAATGGGCATCGAAGCGTATTTGAGCCACATTGCAGCAGCTGTACAACAATAACAACACTGATTGAATGGAGCCCCGCCCCGCCTCGTCCACTCCCCCAGCCATAACACAAAGAGCTTCACTTAAATATGTATGTATGTGTGTGTAAATAACAGTTTGTTGAACAGTGTGTATGTCAGCATTGCATTCAATGCGAGCTTTCGCATGCACTCCCAAAAACACTGTTTACAGGCATAGATTGAAATGCAGTTCGCAGAGAAGACCAAATCTGGATTGATTTTTGTTTATTTTGCTGCTGCTTTTAAAATTTAGACTTACTTGTACGGTTCTGGGCTGGCATGTAACTCATCTTGGTGGCTTCGGCGATTTACACCACACCTGAAAATATAAAGAAAGGAGAGTAAGGTATTATACGATTTTGTTGATATACATTTAAAACATAAGTTGTTTGTTGTGTTCGTCTCAGTTTCTCAGTCTAAATATGATATAAAAATCTTTGATCCAACCGGCTTTCTACCTGCATGAGCATTAAAATAAACAATATATATGCAAACATATATACACAACATCCTATTTGATCTTTTTTCCATTTAGCGCAACACTTTCATTCAGTTATAAAAAAAACACGCACACACAAATACAAGCACATGCATGTGCACATTTGTGTGTATGCATGTACATTAACATTGACACACTACCTAGTTAAAGATTCAACGTGAGAGAGCTGCTGACTCAAATTTCCACAGAAGAAGCTAAACATAAGATGAGACAAAACTCCCTCACAAGTCGTGCTCGTGATCCGTGCTCCGAGATACGAGCAGGTAAACACGAGTTTGCATGCAGCAATCGTTACTCACTCGTATCAACTATACATATATGCACACACACACACACACATATATATATATATATATATGCAAATATATGTATACACATACAAACATGTACTTCCGGTGCAAACAAAATATGTTAAGGTGCACACTGAAGAGATTGTTGTTTGCAGCATGTAGGGCAACAACAACAAGTTATTTTGATTTGATAATTACCTGCAAGGCGAAGAGCAAAGCTCTCACAAATCTCTAACAACTAGAAAAAACTATATTTCGTATTTTTTTCTTTTTAATATAGTTGAACAGCAAAAAAAAAAATTGGATCTGCTCACTATTATGTTTTTTTTTTATTTTGGTTGTAGCAAGCCTTGGATTCTTGGCACACGCAGCCAAAAACACGAACAACCAGCACCGAACGGAAACAGACAAGTGACTGGAAAACAGTGAGAACGACGCCGTAGCGGCCGCGTTGCAAGTATATACATACAAACATGCTGCAGCCTGAGTGAGCGAGAAGGAACGAGAAATGGAGAGAATTTATGTACATGATACACATACATACATGATATGTACATAAGAGAAGGAAACTCCAATGCAGTTGGACAGTGTTGCCATATGCTGCGATGTTAAATGCTAACAAAGTAAACATTTTAAATTTTTACACAGAAACGAGTTGTGCCTTGACACAATAATTCATGCCAACATCAAGTATTTCAAAACAAAAATATATTTCATTATAACATATTTTCTACAGCATACTTTGCTCACATACATACAATGTACACACAAATATGTTTAATGCTGCGCAGAAAGCTGGCAGCTCCATTTTGCACCCATACACATACACAAGCACATGTACACATATACATGCAAGCGTACATAAGTATGGAGTTTTCTTTATTCTAAGGTGAATACATAAATGAATACAGCATTGATTTAAAACTTGATCAGCACTTGCATTGTTGGCGTTGTTTATGTTTCTAACAATAAAAATCAACATGCACAGATACATACATATACAACTGACAGTGTTTGTAGCTAGCTGTTTGTGTGGAACTGGCTGCCACACCCCCGCCGCTGGTTACTTCTATCCCCTGCCCAATGACAGCTTTCCTACGTTTCTTTTTTCAAGCTTGTGGCGAGCGTCTTAATTTTTCATCACACATCAAATGATGGAAATTATTTGCTCGAGAGAAGAATTACTTAACTCCATAAACTTACCGTGTCAATAACAATTTTATCTGCTAAAAAGCAGGTTTTATTTATTTTCACGCACTTAAATACACAAAATTTTACAAAAAATTTTCCAGCGAAAACAAGTATGTGTGTATATGGACGAAGACCTGCAATAACTTCGACGATACTATCGCTCGATTGGTTTTTATTATCACGATACGATATACTCAGTATCGATTACTGCTGCACGTACTCGATACAAATACAAAAGCGATATATTTTTTAAACTACATTTTCAAACGTTTACTTTTATTTGGGATAATTTAATAGTTTAATTGATCATTTCATATTTAATTCCCATAATTATGTATGTCTGTATTCGACATGCACACAAACGCACTATATGTAATAACCATCAAATTATCGTTATGTGAATACTTTGTATGTATGTATGTCATATACCATCCATCGGTCAACTTGTTTGCAACATAATAAGTATTGAGAGACACCCAAGTTAATATGTTATTTTGTGAAATGGCAGCTTACCGCGTCAATAACAATTTGGTCTGCTGAAAAGCAGAGTTTATACATAAATTTGCATACACTAATTAATGAGTTTAACAACAATTTCACTGAAGCAAAAAGTTCACTCGTTTGTATTAGAGATGGCCTGAATAAAACTATCGATATCGTGCATATTGTGAGAAATTGCAGTGTCCTAAAATACAATACTTCGATGATTTAAAAAATTCATATTAGTCTTTCGTTTATTACGGGGTATGCTTCAAATGTTCTTTAGAAAACTAACTTAATTTGCAGACCCTGTTTTGGTAGCATTTCGGGCTGGTCCACTTGTATTAACAGAGCTTCTGTTTTGTTGCATAAACTTGATGAGCGCGTCTGGATGACGCTCCATTCCAAAGAATTCATAGATCTGCGCAAACCCAAAATATGCAATGACAGCAAACAAGACAACGCCAATCGTCAAACTGGCGATACAGGCAAGAAATATCATGACGATAACCGTCAACACGGTACCTACAAATAATGTGGATAATGATTATGGTGATGCTGCACTTGTTCTCAATAATATCATTTGGAATAATACCTTCCAGCACAAGGATGCCAGTAAATGTGACCGCCATTGTTATAATGCCAAAGCCGAAGATGATGAGCAGCGGCAAAAATAACACAAAGCAGGCCGCAACAGCACAGATGGCAATGTCCGGATGTCGGAGGCACCAAGAAGCCGCCGCTTCGACCAGCTCCTTTCCACCCAATTCGCACATAATGCTATAGGCGATGCGGCGAAATTGCAGCCCTGTAGCATAGCATAGTAGCATAAATTTTGAAGTAAAAAGAAGTAAACATATAACATTAAATGTAAATGATGACTTAAATGACTTACAAAGCTTTTGCATGGCCTGAAATAGGCCATCCAACAGTTGTTCGCTATTCAAGGACAACGAACCCTTATCAGTGTCTTCTTTTCGATGGTTTTGGCTGCTTGCGTGCGTATTCGTTGCCTCATTTGATTGGGTCTGTTAATAAGTGAATACGGTTGAAATCGACGGTAATTAGGGAAAACAAATGTCATAAACAAGAACAAAAAACAAAAACCAAACAAAAAAAATATGAACTTCGATTGTTCCGCTTCAAAGTTCATTTTACTGCTATTTGACGATGCCTACCATATTCTCGCGGTTTGGTGTATTTTGTATATTAGTCAATTGTCGCACTAATGTCCATTTTTCAATTCATTAGATTTTCGCAACGAATTTATGTGTAATTTGAACAAATAATCCTGGCAAGACCGGCAGAAAAAGTAAACAGTAGCTTCAATTGAGCTGCCAACTCGTTGCAAAACGCTGCGTTGCCACAATTCAAAAATTTAAATATGCACATATACAGTAAATATATTGTAAGCACTTTTTTAGTGGAAATGCACAGTTACTACTGACTTTATTTGATTAATGAAGTATGAATTTTAGGCCGTTAAATGGTGGCCGTTCAGTAATGCGCCCAGCTATAATCTGTTCGCCGTGTCTTGTCATACGGCAACGTCGTTTCGGTGCATGTACACAATTCAAATAGGTGGCAGCCTCCCGACACTGCAACGGTATCCACCCGTACACCTGCGATTCCAGCAGCGGATACTCCGTGAGCGGTTTACTGTTTCTGTAGCGCTGCGTCTGCGCCGCTGAAATCGGCTGTGGCTCACATTTGGCGTAAAATTTACTAGTGATTGGATATACTGCAAGTAATAAATAATAATTATTTTTTTTATTTAGAATATATTATTGTTTTGGACATATGTATAAATACTTTCAGCTCCTGTACACATTAAATTGAAGCGAGAAGTGATATCTGACTCATGAAAATGTTTCGTTAAGTTTTCAGCAATGGATGAGAAAGAGAACGAATAATATTTTGAAATACATACGCAGCTCGCTCGCTCTCTTTTATTAAACTCAATTTGTATGTGCGCAGATCACACAAATGGTACAACTTTAAATATATTAAATAAATATATCTAGTAAATATGTAATATGTATGCAAACTTAAAATATGAGCATTTTTCAATTGTACCATTCGATAGAGCAGCATACACTTTCCGGTCCAGATTCGATCAACGGATCGGGAATTGCTTGGAATGTGACACACATACACACCTTTGTTAGAGGGCACAAAAACTTCACAGATGCGTATGTGTTTGTTCGAATTGTCGATTAGTTCCTTTTCGAATGCGTAGGGCATTGGACGTGGATCTCCCTCGAAATGATCGCTGCTGTGCTGCTCGCCATCGGCATCGTCGTCGTCGTCGTCACCGCCGGCACCATGCGCCAGTGCCGCCTTTGATTTCATGCCGGCCAGAACAACGTCTACGGCGCGTAGCGTGCCTTCTGCTTCTGATTGGGATTTGTGGTGCTACAAGGACACCCGCCCGTCCTCCTTTCATTTATAAAACTTGAACTCATTTAACTTTTGCCATTGCTATTATTATTATTATTATTGTTGTTGCTGATGTTCTTGTTCTCGTACTTGTTTCTGTTATTACCAATGCAGCCCATGACAGGCAATTTCGCCATATTACACACGCACCCACATCCAAAGACACACACACACACACACACATGCAAACAGACGCATACAAATGGCAGCCGGCAACTGCGGCGTGACCTACATACATACACAGACATACACACACATGCACACACACACACACACACATAGACACGCCAACGTCACCAGCAGCGCTGCCATTTATTATTTTTGCAATGGGCACAAAGCTGATCACCGTCATCATCATCATCATCATCATCATAATTATTGTTATCATGAATGCAAAAGTTTTTCCCTTTCGCTGTTTTCTTTTACTTTCGCTTACTTCACGTCATATTTGTTGTTGTTGTCCTTATTTTTCCGTTTCCACAAGCAAAACCAAACTGAACCCTTGAAGTATGCAGCAATTTCCGAAAATAAACTTATTGAACAAAGTAAAAGTGTTCGAGTGAAGAACAAGACGTCCGACTACCAGTTATCCCGCAAAAAGAGTGATTACGATTAAACGAGTGAGTGCGAGAGAGAGAGAGAGAGAGAGAGAGGGAGAGGAAGAGCAGAATATGTTGAAGCGAGTCAAAATATCAATTTGGTGCGGAGAGTATGCAGAGAGTGGGAAAGGGAGAGGGAGAGGGAGTAGGATGACGGAAGAATCTTCTAATTCCAATATGACTATTAACATAAATCACTCAAAATGAATGGGAATCGATGTATCCTGCATGAATTTATAGAAGCGCACAAAAAGAGGGGAAAAAGTCTTATGGCTATAATATTAAGCCCATTAGTATTAAGCAGAAAAAAAAGGTGGAAATCAGAATGCCTAACTTGAATTTATGAAAGGCGCGTTGAAAGGCTATAAATGGAGTAATTGTTATTTATTTCGGTTATAAACTAGACTAGACTAGATTTTGTACTGAGTACAGGGTATAATAAATGCCATTGCGTGCCGCCGCAGAAGGAGAAGGAACAAGAGCAGGAGCAGGCGCCGGAGCAGCAGCAGCAGCATAAATTGGAATTTAGTCGCAGGCCATTTTTCGAATTGATTGGATTGGATTGGAGTTGTGCAATCGTCGTCGTCGTCGTTATCGTTCGTCAATATTGAAAGCACTAAATACGCCAATTTAATCTGCAATCAGTCAATAAAATTAACTGCAATCCAAACGAAATGGGAAATGGGAAAAGGGAAAAGGGAACAGGGAACAGGGAACACGAACTGGAACAGTTCTCGAGTTGAGGTACCAACTACATTAGTATTAATATAATGAAAATAAATTACATAGTGCCATGAGGAGAAATGGACTTTGTTTGGCATTCGCAGACAGAAAACAATTGGATTAGTATTATTCAGCTTGGCTTATGCATCGACACATATATAGATAGGGTCATATATATATCTAGTATCTACAGATTCAGTCAGATGTGGCAGATGCTGAATTACATTGCCTCCGGATAATAGTCGCGATAGGCGAACGATTCGATATATTGTGGCCGACGGCAGCTGAACAGCTCGTAGGACAATTGCTTGTGGGCGTGCTTCTCGAGAGATTTGCGCGTCTTCTCGAGCAGCACAGACTCATCAAATTTCACCCGTTGCACGGTCGTTTTGCGCAATATGTTTTGCACAAATTGCGACCAGAGAGACCCCACGTCCGGCGCCTTGGCTTGCTGATTATCCTGATCCTGCAACTGCGGCTGCTGCGGCTGATGAGGCTGTTGACGTTGACGATGTCGATGATGTTTCGCTGTGGCTGTTTCGCTAATTGCTACCGGTGGCATTGCAACCGGCACAGGACTGGGATCGGCCGATGTTGTTGGTGGTAATGTTGAATCCGTGTTTGTGGTGCCAAGATCCTGCATGATTGTCTGCAGGCGATCAACCGTCTCCGACATGCTTTTGCGAAAGTCGACAATGCGTCGCGTATATTTGAACAGTTCCTGCTCGTCGGCCGGCTTCAATTGGACAGCGTGCAGTGAACCCAACTCAGCGACACTGAGGAGCGGCAGAAATTGCTGTGTCGCCTGCTCCTCATTGGTGCCGTGCAGGTAAATGCGATGCACAAACTCCTGCATCGCCGTCGTATTCCTCATGGCCAGCACATAGTCTATGCGGGCCAGATCAATCGCAGTCCGTATCATGTGGATATCGGAGGAGCTAAGGGTCTGATTGAGTGTGCTATTTGCTGACAGCGTCTGCAGCTCGTCCAACGATTGATTGAGATTCTCGAGTATGATGGCCAAAAAGTTGCGCAACATGTCGCCATTCAATGGCGGTGGCACAATATCCAAACCCAGGCGTCGGATCAGCTGCACATTGATCGTTAGCTGCTGTTCGAGCAAGTAGAGCTGCCAGAGGGAGCGCATATCGGACTCGTAGTCCTTTTGGGCAGACACGCCCAGCACTGTGCTAATGTTGGCATCGTACAGCTTCAGGCCGCGTATGAAGGCGACGTCCATGGTGAAGTTGGACATGAAGTTGAGCACAAACTGCATCGTATCCTCGGCACTGGCAAAGCTCTCGCGCCGCTGCCCAAAGAACTCATCCAGATCGCTGACGGTCAGTTGATTGCGGGCAACAGCCAGATTCTTTTGGGTCCGATTCAGTTCGCGCTCCTCGCGTATCCCCTCAAAATATTTAACGAGCAGATCCGCCGCCGGCTGCTGGTACTCATCGAACACCTCAATATCGACGGCCGTTGTGAAGCTTGGCGTTGCCTGAGCGCTTCTCACCTTATCGCGATCCCGATCCGGATCCCGTTCCGGTTCATTGGTATTCGACGTTGACTGCTCAAAGGAGGCTGCGAAGCTGGCGGTATCTTGGCTTGGACGACAGTCGGGCTTCCAGTTCTCCTGGGCAGCGACACGCTGTTTGCGACTGTGCTCGAAAAGCGCCTTGCCCGTAAAACTGGACACATCCAGCTGCGCAAAGATGTCCTCCTTGTAATTGTGGCAACAGTGCACCGCCGACATGTCCATGGGATGTGCCTCGGTATTGAAAATATAGGCGCCCGCCTGCACCACGCACACATTCTCCTCGGTGTCCAGCAGTTCACCATGGCGATCGTCGCCATCGTTGTGCAGAAAATTGTTCTCGTCGAAGAGCAGATACAGATACTTGGTCGTCTCGGCCAAAAAGAACGATTCCATGCGGTTCTCCTTCTCGTGGGTGACCACATTGCGTATCTGCGAAGGCAAGCACAATCTCAATTAAAGCAACCAACTTTCAACCTTATCAGACAGACGCTGACAGAGAATCAGAAATAATCTTAATCTAATCTCGAACTGTAAACGAATAAAGTTAACTTTAAGTTGCTTACCGTCGCATAGCCGCACCTGGTTTTGGCACTGAACTCAATTGTTTCCAGCATATGCTCGCCGAGCTCGAGAAGATATTGATTTTTGGTTGATCGATAGAGATACATGGCTGATTCGATGAGCTCGGGCCGGAGTGGATAAACCTCGCGATTGGGCGCCGCCTCGCCGGCCGGAATGTTGAAGAACTCGGGCAGGAATCCGTACTTTTTCCACACACTAATATAGCGCATCATGGTGCGCAAGGCTGGCTTGGTGTCGCCAACAATGCTGAGTATGCCCGGCCAGAAGGACTCGAGGGATTGGAAGACGGGCAGCGTCACATGTCCCTTGTTCATGCCCACCCACACATACCAGTCCTCCTTGCGCATATATTTATCGATCGGTGCACGCGCCTCCGCAAACAGCTCCATCAGCTCGGGCCGATTCAAAAGGATCGCCCCCTTCACCAGATACTCGAAGAGGGAATCAACGCCGGCACCGATGCCCGAATCGATTGCGGTCCATCGTCCACTCTGCACGTCGATGTGATTGCCAAAGAGGCCGATCGGCGAACGACGCTCCCAGAGTGCATAGATCGCTTGCAGAGCCACTTCTTCGTAGATGCTGTTGCCAGTGAGACGGCTCAGTGTGCCGAACTCAACGAGAAAGGTGCCGACACCGGCGGTGCACGTTATGGGCGTCTCTCCGCTGGGAACACCGTAGCGCAGATTGACGGTGCCATACGGCATCCCAGTGCTCGTGTCAAAGGCCGGCAAAAGCCGACGGGCAACATCCTCGGCCATGCGCAATAGCGGCCCGGTGCATGGCCAGCCGGGCTCCACATCGATGCCGGCGCGATGCGACAGCAGATGTGCCGAAAGGAGGCCGCCAACAATCCGTATGTTTGTCTCAAAGACCGACACATTGATATCCCTGTTGAAGTTCATCTTCTCGACGAGCAGGGTATGCACACGCCGGAACTCGCTGAAGTTGCCCATGGTGGCCAATGTGTCCAGGGCATCGATCAGCGTGAGCGAATAGCTGCCCCACGTATCTTGGCCATCACAGGTCAACGGACGTAGCTCATCATAGTTGCCGGCATACCTCAGATAGCCATCGTACGCATGCTGAAACATGCGGCGTACATCCTCCCTAAGGCGCCAATGGGATTTTAAATCACGTATTTATAATGTTTATAAGCATTCCTTACCGCAGCTCCAGTTTTCGCGTGGCTGAGTAGTGTTTTTGCGCAGCACCCTGCATGGCCAGGCTGAGTAGAGTACAGAGGGTGACGATGATTTCCAGGTTTTTGGCGACTTTTTTCATATTTTTGCGAAAGTTTGTTGCGCTCAATCCATGTGTCCCTAATTAAATTATTAGCATTGTAACATTGTCCACATAGCCAGCAGAAGCAACGAGTGCGAATTGCGGTTCTGGCTACGTAGCCCCAAAACAAAGATCAGCTGATAACTTTATTTTATCGATATACCCAGTATATCGATGTTTGAGCCATACAACGCTTCTTTTTTATTTTTTCATTCAAAAAAAATGATTTTTGCGCTTTTTTTGTCGATTTAGTGTGCGCAAAATACTTAATAATTAATTAGTTTGTCATTTCAGTTTTTGTGATATTATACTCCGATTGAAAAATTGAGTCCGACTCAAAATTGAATCTAGTATATTGAGGGCATACCTCTAATGACTTTCCAGTTTAAATTTAATCGATACACTTATTGTGAGTGCAAATGTATCGATATCGCCTTTAATACTCGCCCATTTAAACGATGCCATCGGATACGGCTACGGCTAATAACAAAGAGAGACAAAAACATTAGAATTTAACAATTGCAAAATGAAACAAAATTCCTTATGTATGTATTTTTGTGTGTATTTTTGCAAGAAACCACTGTAATTTTGTATGTCGCATATTCACAGCCATATTCGCCGAAGACATCCTAAGGGATTATGGCACATTCATGGAGGAACACGATGATAAAATGAAACTGTTGCGAAATCAAATGCATAGCAAAAGTTTTGATAATTGCCATAATTCATCTGTGGCACCGGCTATTGAGATAAATTACATGGACAGCGACTTTATAATTCGCAACTGTATGAAACTGTCCGAAGCCGAGTTGCTGGCCAACAAGCCACTCACAACTCTTGCCAATTTGTGTAATCAATGCAACGATTTGACCAAATCCGCACAGCAACTGCAACTCAATTTTTTGAACACAAACTCTCAAATAGAGATCCAACAAGTGTCGCAGGGGAGCACCACAAATGTGGGACTGGAGTGCACTCTATTCCAAATGAGCGCCGCCATTGACTTCTTCTGTCAGGTGTATTTTCTGCTCAAGCGCGCCATTCTTGTACTCCAGAATATTTGGACACAAATCACATCCTTCGTATCCATATCTGTTGACATCCATGAAGCATCCCTTTTTGTAAGTATCCTTCAACTGGCAACAACTGCCATTGCCATCGTAAACAAGCAGTTAACAAAACTAGATTTGATTTGCTTGCTTTAAACTGATTGAGAATTTCTTGTTTCAGAATGTTTTCGATGCGATGGTTAAATTATTGGAACATATTGTTATCTTTAACGAGATCACCGAACAGTCGAGCCTATCGAGCAAATGGTCCTTCTACAAAAAGTGGCTGCAGACGCTGGCCAAGAGCAATGCGACTTATGAGCATTGTACCAATTTCGAGATCAGTGGCCTTCAAACATCCCTTGATGACATCGAATCAGTGATTTCTGGCAATGTATTTCGGGTAATTCAAATAGATATATATATATATATATATACGAGTATAATTTATAATTATTTGTGTGCACGTATAGATATTCTTGGATAGCTTGCTGGATACGAAGAAACAGATGAATCTGAAGGATGCCAATGTCAATCACATAACTCAACATTCCAATGCATACATTCGGATGCTGGTTGGCTCAATTGAGACGCATCAGCCGAACGAGTACAAGAATTATGAGGAGCCCAAGCATCTAATACGACTGACAGCATTCATTTGCGTGCTCCACAAGCTCGGCATTCTGCTGGATGGTAAACTATTGAGGAATGCCCTCGAGACACTCGCAAGATATCAGCGTGTGCCCCTGAGCCGGATGGTTTATTGGGCGCCACACGCATTCATCGGGAAGCATGCGAAAACTCTGGTAAAGAGCCAGGATAAAATGCAGGATTGCCTAAAGCAATATCACGCATCCATTGAGAAAATCAATGCCAACGATATGAGAAGCTGTCGCCAGTTGGGCACCCACATTGCATTGTGGTCGATTAACATGCAGCGTGTCATTGCTGCTGGGCCCTTTGGCCAGTTGAAGTCCTTCTCGAAACTACTCCTACAGGGTCAGGGCTATGCCGATGATGTAAACGGTCTCATCGATGGCCTAATTAAGCGACACTTGGCGTTGGCATTGCCCA
Organism: Drosophila basisetae; assembly: GCA_035041595.1. Lineage (NCBI taxonomy): Eukaryota > Metazoa > Arthropoda > Insecta > Diptera > Drosophilidae > Drosophila > Drosophila basisetae. Next base: position 21,267,494 of record JAWNLB010000174.1, read on the forward strand.
TCACGAAAGCGACACTTTTCACAATCTGTAAACTGATGCAGTATTTGCAAATGTTGCAGCAAACATTTGTATCAAATCAAATCAGTTGCATGCGCTTCTTGAGCTCCTTGCTGCAATGGCAAAAGCAAAAGATACTCCATCTATTGCAATTGACCAAGAAGAGCCTTGCTGATGTCAAGCAAATGCAGAGAAAAATGAGCATTCTATCGACGCTGAAGCTGTCGGAGAAATCCATTAAGGGCTATCCCACAAAACGGCGTCTGACCATTCTAAATCTGGCGCTGAGCGAATTCCTGGGCAAAGAGCGCATCCTGCCGGCCGATAAGCAAAAACTGCTCAAATCCATTTCGTTTCGAGCGAATAATCTGTGTCGGTACCAAGCCAACCTGCTAGGCCAGTTCGATTCGCCGACTCTGATCAACAATTACGATTCGGTGGCGCTATCCGATGTCGCCCTCAAGGAGTACGTGCAGCAGCAGCACAATCCCTATTTACTGCAAGTAGGTGTTGCTAGATATCAATATATATATATCTGTTAACAACCCGATTAGAATATGTTCGCAGCATGCAACAAGCTGGATAAGAATCGGGGCTTATTTAATCTGAGCAACGGGTGTCCCATGACCAGCACAAGGATCTTGGACGGGGAGCGGGACTTCCTATGTAATCATTTGGAGTACCTATTGCGTGTGGAGGCATTGTCACATCTCCTACTTAGCCAGGAGCAGCCATTCGCCCAGCAGACGCTCGACTACAGAAACTGCATTCAAATGTCGGCAATTGAAGTTGCCGGCTCTTATAATATACTGAAAGGTTCGCATTTGAGCTATTCATCTATATATACGAGTATATATATATATATATATATATATATGTGTGTGTATCAACTTCTTCTTGTGTGGATCTGTAGATAACCTGGAAAACTACTTTACTGCAACGTTCTACAATTTAACGACCATCGCGCCACATGATTGGAAATCATACGAAAAGATGCGTCATTTGGCTAATAAACTTTTACAATTGCGACCAGTCGATGATTATTTGCCCAATCAAATAATCGATCAAGTAAGATACACACATACAAGAGATATAAAGATATATAAAAGTGAAATTTATATATGTAATTGGCTAACAAATCTGATTTCGAATCCTGTCTATATTTATATTTTTTAATTTCCGCATCTGTATTTGTATATATTTATTAAATAGTTTTCCTTCGAATAGGGCATCGATGTGCTGCAGATAATGCGGAATATACACACATTCGCCTCGACGTATGCGTACAACATGAATCTGCAGCTGTTCGTGGAGATGGAGAGTCGGAATAAGCATCTCGATATTATTGGGACGCGGCACGTGGCGAATTCGGTGCAGACACATGGCACGGGCATTATAAACACAACCGTCAACTTCATCTATCAATTCTTGAGGCAAAAGTTCTACACGTTCTCAACGTTTCTGCACGACGAGCACATCAAGTCGCGACTCCTCAAGGAATACCGCCACCATGCCGAGCACAAGCATATTAAACCATATCAGTCGTATCCGTACGAAAGAGCCGAGAGCTTTATCAAGAAAATACGCAAATTGGGTGTCTCCAGCAATGGGGAGACATACATGGATCTATTCCGTAAAGTAATAACTCAAGTTGGTACGGCTGTTTCTTCAGTTATAGTTCTTCATATTAAATATATCCCTATTTCTTCAACATAGGCAATGCTGTTGGCTATGTGCGTTTATTGCAATCGGGCAGCAAAAATGCCAACTTTCGAAGCCGTTCTTTCATGTGCAGATTTGACAGCAATTTCGGGCGATGCGAAGACAAAAGCCTGGAGCCAACAACCACGGGTTCCATTAGGGAATACGAGAAGAGTGTCGAGCATCTTAAGGAGTGTTATTCCGACTGCACCAATTACTTTAAGGTATTGAACAAAAGTGAAGAGTTGAAATACGAGGAATTATTTATTATTAATTGATTGACATTGCAGTTATTGATGCAAGGATTTCAACCATTTTTATGCAATCCACACAATCATCACTTGAGAACGTTCTTCCTCATAACGCCGGCCCTGATTATGAACTACATTGACTACCGGGTCAAGGAGAAGCTGAAAATGTACAAAAAGGATCAACCGAAATGTTCGCTGTTCGAGGACGGATTCGCCATTGGCCTAATCTATATACTCAACATGTTGAATCAACTGGGCGACTTCCATGAGCTCGGCTGGAGCCAGACAACCGCACAGCAGCTGGCTGCCGAGCGACTCAAGCTGAACGACATGTTGTCCACAAGCAGCAAGGACCAAAGCAATTCGCCACACAAGCCACACAACATTGACGAGAAACTGCTGCAGACCGTCGCAATCACCGAGCGGCATGTTAATGCCTTTGAGCATGAATACAACTTACTTTATGCCACTTTAAGTAGCGCTGAAATCTTCTTTCAATAAATTCCTGTTATCCATATTTTAAATACATATTTAGCTAAGAGTATCAACTATAATTGTAGTAGGTGTTTTTTCTAATTTCAGTTTATTAAGACGAAATTATGAAACTGTTGGTAAAAAAAATGGATGAAAAACATCTTGTTATCGGCAATGTTGCTAAAGATTAGTTAACTGGTTTTACAATTGGTTAGACTACGTGTTAAGCAATTTGGGCAATTGTTGTAATGCAAGTTTTGAATAGTCGTCACGCACATACCTACTTAGGTTAGATTTATATTTGGGGTTATATTCTATATTGTTGGGGCTTGCCAAGTAATAAAAGCACTGCGTGTGTGGTGTTTGTGTGTAAATGCATGAAAAATACAACAAGTTGGCGCTAGTTGAGCTTAGGAGCGCACAGAAGGTGAACAAACACTTAGGATTACTCTCACAATTAAAAAATGCTTGAATCAATCACTTTTTGTTTGGTTTGGTTTGGTTTCTTGCACCGACTGACGACGGAGCAATCTCTCCTCTCTTACAGATTACACAGATAGAGACGAAAATTAGCACGTGCGGATTGGATTGGATTGTTTTTTTTATCTTTCTTCTTTCATTCTTCCTCCTCTTCTTCTTGTTCAGTGTGTTTTTAGAATCTTGTTAACAGAGTCGGTGTAGTAGTTAATTACATTCATACTCTTAAGGTACTACTGGGATTCCTCCATCTTGCATTGGAAACAAATCCGTAAAGTTGCGCATTGTGATTATGGAGGGGAGAGTAGAGAGTATAGAGTACAGAGTAGTATCGATAACATAAGATAAGAATGTCTATTGAAAATATGTATTGTATTTCATATTATTACAGTTATTGGTAAAAAAAAAATATATAGATTTTGTCTGAGAAAATGCGAACGGGTATTTTTGATTCGTCTTAACCAGAGAAGGAGTTGAGTTCAGCTATCTTAAAGTGCTCCGCAATCAGCGACCACAATCTTCTTTGTGGTCTTGCCCGACTGGGAACCGTAAGACTCGATCTGCTTGACAACATCCAAGCCCTCAACAACTTCACCAAAGACAACGTGCTTGTTGTCCAACCAGGTGGTCTTCACGGTGCAAATGAAGAATTGCGATCCGTTGGTGTTGGGGCCAGCATTGGCCATCGACAGGATGCCGGAGCCAGTGTGCTTAAGGGTGAAGTTCTCATCGGGGAACTTATTGCCGTAGATCGACTTGCCGCCAGTGCCGTTGTGATTGGTGAAATCGCCGCCCTGGCACATGAAGTTTGGAATGACGCGATGGAAACTGGAGCCCTTAAAGCCAAAGCCCTTCTCGCCGGTGCACAGAGCACGGAAATTCTCCGCCGTCTTCGGCACAACATCAGAGCGCAGCTGCAAATACAAATAAAAACCACAAACAAAAACCAAATGGTTAATTCAAATTCTAAATAGAACAGAGCAGGGCAGGGCATTGTATAAATAAATAAAATATCAATTCGTAAATATTTCAAAATGCAAAATGCCAATAGTTTTCCAAAATCCATAATCAAAAGCAAAAAAAAAGAAGAAATAAATAAAACAAAAAAAGAACACCTTTTATTAAAAACGATGATTCAAAATGGAATTTTGTTTATCTGAAAGTACTAATTTAAGTCTCACTATAAATGTGTATGTATGTGTGCTTGTATATACATATATATATATATATATATATATATATCTATTTTTTTTTTTGTGTGTTTAAATACCGTGTACAATGACCGGAAAATTACCAAGACTGCGTACACATGCATATGCAAATGTCAATATGAGAACACGCTACTAGCAGCACTCACATCGCACCTGAACAAATACAAATGCACTATGATTTCGTTGCAACGGGAGAGTGATGCGAGAGGAGGCGAGTGGGTGACCGCTAATATCAGATTTATAGATTTGACAATCGAAATTGACGTAAGCCCATTACATCATCAAATATAAAATAACCATTCATATTTAAAAGTTCGTTCGACAAAGTCAAACGGGTTTACTTAATTCTCAACACACACACGTATACATACATGCATGTACATACATACGTATGTACTCCATGGCAGGCAATTCGCCGTTAAGAAGTTGAGGTTATGTTGGCGTGTATGAATTCGATTCGTGTATACACACACATACGCATAATGCCGGCATTTTTTTGTGTATATGTATTTATATGTGCATACATTTTTTTTTTAGTTGGAGCTTGTTACTTAGCATATATTTAACTTGGCAACTAAAAATATAAGCGGCAAACTTTAATTGTGCTATCTTTGCGTACATTCATACACATACACACCCACTTGTGTATGCGTAGGCATGCACACAGTCACACACAGACGTGTATGAATATGTGAATACACACATGCATTTTTTTTATGAGTATGTGTAGGTATGCGGTCAAATCTTAGGTGGCAAAATGGTAATTGCCACTTAAGGCAAATACACAAATTAAAGTACACATGCATACACATTTTAGCAAATGTGCATTTATATATATTTAAACATACAATATATATATATATATATATATATATGTAAATTAAATTAGATACAATATGCCAGAAAATAAAATGCAAGTTAATCACGTGTTAAATTTTTCAAGCGTACTATGGACTTGGTAGTGTGATTAATACACACGTGTATACTATATATACATACACATATATATGTATATATATAAGCTCATATACAGAGATGCATTTATCTATGTACATATGTTCATGCGCCGAATTATCCCGCAATGCAATCAAAAAAAAAAATGACCGGAAAAATAACAGCAACTTACCTCCATAATTATTCTACCGACCGGCTGGTTGTCGGCGGTCATGTCGAAGAATACTCTGGGTAAAGTACTCATTTTCGATCCTTTTGAATATTCGCGAACAAACTGAATTCCAAATTGCAACTGACCTCCGCTGCTTCCACTTCGAGCTGGGGTTATAGATTTTTTAAATAAAATGGCGGACCCAGCAGAGCGAAATACCGTCGACTTGTGAATGTTGCGAATCAGAGTTGCACCTAAAAAGGCCATCGTGTAAGTGTGCTCGCTATTCGACACGAGGCGTTTGGAACCGTTTCATCATTGCTCCATTCCATTAGCCGTTGTTATATCACAATAAGGGAGTCATGAACAGTGAACCGGACTAGTTCCGATTTATACATATTAATCATAATGAATGTGATATTTGTAATAAATTCCGATTTTGAAAGCTTTTAATTCCGGGAATTTTTATTAGAAATAAAAAATTTAAAAAAATAACTATCGGATAATTTGAATCAGTTTGAGCAGATAGCTTGAAACATGTTCCATTTCCATTTATATTGCCTATGCTTTGGACTTTGCATTAATTCATTTATTTATTTCGCAAATGTAAGATCTTTCGTATAAATTAACGTAATGAAATAAAAATCCTATTATGTTTCTCAAGTAGCAATTATCTGATATATATGCGAAATCATGTTCCTCAATTCGACTCACATTGGCATGCATAAGCACCATTGTTATCGAAATTTGATTTTATACCAGGGCTACATCGTCGAGTTATCGTTCTCGCTAATAATGCGCGGTTCAAATGATTATTTGAAAAATATATTCAATAACTGACTGAACATAAACAATATGGTTGATTATTCTGCACATAATAAACACTAAAATGAATATGTATTTCAAATTGTTTTTGTTTTATTTATAATTTTTCACTTAATACAAAAAATACTCTTAATTTCCTCACATATTCTTTTTTTCTTGTTATGGTATTAAATAAAAATTAAAAGCAAACAAAATGGCAACTTGGGCCAGGTAGCAATAAAAAAAAAAGAAGAAAAATAATAAAATTCTCTGAATAAAAGAAAACAACGCTATTTCTTTACATTAAAAAGCAAAAGGGAATTGGTTTCAATTGGTATTGGGGTGGGGCAGTGGAAGTTAAAGTTGAAGGATATACAAAGGACGACGATAAAAAGATTTTTCAATAGCTTTCGCAGCTGCATTTTATGTATATCAAATACATACAGTTCATTAATTAATTAAACAAATATTACACACACAGGCGGGCGATAAAGTCAAAAAATGAATTTAAATATACGTCAAATAATTGTATGCATAGCTCTTAAAGAAAGGCAACGGTGGCTGCTTAAAAAACACTTGCTTGTTATGTTCACGCGTATTTATATATGTAAGTGTATATATATATATAGTAATTATATACGTAGTTATATTCTTTTGTATAGTTCTTGTTTTGTATGTTGTCATTCAAAGTTGTAGTTTCAAAAATAGCTGATAGTTTTCGTAGCTTTGTAAAGCTGTTGTTGTCACACCAACAAAAAAAAAAAAGATAGTATCATAATAATAATAATAACTGTGCATGGCTATAAAACTTTACTCCGAAATATCAATTGGAATGGATGTGGTAAACGTCGGCGTCTCCAGTTCCTCGTGCTTCTTCATTTTGAGACTCTGTGCGCCGTTGAAACGAGAAGGATGAGAGACGTTTAGCAAACTTTGCCACAATTGAATATTGAATTTCAAATCTCAAAGCTCACCTGTTGCAGCTTATAGTGATTGATAATGTCCTGATCGGCCGGGCACGATTGTGTGAATGCGTCCAGCTGATACATGTGATACATATAACGCCACAGCGCCGTCAAGTGTGTCTGCAACGGGACGAACAGATCAACAGACAAAATCAGAATGTATTCATTTAAATACACAAACACTCGAAATAAGTTGATAAGTTAACAGATGCAACTATAATTCGTTGTTGCATGTGCCGTTTGCTGCTTACCGGTATCTCAAAGTCGACAAAGTATTTGCCGGCAACGCGAATGTGCTGCAGGCGTGGCATCAGCTCGCAGTCGAAGCAGCACATGGTGTCGCCGGTGAGGAAGCGTGTGTTGCGATTGGCCAAATGATCGTTGATCTTCTTCAGATGCGAGAGGAGCGCATTGTTCTTCGCATCGTCCTTCTTTACCAGCATCAGCTTCAATTTCACATACAGATTCTCAATCAGCGTGGCGACCTCCTTGTCCTGCACGAACAGATTGTAGCCGCCGGGTATGTTCTTCATGATGTGACGCTCGATTTTCTCGTTCTCCAATATGGCAAGGCCACTGTCGATCAGGATCGGTGGATGTGTCGCCTCGAAATTGGTCCGGAAATCGGGTGGCGGCTTCTGCATATCCACTGTGGTCACCTTCAAGCTAATCGTCTTCAGCTCCGCCAGCAAATACAGATCCATGAAGTACTCCTGACAGAACAGACATGCCCCCTTGCGACGTCCATCGATGGTCGAGGCCTGCGTTAAACAAGAAGAAAAAAGAACAATAAAATAAAACAAAATATGCCAAATTTTAATTGGTACATAATAAGTTGTCATGTTCATGTGGGTCAAGTGGACCGACTATAACACACGATACACGAGTATAATTATCTATACTAAATGCCAGTTAAGCGGCGATCGCGTGCCACGCATTTGACATGCGAATAAATCAAACTCAATAAAGTAAAAGCAAAACACAGTGCACGCTCGCCCAAGTCAACACAATGTGCGATATATACACGATATATACAAGTATAAACAATATTCAAGTTATTGATATATCGTATGTAGGCGTGTGTTATTAACACAGCCAAATTACCAAATCCAACTCCAATTAATACGAAAATGTATTCGATTCATTTAATGGAGCGGCGACTGTAGCTTTAATCATGTGACATCATCACCAACACATCACATTCACATCAAAGTCGCGTGATGCATTGTTGACGCATGCCGACGATATCGAATAGGTATCGAAGAGTGTTTAGTCGTGCTATCTAATGGCTCAGGAAGTTGTTCAAAGGCTGCGCCAAGTTCCTCTGCATGCCAGACACGCCTGCGTGGCATTTGTCCACCAAAGATAGAGTGATGTCATCATCTTTTCTCCCTATCCCTCTCTCTGTCTCTCTCGCTTGACTTGTTGATTCATCGACTGCCGGCAATAAGTCAAGTGTGTGTGTGTTAGATAAACGCATGTAATTGTGTTTGTGTCTGTGTATTAACACATTACAAAACAATTCCGTTTACAGCGTAGATTGCTTAAATAACTAGCCCAACAGTTGCTGCCTTTGCCTAAAATAGAAGTCTTGTAACAATCTCCAATCGGTCAATCGGCTGATGAGTATTAGTAATCATGGCTGCCTGTCAACCACTAATCGCATGATCGTAATCGCTTGCTTTAACATGTACGCATCAATTACATAGGCTTTTATATTTCATTTTCTAATAAGAACAAATTAACATGCTTTTTGCATGCGACTGTCAATAAGCGTTAATAGCTTAATAGCCACACCACATCACATCGCATAATAGATACACACACCGCATATACGAGTATACGAGTATACTCGTATGCATGTACGTACATACAAATAAACTTTGGCCGCGCCCACGCCGCCCCTCATTAAGCACCATGCTTCATGCATGTGTGCGATCGAGTGGGGGAAGGGAGCGTCGTCACGGGTGCGTCGTCGCCACTCAAAGCATTTGACGTTTGAGCTTTAACGGTTCATTTTACATAGCGACAATAATATTGCACATGTGCTTTAGCCTTTATCCGCTTTAGCAGTCGGTGAATGCCCAGCAATGTTATTAACAGTTTCCTTATACATATATAGTGATGCGAACATACATATACACATCTGTACTTGTATACTTATATAAATACAAGGTGATCACACTTTAGATTCATAAGTGACCTGATTATTTTCTCTCCTGCGTTTGTCACTGTTGGCAATATTTGGCTACCAAACAAACAAAAAAAGCTAGTTTCATTTAATAGGAATTGCATTGACATTAAATTGCCAGCACTAATACTTTTGAGACTTTGGCATATGTGCAACATGAATATGAATATCAACATAGATGTGAACACACACACGCACACTCGTAACTGTAAATACCTTGAATGTGTAAAAGAAAAATTGCTCAATGGCCGCAGCCATGCGAAATGTCAAAGTTCAATCGAATGCAACACAAAAGCTCGAAAGATTGCAATTCGAATTGCCGTTCGAAAATAGAAATGATCATCCGAAACCGAAGCCGAAACAAGCCAAAAAGCGGCGGCAGTTAGCAAATGTCAAGGCGCGCATCGCGGTTTGTTCATAATTGAAAATCATAAACGAAAAATACAAAGCAGTCACTGATCACCAGATCAGCAATAAAAACGTTCATTTTAAATACCACATAGACACAAGCATTTCATTTAGCTTGCAAATAAATTACTGATGTGTGCTGTTGGTTTGGGGTAGAAGAAGCAGCACCAGCACCAGCACCAGCAGTCGCAAAAACTAAATGGCATCATTCACAGAAGCGAGACAAATCTATCGTATGATTAATCGTCTATCTATCTATCTCCGTCTCTCTCTCGCTCTCGCGCCGCTTCTATGGCTACATATGTCTGTACATGCATTCGTATGGAAAAGTGTAGTTGGCGAAACATCTCCAACTAGTCTGTTTTATTCTTGATTTGTTGGTTTTACGAGCGGCAACGCATTCCAGTACAAATACAGAATAACAGCGTGATAAGATAAAACCTAAACATAAAAAAAAAAATCGAAATTGTGAGTGCGGCAATCACAAATAAATATGAATATGCACATAAATATGTATGTGTGTGTGATGTTCACAAATAGCTCTCATTTTTAAGTTTCTTGTTGTTTTAACATTTCTATTTTGTACGGCAACAAAATGCATTTACATATTTTCTATTTCTCAGTGTTGCATAAGGTAAAACCGCTTATTAAGTTGTTCGGATTCCTAAAGATGGAATCGATGAAACCACTTAAAATATTTCCACTTTCAAATATGCCAGGTTTTGGGGTATTTTTGGGTAATCGGCAACCCTGGTGCCGTATTTAAAAAATGAAGAGTTTATTTTTGGAACCGGTTTTGTGGCTGACAGCTGCAGCAGCACAATACATGAGGCATTATAACTAAAGTTGAGGGCGGGCTGCCGACGCTGAGATGTGTCAACCTTGGGAGCTTTCTTGCCTGTTTGCCTGCTTGCCCATGTATCAACATGCTGCACACACCGTGGCACACACACACACACACACACATAAATATCTTATCGGGCAACAGCGGAAGCATTCGCCCCCAATAGAAAGAGCTCGAGCAACCCAACTCGACTGCCTCTGCAATGTGATGAAGTAATGTACAAAATAAAAATAAAAAAAGAGAAATAATAATAATAATAATCAAACATAATCAACGCAGAGTGGTGTGAGTGAGTGCTGCATGAAGTATGAAGTATAAAGTGTGAAGGAGGAGGAGGAGGAGGAGGAGGAACGTGCGCTTCAAGAATGCTCGCTGGCTCGTATCTTGGCCTAAATTGGTAAATGGCTAATGGGTTTTTTCTTCATTTTTTTGTTGTTCTTCTTCTGCTCAAGTTACCCCTTCTTCCGAGGCTTCTCTTCACGCTCAACGTCTTATTATTTACGACGACGCTTGTCAATTTAATTTGGCGAACTTTGTGACTTAATTGCTATTTTAGTTGCCAGCGCACAGATAAAGCACGGAGGGTGTTAAGTAATTTCTAAAATCAATTATCTTCCAGTGCGATATGTAATCAACACAAACACATACGAAAGATGAACATCAACAGAAATAGATTCCGAAGCTCTTTTTTTGTGCTGTGTACTCGGCGATTTGTCAATGAAATACATATACGAGGTGTGTTCAAAAAGTATCGCGAATTTTGAATTTTCGCGGGTTACGTATAATCGAATTTCGATTTTTTTGTAGCGTTATGTTGGTACTCATGTCTCTCACACAAAACACACACACACACACACAACACACACACACACACACAACACACAGAACTGCAAAAACAACAAAGCCACTCTTGTGTGCTTTCCTAAATGTCATGCTGTGGCACGCTGCAGATGGATGCGTGATACATTTATATATATATGCAGTTGTAATCATTTTTGAAACAACACACCTTAAAAATCTGCAAGGCAAAACAAAAGCATCGAGTTTGTTTAGTTGTAGGATAGCTGTGCCTTCATCAAACCCTACACAACAATGAGCGCAATTGTTGATGTTGTTGTCTTTGAGTGAGCCTATCCATGTGTGTGTGTGTGTGTGTGTGTGGGCGATGACTGTGTTCGGCTTTGGCCAAGGAGGCGGAAAACTGCACACGAGAAAAACCTGTTTAGCGTTCAATGATTGTGTTTTGTTAGTTTGTTGGACCTCGCTCGCCTCGTGAACGTAGTCAACACAAATTTGTTTTGTTTTTGTTGCTGATTGTTTGCTCGCTGCTGCTGCTGCTGCCACCAGTTGGGAAGAGTGAATGCGGTTGTTGCTGCTGCTTTCTTCGTCTATGCAACAGCAACAACAACACCAACAACAGCAACAAGTTGCCGCAATGTATTTGGGCGCAAAACCAAATTGAACTTTCACTTTTTAGCTTAAGCGCTATGTTTGTACGTTTTAGGTTTATTGTTGTTTTCCTTTTGGTTGCAAATGGCATGTGTATGCCTGTGTATATATATATATATATATATACAAAAACATATATATATATATATATATATATATATGTGTGTGTGTGTGTGTGCGTGCGTGTGCATTATGTCAAAAATGCCTCTGCTTCGTTGAGAGTGCATTGAGCTCAACAGGTGCGCTCACAGCCAGTCATCCATCTTTCACTTTCTCTCATTCTCTCTCTTCCACTCTCTCTCTCGCTCTTTGGTTTTTACTGCATGCAGTTAGAGGTGGCATAAGTCATACTCCTTTTGTGTGTGTGTTTTTGGGGCGCGGCACAACGTGGAGGCGTGGCGCGAACTTATAGCCCTAATAATGATAATCAATGGTTGCCTTACTAATAGAATCAACAATCAAACTGTACAAAGACAATTACCTGGCCAAACAAAAGGCGTTCGAGTTGAAGTGTTGTTTTCCTCTTGCTAAGCATGACGTAGGCGCCAAGAATGATCGAAATCACACACACACACCCACACACACGCACACAGACTGTGAGCGAAAACGTGCGAGTTGTCAAGCAATCACTTTCAATGTGATATGAGCTAAGTTAAGTTGGTTGATCTAATTACAAACTGCAAAAAATGGAAACGCATAAATATATTTTGCACCACACATGCAAATTCAAATATGCACACGTGTGTTTCTATCAGTGTGTGTGTATGTGTGCGCCAAGAACTCAAAGAGGAGAGAGCCAGAGACAGCGAAAGAGAGCAAACCAGTTTTCCGATGCTTAGCTTAGAATCAACAACAACAACAAGAACAAACAAACGCATGGCAAAGCCAATACAAAAGGGGGGCGCGGACAGCGTAAAATGTTGATGAACAGTGTTGCAAATTTCATCAATTTTCTTCATTTTTTTTACGCCCTTTTCGAAACCTAAAAACAAATATAATATATATATGTGGATGCAAGGGAAGATGTGTGTACCAATATAAAAGTTAAAACTATCAACATAATTAGCAAAGTGTCTATATTAATCAACACAACTTACAAAATGAAATAGAATTAAAAGAAACAACAACAAAGCTTTAGCAAATTCAGACATATACTATCTAAACCTATCAATTAAATGTCTAAAACGGTATAGTTTGTAAAAAGCGATCTGAATGATCTTATTGTATTTCATAGAACGAAAGCAGCGAAATCTTAGGAATTTTTCATTCTTTTCAAAACTAGCTCTTTTCGTTCTGAATAGCTGGCGGAACCCATAACGAATAAATGAAATACGAGTAATGAGCGTTATGCATAAATTTTGTATATTTCATTTGACACAAAAGTGGACAAGCAAAAGGTGAGAAACGACTCGAAAGAAGAAGAATGTGTCTCTCAGTGTGTAATACACACACACATGTGTGTGTGTGGCGTGTGTGTGTTGTGCTGAGTGAGCAGAGCTATTTGCAACTCAAAACAGCAGTATTTTCACTTTATTGATGCACGGAAAATTAGCTAAAGCGCACATAAAGAAATTTAACACAAATACAAATGCAGATGCATATGAATATGGTCATGCATGTGTGTGTGTGTGTGTGTATGGCACAGTGTTAACCCACCTTGATGATCAATTCGATCTCGGGCACATCAAATTTGCTGGTACCGTTGGACGACTCCTGCTGCGACTGTGTCTCAACATCGGCGGCTGACATGTTGTTTCTTTTGAACGCTTTTGCGAAGCTTTGCTTTCTGTTAAAGAACTTAAAAATTCACGCTCTTTGCTTGCGGTTTCTTGTTTTTTTTTATTGTTTGCGTTATCGTCGGTCGGCCGCGTGACGTGCGTACGTGTTTTTCTTTAGCTCTTCTTTAGTTGTGCCAATTTGGTATTTGGTAATATTCACACACGAACACAGAACACTAAATTCAATATGCACTGTACTTAGCACTCCAGCATGTGTAGATAGTGTGTATAAAAAAAATTATACGTTTGCTTTCCGTTGCAAGCGATTGCGGTGTGCTGCTGCTGTTTGCTATAGTTACAGTATAGAATAGTGTTCGATCCAATCCCATGGATTGTTCATAATACAATGTCATCGTCTTAAATATATCGATAGTTTGCAGAAAATTCATATCGATATTTAACATTGGCATGTCACAACAGTGGTGTCAATTTAACCCTGTTTCCGTACAGATTAAGATTTAAAAAATTTTTTTTTTAAGTTCACTGAGTCAGTTTGTAAACTATTCATACACATAAAAATAATAATCCCCATCAATTTTTGCATCGACTTGAAATAATGCCTGTATTAACGCGAATAATTTATAAGATGTGTTATTTTATTGAACTAGACTAACCGGGAAATTTGAAAGTATTTAAATGCTAAATAAAATAAGTGTTACAGTTTAAGCTTTTTCAAAAAAAAAAAACAAACTCAACGGGTCACAAATTATTTTTGTTTCGTTATCGATTGGTGGCAGCACTGCTGATATATAAGTGCGATGAATGCTGTCGTCCATCAGTATATCGTTTAAAATCGTGCTGTTGTTTTAGCCGGCTTCTAACTGAATTAGGAAATTCCAAATTAAATTCCATTTTCAAAGTGTTTAAGCATGGATTTTAATGAGCTGCTGCAAGAGGCACAACGCCTTGCAAATGAGACAGAACTGCCGCCCGTGGAGCGCACGCTGTCGCAAGTGCTTCAGGCCACACAGGAATTGCATTCGCGCGTCACACAAAACGGCACCAACGATTTACAAGCGTAAGCTGTCAACCAAAATGTATTTACATATGAATATATATATAAATGTATATATATTACAGGCAGTTGCTGCTTGGCTCCCGGGGCGTGGATCTGCCCAAGCTAACACAAAAGGTCGAATCGTTGAGCGCGCGCCAATCTTTCGAGCCCCTCAATCCGATCGCCGACACCGATGTGGATGGGTTTCTGAAGAACGTGCGTAATAATGCCATAATCGCCATCATTGAGGAGACCAATCAGAATGTAAGTGTTATGTGTTCAAAAAGTATCGCGAATTTTGTGTTTTTTCAGATATTATTTATTTATTCATGAATATCTATTTTGTCCCCTTCAAAGTAATCCCCATGAGATATTATACACTTGTGCCAACGGTTTTTCCAATCTTCGAAGCACTTCAAAAAATCATTCTTTTTTATCTTGTTCAGCTCCTCCTTCGATCCCGTCTTTATCTCGTCAAGCGTAGCGTAACGTCGTCCTTTCATGGGCCTCTTCAGTTTAGGGAACAAGAAAAAGTCACAGGGGGCCAGATCTGGGGAATACGGTGGCTGCGGCATCATTAGTGTGTTGCTTTTGGCCAAAAAGTCGCGCACAAGCAACGATGTGTGAGCAGGGGCGTTATCGTGGTGCAAAAGCCAATTTTTGTTCTTCCACAAATCCGGGCGTTTCTGGCGGATTGCTTCGCGCAAATTGCGCATAACTTGCAGGTAATATTCCTTATTGACCGTTCTACCCTGTGGCAAGAACTCATGATGCACCACGCCCCTGCAATCGAAGAAAACTGTCAGCAAAACTTTCACATTCGACCGAACTTGGCGCGCTTTTTTCGGTCTTGGTTCGTGCGGCAGCTTCCATTGAGAGGATTGAGCTTTGGTTTCCACGTCGTAACCATAAACCCACGATTCGTCAACAGTTATGACCCTCTGGATCGAAGACGATCCAAAACACGTGCAAGCAAAGCAGCTGTCAACAATTAAGTGAACATTCAAAATGGCCGAGCTTGTCGGCATAAGTGAGAGACATGAGTACCAACATAACGCTACAAAAAAATCGAAATTCGATTATACGTAACCCGCGAAAATTCAAAATTCGCGATACTTTTTGAACACACCTCGTATAGTTCGATTCGGTTAATTATATTTGTTTGCTTGTTAGATATTTAAAACGGTTGAGCGAAACAAGATGCGCGCCATGTTTGCAGAGTGGGGCGATGAAAAAGAGCTACTGCTTAACGCAATGGTTGGCCCCACTCAGGAGGACTTTCCCGATGTGCCCCGTCACATGGTGTCTACAACACTGCCAGAGAATGCGCTGCCGCGCTCTCGTCTCAATCGCATTGAGGCATTGTATGCCGCAGAGATTAGCGAATACAATAAACAGCACGGCCAGGGCAACCAGCGTTTCAATCTGCTGACGAAGCTCACGCAACTGGTCAAGGAGCCGCAGAACGGGTTCGACAGCTCGGTGCAAGAGATGTGGAGCGTACTGGCCCACATGGCCAATGTCACGCCACTCTCCCGCACCGCAGATCCCATTAAAGCCCGCCAAACGGGCCAACAGTTTGTGCAACTGGCTCTCGCCTATTTGGAGCAGGCCTACAAGCAGTACATGAGCCAGATCATCCAGTTCAATCGGCTTGTCGGTCAGCGCGGCGGCATACCCGATGTCTATAATACGGTCAGTTCGTTTGTGACCGTCACATTCCAGTTGCCACAGAGACTGGTCGGCCTACTCGATGTGGCTAACAAATGTCCGCTGTGGCCGCTCGTCTATTACAGTTTGCGCAGCGGTGACCTGGGTGCTGCCGCACAGTTCCTCAAGGAAGGCGGCGTTTCGCCCGATCTGCTAAAGCTCATCCAGCACAAGCAGCAGGAGCAGCAGCATAAGCGACAGCACCATCCCCAACATCACGAACTGGGCGACCAGGAGCGACCCAATGCAAAGTTGGAGAGTAAGCTTAAGCTCGAATATAGCAATAAGCTGCGCGTCTGCACTGATCCCTACAAAAAGGCGGTAAGTAAATTGAATAAAAATAGAAGAAAAAAGCAAAAGAATATTTGACAAAATGTTGATTTATTTGTCTACTCGAACTTATCCCTTATACATAATAATCTGTCTGTCTGTCTGTTGCAGGTGTATGCCATCGTGCTGGCTTGCGATCCCCATGAGCCGCACCCTGAGGTGGTACGCACCATTGATGACTTCCTCTGGATGCAGCTGTCGGTGCTAGCCACAGATGAGCTTCCCGACTATCACATTGATCGCCTCAGCTACAGCGGCCTGCAGTCGCTCATTTTGGACAAGTATGGCGAGAACTATTTCAATGCGGGCAAGAAGAAGTCATTATATTTCCAGGTGCTCGTCTTAACTGGCCAATTTGAGTCGGCCATTGAGTTTCTGGCCCGCACCGCTGAAAATCGTGCGCACGCCGTTCACATGGCCATTGCCCTCAACGAGATATCGATGCTGGGCACGCCCAGCAACAGCCAGCAGCCTCTGCTCTGCATCGAGCCAACAGATCCCTCGCCAATGCGACGCCTCAACTTGGCCCGGCTCATCATCATGTACACGAAATGCATCGAGCAGACGGACACCACTGAAGCAATGCAATACTATTACTTGCTGCGCCATTTCAAGGCCAGCGATGGACGCAACATGATGCTGACATGCGTCTGCGACATGCTTGTCGAGAACTGTGACGCCGACATGATAACTCTAGTCTTTGGCACGCCCGATCTCAACGATCCCTGGCGTTATGTTGGGTAAGCAGCCATATTTCAAGTTCGCCATTTATGTTTGTCTTACGCTTTTTGTTGTGATGGCATTGCAGCGGCATCTTCGCACTGTTTCCCAGCATGGATCACGACAAGTATTCGCTCGCCGGCATGGTGGGCGATGATTTGTCGCAGCGCACCAAATTCCAGTTGGCCATTGAGCTCTACTTTATAGCCGGGCAGCTGGACAAGGCGTTGCGCTTGTTGAGCTCGCTGCTGATGCAGGTGGTGCATCAGCCGCCCAGCGAGGGTAGCATGCGGGAGCAGCTGACGGTTGTGACGGAGCAAATGAATCACTCGCTGATCGAGCGCAAAGTGGATGTTGATGAGCATGTGATGGCCACGTATACGCTGCTCTCCCAATTGCTCAAATTCTTTGACTATTACCATGAGGGCAACGGTCGTGTGGCTGCTGAGATATTGGCCAAGAATCGCATTACGCCAAATAGCTGTGCCGAGGTGGACGAGTGCGTTAGACGCCTGAAGCTGATCGGTTCCGATATCATCAAAGTGCTGCCCGATGTCCTGCTGGCCGCCATGGATCTCATTTATGAAGAGTACAAGGATTACAAGTCCATCAGTGGAGACGGCGGCATCGGCAGCGCTACCAGCAGCCGCTCTGGCGTAGACAATTCGATCAGCGAGAGCAAGGAGGAGCGGCTGATGCAATTACGGCAACGCGCCAAGGCCCTGACAAACATGGCTGCAACACTGCCCTGCCGCATGTCCGCGGACACCAACAATCGCCTCGTGCAGCTGGAGATATTGATGCACTAACACATCGATAAGGATTAACCAACTGGAAGACTTGCATTTGTTTTTATGAAATGTTTTCTTTTATTAAAAAGATTATAATTGGTATTTGGAAAATTGAAAATATCTGTGTATATTATATTGTGTGTGTGTTATTTTGTGCGTACCAATTGTTTATGATGCATCAGTCGGAGGTTGGGGGAGTGTGGAGTTGTGGGAGGATTGCTTCAGCTCAGCCCATATACTGATAGGAGGCACACACCGGCTCCTGGTGGCGCGTGTGCGGCGAGGATTGCAGCGCCAGTCGCTGCAGATGACAGCCGCGGCAGAGCAGTCGACCATCCAGCGGATAGCAGCGCTTGTCCGGCTCATCGGTTAGCTGCATGCCGCACTCCTCGCATATATAGCAGTCCACATGGAAGTCCTTGTCCATGGACACCACGCGCACCGTCTCATCGGTGCCCTCCACGGGCGTAATACCTAAACGAATGGTAAAAGTAATTAATAAATGAAATAATTCATCATTTTACAAGCGATTGTTGATCTTGTCTAAAGGATTGTATCAGGACAGACAGACAAGATTATAATATTTCGAAATATATAGTTTGTTTTGTGTGGATAGAAGTTGCACCTTTGCCGCAGCTGGCACATTTGGGTGCAAACATGCGATGGTAATCGTTGACACAGTAAATCTTGTGATCCACATCGACGGTGAATGGGACGCCGTCGAGGCACTCGTTGCAGATGCAGCAGCGAAAGCAGCCCGGATGATATGACTTGCCCATGGCCTGTAGAATCTGTTGGCCACAAAAATCAATCAGAAAGAGACAGCCAGAGAGGGAGAGAGAGAGAGAGAGGGAGAGAGAGAGAGAGAGGGAGAAAGAGTACGCACCATTTCCATGATAAGATGGCCACAAATAGCGCATTTCTCAGCCGTTTGCTGAAAGCCCGAATACTGCAAGAGAAAGAGAAAGATTGAGATATATACAAATATATATATATATATATAAGTGTGTTAGCCCACCATGTAATCCTCCTCGCAGTAGACACGCCCGTGCACATTGTAGAACGCCTTGCCGCGCAGCGCTCGTCCGCAGGAGCAGCAAATGAAGCAATTTGTGTGATACAAATTGCCCATGGCCTGGCAGGCCTGTCCAGCACCCTTCACCTTCTCGCCGCAGGTGTGGCAAATGCCTGCAATCGAAACGAATATAAATAAAACTGGCTACTGCAGCTACATCTGCTACAATCGGAGCTGTGCCCACCAAAGTATTCGCCATGCTCTTCGCTCTGTTCGATCTCCTCCTCCAGTTGGCGCGTCAATTCCTCTATTTTGCGCTGCGCCTCTGTCGGACCAGCGGGGCGCGGCGGTGTCACACTATATGGCAGCAGATTCTTGGTCAGACCTGCAAAAGTAAACCCAACAACAAAATGTATTAAATGCAACACGCTGGATTAAAAGAGGCGATTGGGGATGGAGGATGAAGGACGGAGGATGGGGAATACCTCGTCTGGGCCGCAAAGCGGCTGTGCAAGCATATCAAATTAGATTAATAAGGAAAAGAGAGAAAGAGAGATTTATAGATTAGTAGCAATGTATATCGACAATCCCAATCCCGATCTCAATTTCGTCTTGCTCGCTCACCTGTGCTGCTCTGCGAGGGCGTTGGGGATGTGGCGACAACGAGTGGGGCTGTCGTTGCCATGGGCGTGGCACGCAGCTGCATCGGCTGCGTTTGGGCTGCTGCTGACGTTGTTGCCATCGTCGTCGTCGTCTGAATGGTGGCGGTGACCAGCGGTGGCGGTGGCAACGGCGGCTGTGGACTGATTGCCGTGAGACGAACATTGTTGGGACTGCGACTCTTGGCCGTGTTGCTGCTGCGATGCAAATTGGCAGTCATGCACACATAATCGGAGCTGTTGATGTCCTCAATGTAGTTCGGATTGACGGACACATTGATGCCACCGTGTGGATGTTGCTGCTGCTGATGCTGCTGCTGATGCTGCTGCTGATGCTGTTGCTGCTGCTGCTGCTGATGTTTGATGGGCGTATGCTGTTGGAGCTGCAGCTTGGCCAGCGGTGCCGGCACCGGCGAGCCCATTGGACTGAGGTGGCTGGGCAGCGATAAATTGCGATAGCGCTGTGTGGGGGATCCCAGTCCACCGGAGCTGCTGCTGTTATGGTTGTTGTTGTTGTTGTTGCTATTGCTGCGCTGATGGAGCGGAGATGACAGCATCAACGCATTCATCTCGGCCACCTGATGGGGCGTCGGCGTCGCCATCTCTGTGTGCTGATAAATTGTTGCCGTTGCGGGGGATGCCTGCGGCTGGGCACGTTGCCCGGAATGCGGTATAATATTCTCATAAATGGGCGCCACCTGCGACGACTGCAGCTCCTCGATGGCATTGTGGCTGTGCCCATGTGCGTGTGCGTGTATGTGTGAGAGTGTGTGCGTGTGTGCCTGGTGATGCTTGGGCGCCTCCGGGACGGGTGTATGCGCAAACCGACCGCCGCCGATCGGCTGCATGAGAAGATAATCGTTCAGCATGACGCTCTGACGACTGGCCGGGCTCTGCGGCTGGGCACGCTTCTGATTCGTATCGAACTGGCCATAAAACTCGAGATTCTCATACACCGGCGAATGCTTTTGGGGCACAATGCGTTGACCCAGCACCTGGGCGGTGGGTGCATAGATTAGCGGTGAGTTTGTGTGGCTATTGTGGCTTGTGTTGCTATTGTTGCTGCTGCCATTGCCCAAGTGCTGCATTGTCAGATCGATGCTGCTGCTGCTGCCGCAGTGTGGCTTGGGCGTTGCCGTTGCGGTTGCATTCTTCGAGGCGGCTATTATGTTGCCCCGCTCATACAGCTTGTAATCCTCGCTGCTGGGCAGACGAGGCTGCTGTGAATGGTGTTGTTGTTGCTGCTGCTGTTGTTGTGGTGCATCGTGCATAAAGTGTTCAATTGCGCCGGGCGAGCGCTGATAGCTGGAAATGTTGAGGCGCTGCATCAGTGTCTCGTAGTCCGCATCCGTGCCGAGACTCCCCACCGTGCCACCATCACCACCGCCACCGCCGCTGCTACTGTTGGCATTTCGATGCGTTCGCTGGGTAGTCATTGTGCACACATGCGCACACCCATATACAATTTTCACTCACAGGCGAGCACACACGCACACGTGCGTATGACTTCTCCAGAGCGCGTTCCGAATTCGAGGTGTCTGTGTCTGTCTCTGTGCGTGTGTGTGTAAGTTAAAATTTTGAGTTTGCCGTTCAGCCTTTCTGCTACGATTTCTTTTTTTAGATATTTCGTTTTTTTCGTCGGCTTTGCACCGGCTGCTAATTTGTCGCGTTCTATCAGCTCTGTTGGAACAACATATTTTTCAGTTTATTTTGTGTGGCTGATTTTGTTGAAAACAAAGACAACTTGAAGAGAAGAATCTCTCGGCCACAATAACACACACACACACGCACACACATATGCACGCATATATGCGTTCATGTGTGTTGTCGGATTGTTGATCTTATATCGGCATATCGATAGCTATCATCGATTCACATTTTGGGCGTATTAAGGTAAATCACCTTTTCTTGGTTAGCCTGTAACGATACATCGATAACAATAACATTGTTTTTATTATGAGTACAATTAGTTAGCTGCAACGCCAAATCAAGAAGTGTGGCAACTCTAAGCAACTAGTTTGAACCAAGTGTTCGATGGAACAACCGCTAGATGACGCCCCTATATTATTTTTAAGTTCGAATTAACCACCAAATTCAAATGCATAATTTTTTATATTAACATGTTAAACAAATTTGAAATCGGAATTTTCTTTATTTGAAATTTTCAATGTATATACGATTTTGAAATAATTGTCTCTAATTCAATTGCAAAGCAACAGCAACCTTAACACCAGCAGTGCCATAAAAATAAATATTTACCTACAATCGAACGTTATACAAATTACCGATCGATTGCTGCACTTGCTGTGTGTTGCACTCACTGCTGCCTATCAGCCCATGCGCCCTGTATATAAGTATGTACTACACGTATATATGTAGCTATGTATATGCTATCTGCGTGTGTGTAGAATTTTGGTCTGTCCGGTCTATAATTGATTAGTAGCAGTAGCAGCAGTAGTAGTAGTAGTAGTAGATAAAGATTCACACTGAGTAAGCAATTAGAATAACGCAATTAATATGTTATAGGCAATAAGTATGCATGTTCGTTGGTTGTTGCTGGTGTAGTATAAATCAGCAGCCCCTTCTTCCTCATTCTTCTTGTAACGCGTGCCTCGTGCCACGTGCCACGTTACTCGTTTTCTTTGACGTGACACTTTTGATTCACGTTGAATATATTGGAGAGCTCATCCAGTAAGGTCTCATAGCGATAGGCGACGCGTATTTCGGGGACATTGGTGCGGGTTATGTCGTTGCCACTGATGCCATCTTCAAAGTAGTTGGGACCCAGCCATTGTTGTTTGATCTATTTTTGCAAAATATATATACATATATATATAAAATACAGCAAAAACTGCAAAAATCTCCAATCGATTTAAGCTTACGTTATGTGAAAATCCGCTCATAATGACGCTATTCCGCGCCAGCTCACACATATCGCAGGAGCTGAGCTTCCATACCTGGGCCGCAATGCTGTACTCCTCCATAAGGGGTTCCTGTAAGCAACGCGTAAATTAGTGATTAATTTGTCTTATTTATTAACTGCAGCAGATCGACCGGTTGTACCTTAGTAAAGTGAAACTGCAACGGATCATCGGTGGATAGCGAGATGATCAATCCACGGGCTAAATATTCGGGCAACGGATTGCGATGGTAGTTGAGAAACAGCGAGTTATTTGATAGCGGTGACATCGCGATGCCAATCTGGGTCAGATAGTACAGATACTGCAGCACGGGCACCTTGCGCAGCAGCAGACCGTGCGAGATGTTCTCGGCCATCAGGTAGCCGCAGACCAGATGCTGGACGGGTCCAGCTTCACCGCAATGGGGACGCAGCACGAAAGTGTTCAGGCCACGCATTCTGTTGGTAATAATGATGTTAATAATAAATACAAAATTGTTCGATTTGGATTTGGATTACTAACTGTCTGAACTTATTAAGCACCGTCATGTTGGCATACATATAGTATATATAGTAGGCATATGGCGGATTCTCCTCATATGTCCATTCCTCGGGCCGTGGCACATCGTTGTCAAAGAGTGGATTCTCCGGCTTGGACTCATCGTCAACGGAATCGAAACCAATCACATACGTCAAGAAGCGATGCAAATTAGGATTCTCGCTGGGCTTATTGGTCGCCTCGAATAGTGGTAGAAAAATATTATCGATTATTTGCTGGAATGAAGTCATCATCTTGTTGGACTTGAATATATCGAAGAGTCGCGGTATCTGTATTAACCAGCGTATATTCGAGCTGTACACATTATTGTCGATAGCCCACTTGGCCAGCTTGTTCCACTCATCCGGCGACTTGCCATAGATGGAGAGGCGCAGTTCTGCATTCTGATATTTCGATTCCTCCAGATCAAAGGCCACTTCCTACGTATGTAACAAATAATTCGCTATTGAATGTAATCTATGTATACATATGTACGAGTATATATATATATATATATATGTTTGCATACCTTGATGATTTGTGCAAAATATTTGCCATTCAAATAGTTATCCGTCTTGAGGAAGACCTCCCGGAGACGCGACTCGCCAATGGGATTATATTTGGAATTGAATTTATCGAAACGATGGAACGTATTCCGATCGGCGTGCACATCCAGCATATCAACGGTCAGATCGTATGTGGTCAGGTTCATCGATTGGAACACCTGGGCCAACGTCATTGGTTGTCCGTTTGTGTGGGTGACCACCTCGCTGGCATTGTTCTTCAGCGTCTTCTTGATGAAGCGCAGCAAATGCTTCTGGTTCATGCACGACGCTGCATGTATGTGAGTGTCCACCTTTCTAGTGTTGTAAAAGTCACGATGCGGCACCGCCTTCTGGGCGGCCAGCTCACGCAGCTCGTTGAGCAACACATGCATCTGGTACTTGGAGGACAAATAGCAAAGGCGACGATAACAAAACGATTTTCTAAGCAAAAGAGGAACAGTCAATTTGGGGTTCTATTAGTAGTTATATGGATATACTCCACTTACAGTGGTCCATCGGCAATCATATTGCACATGACCTGCATGTCGTTCACGAACTGACTCATGTCCGGGTACGTAAAGTTCAGCTCGCTAGTTAATGCCTGCAAAAGAGAAGCATATATATTAGTATCTGTATATAATATCTATCTATTTTGGCAACTTACTTCATCTTTGTAGACGTGAAATACGCCATTCACTGGCTTTATTATGTAAGACTCATCAGGTACAAATTCCACATCCCAGGCATGGGGCGCTTTTAGCGTCGATGTTGGATGCATGTCTGGATGCAATTTTATAGTCGATTTGTTTTATGTAAAAAAGATATATATCTCTATAAGTATATATATACATATATGTATATACGCAGACATATACACCTGGACAGTAGAATAGATGTGTATTTTGGACACGATTTTTACATTTAATGCTGAAAATTCACAAGTGTTATCTTCACAGGTATTTTAGTGTCCAGGTTCATTTGGATTCAGTATTTCCAAGTTGTAAGTTTTGGAAAATGTTAATTACTTATTTTCAAGGCTACGATTAGTTTAAAAACTAACGGTGTTTGTTTTTAACTACAAATTATCTACACACAAACGTACGGGGTGCTTGTATGTGCGTGTGGGTGTAAAGAACAGGGTTGTCAGCACACAAAATTGTTGTCTCTCTTGGTATTCATTGTGCGCAACAAGCTTGCTAAATTAGTTTTTGTTTTTTTGTTTAGCATTCTGTAAAAAAATAGTATTCGTCAAGTGAGAATATGTTGGCAGAAAACAGTGTATTATGCAAACTGCTAAGGCAGTTAAGATCACAAAAGAAAAACACCGCGAAATTTGTGTTTTTGATTTCATCTTTTGAGGTTGCAAGCAGAATTCGCATTTAGTTCAATAATCGACAATCACAAAAGCATTAATATTTCGCGATTAATTTCAAAATGTTAAGAAATGTGTAAAAGGTGAATTTCTAAACATTTGAAAATTGTCTACTGATATTTGTTGCTATTTTCATAACCTATTTCTTAGCGTTTCTAAACAATCAAACAAGTCTGTGTGTGTGTGGGTTGGTTGGTGTGTGTTAAGGATTGACTGGTACTAATTTCAATCACATTTAATACATTTCTGG
This sequence comes from Drosophila basisetae, assembly GCA_035041595.1. Taxonomy (NCBI): domain Eukaryota; kingdom Metazoa; phylum Arthropoda; class Insecta; order Diptera; family Drosophilidae; genus Drosophila; species Drosophila basisetae. The sequence goes on from JAWNLB010000174.1 coordinate 21,292,975, forward strand.
TTGTCGGAAAGAGGCGTGAAATACAAACAATCAAAACAAAAGCATAACGCATAACACAACTCTGTTAAATACAGGTAGTTAAGTTCGTGACAAAAGCTGAATGCTGCGGCATACGGGAGCGGGCGCAAATACACAAAGACACAAAAACAGAGAAAGACATAGAGAGAAAGATAGGCTCAACACATGAAAAAGCTAAATTATGCAAATTTATACAATTTGTAGGTGTGTGTGTTTGTGTATATGTGTGTGTGTGAGAGAGAGAGCAACAAAAAAAAAGAAGAGGATATAACTGATTTTTGATTCGGACAAAGTGGCTGCAATGCCCGAATTACCTGTAAAGCTGACCATACTCTGTTTGCGAATTATTTCTATAAAAAAAAAATGAAAAATAATATTGAAATAGAAAATAATTATTTGTACAAAATGAAGAAAAACAAAGGCGCACAAAGCAAAAAAAAAAACAAACAAATTATAATATTCAAGGACAAACCAAAGTAAAATGGAGAGATAGATACAGAGAGAGAGAGAGAAAGAGAGAGAGGGGCTGCATATAATAAATCATACATAAATACATATGTATATAGGATATATGTAAAAGGAAAACTTACTAAACGCAATAGAAGACATGACAGGAGTAATGTGGCAGCAGCTAGCGAGCAAGATATAAAAAGAGAGACCCAAACACATATATATATATATATTTACATCTATATCTATATATGTATTTCGATGGAGAGAAAGAGGTAGAGAGAGAGAGAGAAAGGGGGAGCGGGGGAAATAAATAGTAAAGAGCTTAACGCGTTCCTAGCGCACAACAAACCGCTTTACAATATATATACTTATATATATATATATATATTATTACATATATATATAAAACACAACTATTTTTTGTATAATACATCGCATCAGTTTGGGGGGTGCTATACAACACTGACGTAATTCGCTACTAAAGGCTCTACAAGGGGTTGAGGGGTGCCACCTGCTTGTCCGTTAGATCAGCAAATAGCAAGGGACAACTTGGACTTACCGGATACCGTTCTCACTGGCAGATTATCGTAACGATCCTTAAGCCGAACCGTTTTGAGGAAACGGGCCGTGGTCGTTGGGAACGATTGATCAGAGATTTCCATGTAATGGGAGCGCAACTTTAGTGCCTCGATGAGCAGCGTGGAAGCGCGCTCCAGATCCTCGAGTGGCACACCGCTGGTATCCTCCCCAGAGACGGACACACGCTGGAAATTGATATCCGCATCGGTGAGCCGGGTCGAAGTGGTCGGCGCCCCACCATCTGAGTCCGAGCTGCTCGCCCGCGGACTGGCAGGCGTGGGCGGCGCTGGTCTCTGGCAGATCGATTGCCTGCATTGGTAGAAAAGAAAAAGAATCAGTATATATCTATATATATATGTATTTAGAGAGCGCTTCAATCAAGTATAAACCATTGTTCCGAGCGGGTCTCGTACTCGTAGTGGCGACAGAAGCTGTAGCTATCATCCGCGAACGACATGTTGCTCCTGAGTACCGGACTCAGCGAATGGGCGCCGACGTCAAGTTGCAGGCCAAGTTTACAATTTTCCCAGTGATCGATTGAGCGATTAATTTATAGTGCTGTTCCCGTCTTTTACCCCGACTCCGCTCAAAACCCACTCCACTCCCCGATTATTTGCAATTGGGCACGCAATGTGGCGTAAAGTGAGTGAGTTACTGGGCGGGGGTTGATTATTGTTCCCCTGCTCCCCTGTCGAGCGACGGGGGTTGTCTCTCTCTCTCTCTCTCTCTCCTAAGAAGTTGCGATATTTGGATACTGTCTATCATATCTTTGCAACTGTGCTTAGAGAAGCTCGCGGGTCACGAGCACGAGCACGGGCACGAGTACGTGCACGACCATCAAAACGAAGCTGAACCCGATTGTCCATAAACAATTTCATTATCTTTATGTGACAGTTTTTGTAGAGGTCGCTTGCAAATCGACTATCGATTTATGATTAGTAATCTTAATACAATTTTCCTTTGTTTTATTACTTTTAGACCTGTTTTACACGAACAACGAGCTACAACAAAAATACCAACAGCAAACAACCAACAACAAACTTCAAGTGCAGTGCGAAAAGTTTGGAGTTTTTGACGCTTGGCGTGCCACACGAACAAAAACTGTACGAAACGTATTTTGCCTGAATAACTGACTGACTGAGGGATGGACTGACTGGTTGGCTGTTTGTGAGCCAGTCAATGTCAGTCGTAGGTCGTTGAACAACTCGTCTTGGGACGACGCACGACAAAGCCCAAAACCCAAACGGGCAACCGGCACTGCCCATAAGGGTTCTCAGTTCTCGGTTCTCGGTTCTCCGTGCTCCGTTCACGGTTCACCCAAAAGCCCAAACCCAAATCGAAGCCCGACAAGCTGGATCTGTTTCAGTCTTGTGCGCTTCCTTGTGGCCCGCTGCGTTTGTCGCGGTGCGCTCCAAGTTATTTGGATGCACAAATTGTACTAAAAGTGACGGCATTCGAAATCAAAAATTGTTCGGCTAGTTCGCAGTAGTTGGTTGGTGGTGGGTCGGTGGTTGGTTGGTTGGTTGGCTAGTTGGTTGGTTGGTGGTTTCATCATCATGCCATAAGCCGCGATGGCGACGCGGCTCGAATGTGTGGTGTGTTGTGCGTTGTGTGTTGTGTGTTGAGCCATCGAATGCTAATGCAGTCCCATTCAAAATCAGAACGTGTCCAACGCTGTTATTGCCGTCTATGCTTTTGACCCACCTGCTCACCTGGCCACCTGCCCACCTGCTTGACATGGCCTACCTAAAGCCCACACCTGCACCATTTTGTTGTCTGTCATCGTCGTCTAGTGGCTTGAATTAGCACTTGCCCTCCAAAAAGCAGGCAATGTGAACTTGATAGCCGCAGAGAACGCGCTAGTCGCTGTTTGGCATACCCTTGCGAACAAAACGCAATTGCGATCAGAATCAATCAATTAATCAAAATATGATTGACCATCTCTATCCCTTGCGTGCCGGTGAGTTTACCGATATATATATATATTCATTGATTCATTACTTTTTAACTCTATTTTTTAAGTATTTTCTTTTTTTAATTTTCCAAACGTATTATTTTGACTGCAGCTATATATATAAATCGGCATCAACATCTGTTCCACATTTCATTAGAATGTTGTAGCACCCTCGAAAAGAGTATAATTACAATGCTTGTGTTGCACTGCGATGTTGTTGTTCATTAGGATACTATAGAGAATGTTACGAACACACAACGTGGATTAGTTAGTACTCGATCCAGGCAACTGTCCAGCTGTATAACCAAATTATTAGTAATCCCTGCAAGTGTTTCCCTAGCTGACAATCAGACATCATATAATACATGTGATTGACTCATAAGGGGAAAACAGCTTTACAGCTGAAGTATAATAGGCAGAAGAAAGCATCTCTTAACATATAAACATATACGAGGCGTGTTCAAAAAGTATCGCGAATTTTGAATTTTCGCGGGTTACGTATAATCGAATTTCGATTTTTTTGTAGCGTTATGTTGGTACTCATGTCTCTCACTTATGCCGATAAGCTCGGCCATTTTGAATGTTCACTTAATTGTTACCAGCTGCTTTGCTTGCACGTGTTTTGGATCGTCTTCGATCCAGAGGGTCATAACTGGTGACGAATCGTGGGTTTGTGGTTACGACGTGGAAGCCAAAGCTCAATCATCTCAATGGAAGCTGCCGCACGAACCAAGACCGAAAAAAGCGCGCCAAGTTCGGTCGAATGTGAAAGTTTTGCTGACAGTTTTCTTCGATTGCAGGGGCGTGGTGCATCATGAGTTCTTGCCACAGGGTAGAACGGTCAATAAGGAATATTACCTGCAAGTTATGCGCAATTTGCGCGAAGCAATCCGCCAGAAACGCCCGGATTTGTGGAAGAACAAAAAATGGCTTTTGCACCACGATAACGCCCCTGCTCACACATCGTTGCTTGTGCGCGACTTTATGGCCAAAAACAACACACTAATGAACTGAACAAGATAAAAAAAAATGATTTTTTGAAATGCTTCGAAGATTGGAAAAACCGTTGGCACAAGTGTATAATATCTCATGGGGATTACTTTGAAGGGGACAAAATAGATATTCATGAATAAATAAATATCTGAAAAACACAAAATTCGCGATACTTTTTGAACACACCTCGTATATTGATCAACTGTACAAATTGCATTCGGCATTGCATATCGGCTAAGAAACACCGATTTTGTTAACCAAAACGCATTTTCATATTGAACCAACTAAAACGAGCAAATTTAATCATAAGAAACTAGTTCTCTTTGAAGATTTTGAAGACTCTAAAGCAGAGTTCAAGTTTAAGGTAATAGGATCGGGAGTTGGGTATTTAAGGAGTTGTTGAATAATATTGCACTTACTTAACATTGAGTTGCCGTTGTATTTGTAATTTCTTTTCGATCTGTTCAATGGGAAACTGAGGTACTTCATAAGGTGCTGAAATTTCATTGGTTAACTCGTTATCAGCATCGGTCTTATCAGCGTCCGGTGAATCTGTCATATCGCCTGCAATAAACAACAAATTGACATATAATTAAAGTTGAATACGCATTTTAATGCTAATGTTCTTATTATGCACTTGAACATGTTTTCGACTGTATATATATATATATATATATATATAGATAGATAGATATCTGTATACTACTAATACTTATTGCAGTTTATGGATGGGATAAATGGGATAAATTGTTTTGCGCAACCTACAAATCGATGATTCTGGTGGTGTTTCGATCTCGGCTTTAATGGTATGATTATTATTGTTGGTTTTCGTTGGCTCCATGACGTTGCAACCAAATAGCTTGATATCTACGCGCAAGCGATGGGCGCTATCCATGCGATTGAAGTTCATATCGAGGAGAGCTGACTGGACATAAAAGTCTTCTTTTCTTTTCTTTTCTTTTTCTTTTTTGGTTAATGCGGATCGCGATCGTATATTGCAAGCTGTAAGCTTGTAACCTGAACGAGTGCTAACGCCTCAATGACTGCGACTGAGACTGAGACGACGATTCCAAGCGATACCTGAGAGCCGATTTCGAAAACAACAAATTATGCCTCTGCTGCTGCTGCTGCTGCTGCCCACGATTATCAATTTCGAAAATGAAAACGCGAACCGACTGAAGAAGACAGCTCCGAAAAAGAAAAAAATCCACAGTCAGCTTGAACAGCGGCCGGCTATAGCGAAAATCAAAACAAAATGCAAAAATGCCACTGCACACTGAAATGTGATTACCCTATTTATTTGAAATGTCTTTGTGCCCGATGCTTTGCTTGCTAGTCGTGCACTTCATTTAAGTGAGTTGTGCACAACCAAACTATAAACATATCAATCACTTACAACATCTTTTTTATTACAATACAATCCAATTCAGAAATAAACGATTGACATTTAGGTGCAACTGCAATAACTAAATCGTTGATCAACCTCAACAGAGCCAGATAAACTAAAATCAAAGCAGCACTCGCATTCCACAAATATTTAAACAATTTAAATAAATAAATGAAATGATTTTTGTATTAAATTATTTTAAATCCTATGATAAAGCAATAGGAGCGTTTTGAACGGGTAGAGGAAACAACTCAGATAGACTAAAGAGCTAAGCGCTCTCTGTTTACATATTGGGAGTCAATAGCTGTCCAGATATGCCCAAAACAACCCACACTAAACACACACACACACACACTAAGCACACACACAAAGCACACACACACGAACAGCATCCCGCTGTTAAACATAGTTTTAGTGATGGAAACAGTCTCAAGTCGAATCAAGTTGAGCGGCATCAAGTGGATTTGAGCAGAGCCGAAGAGATAGTTGTCAGTTGTCAGTTTACAGATAAGAGATGACATGCTTCAACTTTCCTGGCCGGTCTTTAAAGTGGGCGATCTAAATTCAACACTAAACCATCATCATCGAATTGAGGTCTTTGAGGCGTAAATGGGTCTCACATCATAAACTAAATCTTAGTTTACAATGACTATCAACGAATTGGAAAAATCAAAAAGAATGTTTGCTCAGCAGCAATCTTAGATTGAGTGATTTGGTCTTTCTGTTTAATTTGTTAAGATGCAACAACTTTTTGTTTTGGACTGATTATCCATTATGCAGCTATATTATATATCGGCTAAAATAAAATAGGCATCTACCATTAAGAGACTTGTTTGCGTGTCAATAACAGACATACTCGTACAACTGGCTGAATATATGTTTATGTGTTTACTTATCGAATATGTGCTTATCTATTTATAAATGTTAACTTAAAGCCTATATCCATTTAATTTATTTAAAAATTAGATGGCTATGCTGAAAAGTTTCCATCAACAATCTAATGGCTTTTTGGCCAATCATAAAATTCAACTCGCTTGCAGCAGACTGTTGCAGACTCAAACAGGTGCGCTGCTGGCTGTGCGGGTGTGTGTGTGTGAGTGTGTGTGTGCGTAGGATGGTGAATTTCTTCTTGGCTGCAGGCGTATGAGAATGCGAGCAACTGTTTGTTTTGTTTTGATTTGGATTTGGTTTTGGTTTTGGGTCACACTTACAAGGACATTTACAATCGCATTTGGCAAACTTAGAGTTTGTGCGATTCACTTTGGCGATTTTGGAGACTTTGCTGGTTATCGGCTGGTGTATTAGCTGACTGCCCTCAAGCGATTCAGATTCAATTGACAATTTTCTGTGAAGCGGCAGAGAGGTGGCCGCCTCCTTGCCGGCATCGGATAGCGGATCATCGAATGAATCGCTATCTGGTGTATCGCGATCCGCATCGTCCGTGGTGGCGATAAGGCCCCGATATGCCATGTTATTTTCTGTAACTGTTCTGTTCTTGCCACAAATCACAACTACCACGCACACAATGCTGCCACAATCCGAAAGGTTCTCTCGGCTTACAGTTAATGCCTCGGTGTTAATGCGACGGCGCTTCTGTTACGTTTCGAGAATTTCGATAACGTTTTACAAATGTCGATTTTGATGTCTAATCCAAATATGTTTGTATATATATAAATATATATTTGTTGTTGTTTGTTGTTTATGTAATATTTAGTTTGGCCTATTTCTCTCACACACAAAAAAACCAGACACACACAAATACAGATTCAAAATAGTTCTGCTCTCGCTCTTAAAGTTGCTTGTCGCTCGTCCGATTAATGTTTAAAGTTGTTTGTTGCACAATTCGCGCTTTGATATTTTATTGCTGCATAGCTGATGCCTGATGCCTGCTCGGGGCATAGATCTGTTCTACTGTTTCTGTTTCGTGGCTGCAACGCAATTTTCACATTTACGCGCTATTTTCGCTTTGTATTTCTGATATATTCTTCGCCTTTCCTTGCCCCGGTCAAATGGGAGACACTTATCGCTCACTGCTAAATGTTTTTATCCAAAGTTTATACATCGGCTAAAGTTTGGTGGGCGAGTTCGAGAGCGCCACACAAAGAGAGAGCGAGTGAGAGAGAGAGAGAGCCTGAAAGCTTTCGCTCTTCAGCATTTGGTGCTTTGGTCTGAGCAGAAAAGCTTCCTTGTTGCTTGTTACACCTAATTTTTTTGATCAACAATATATATACATTCACTTATATATATATATATGCATGTGTATGGGTTGGTTGTGTTGCTAATGGGGTTATCCAGCAGAGAGGTAGCCACTACCAAGAAAATGTTGATCGTGCGCAAAAATGAGCCCTACTACTATTTTGACAGGGTATATTAGTTCAGTTTGGGCTCGAAATTGATTTGGTTGATATGCAAATCTACAAATGTACATTTAAATTGAAATATTAGAACTTCAGAGAATTTAGAAAAAATACGAAAAAAACGGAAAGTAAATTAATTTTTGCGAAGAAAACAAATGAATAAAAATGCATTTTTTCGCATAGCAAAAAACTATTATTGACATAGTGTACATAACACCATTCTAACTTGGATCGATAAGATATTGATACATCGATTGTAAAGCACAATTAGCACAACAAGATTGCTATAACCTAGCCCTATATATATATATATATATATATATATATATATAAAGTGTATTTGGACACGGTTTTACGACAGCGACTTTGTATGTAGAGCTGGTTATTTAAGTGCCAGTAATTTTCCCTTTAGGCACTCAGCCGGCAATCAATGCTAATGGCTTAAACAAAACAAAACAAAAGTTGCCTTTATTATTGTACCGAGAAATGGGGGACGGGGGCGACGACAATGACGAATGGCAGTATAATTTGATGAACTGTTTGTAAACGACAGCAGGTCTATCAAAATTAGCGTACAAATGATAACGAGGCAGCCAAAGGCGGTGTGCCTGATGGCTCCATAAGTAAAATAAATTTGTCAGCGTAATTGCAAAGTAATCGCAGTTCATTTGGCTTATAATATCGGTCACTGAGCTAATGAGTATCGGTTATGCGATATGTATTATGGGAAATGATAGCCGCTTAACAATCTTTCCGCACATAACTCTATTCTATTTTTGTAGAATAGCTTCGGGTAGCTTTCGAAACGTTTGTTTCTGGATTACCCTTCAAATTTGTTGCATTTTTCACACAAAAAGAAAAAAAGAAATAAGGTTGCCCGCTTTTATCGTTGTCGTCGTTGTTATGTTTATTTTTGGCAGCAAATATTCTTGCTTTTGCTGTTGATTTTATTGACCGACCAAATTGTGCACTTATTAATTGCCACGTTTTGTTTTTTGCCGTTGTTGTCTTGGGCATTTTGGGCACTTTGCCATTTGGCCATTGGCCGCTGCTCAATTGATTTTCATAAAGATGTCAACTGTCACAAATTTAAATCGGTCGACAGTGAAGGTGGGAGGGGACTGGGCGATACCCTAGCGGTCATTGCATAATGCCAATACCGGACCAACTTGAAATGTTCTTTCCCGGAAAGCAGATTGGGAATATTTATTTGCGCTTTTGCCAGAACGGACTCGCGAAGTCAACTGATTTTCACATCGAGCAACTTGCAAAAACTAAGCTATAAAAAACAAAAAACAACAAAAAGAAAAACAACCGGTTTCGTAAAGTTACATATATACTATAAGATGTGTATATTATATAGGCAAACAAAAAGAAAAGAAAAATCTAACAATAATTAAGGATTACAGCGAAGCTTAAATACCCTTGAAGCCTGAACTTTGCATTTGCAGTACTCAATACAATTGATAAGCGACGCATTTGATTAAAATGATAAGATATTCTAATTTTGGCTATATGAAATAATAAAGTTAATTGATTACACTGATTAGAAAATGCTGCCAAAGTTTTGAAATCATAATAAAGAGTTGAGTCAACATTTTATAAGGGTATCAGGCATAGTCAACCAACCAAAATATGAATCAAAACATTTTAGCGTGACTAATAACCGTTACACTTTTTTTCAAAGCGAGGGACTGAGAGAGCGAGAGCGAGAGAGAGAAATAAAATTAATGTTAGGCACGCCGAAGATTAAATACCCTTGCAGAACAGAGTCAACCTGCAGATATCTGTATTTGGAATATATATAAACACATATATACTCTATAAGATTGGAGAAGTCTTCATCAATATGTTACGTTACAAACGTTACAACAAAATCATAATATACTCATAAAGCGTATAACACATAAAGGAGAGCAAACACACACATAAAGGCAGAGCAGAGCAAAGCGCAACGGTTGAACGTGGGAACTTCTCGCCCGTTTGTTGCTGGTGCATTTGTTATTATTATTGTTTCTGTTCTTCGCTTCTCCTCTCTTTGCTGTTGCCGTTTGGTTTCTAATTGAATCCCTGACCTATGCCTACGCCTAGTCAAAAGTCAGTCGGCCCGCTCCAAAGTTCTCAGCCAAAATGAGCTATTGCTTATTTATGTGCTCATCGGTTATGCTCGATGTCACCTCGATGACAGTTCGCAAAAGCTCAATTATGATCAAGTGGCATGATTCATCAGGTGAATTGCTGCAAGAAAATAAGCACACTTATTGCCACGAATTATACACACACTACACATGTATTTGTAATGCAATTATAAATCGGTTTTATGGCTTAATCATTTGTATCATTTGAATATATAATTCTGAAAAAATCGGAACCCATTATTGCGCAGTGTGTTAATGTTAATTTCATACACATAAATTTAACGATTTTTATTGCTTGTAAACAACAAGTTTATTTGAATAAACATTAAAGAACAATCTTTTTCAAATTCCGAAAATGCGTGTATATTGAAAATTTTGCGATTGGCATCGTTTCTTCTTTTGATTCCCAGAAATAAAAGTTCTAACTTGTTATTATGGCTTTACAACTTACTAACAACAGTTCTTCGGGGCATAACAATATAAATACTTAATTTTGACCATATGTCTTCAATTGTAATGATACGCACACACATACACATACACACACACACATACACACACGCACGCTAGTTTATTAATATGATGATAACCAGCTGCTACAATTGTGAAAGCATCTGGTTGGCAATGTTGTTATTCATGAGACGGCTTGTTTGTGGAACCGGCAAAGAGCTAATGATAAGGTCCACGTCAGGGGAATTTAGGTGGTCTGATAACAGACCCTCACTCAACGCACAGGGCAATAAATATGCATATGTATACGTGAACACATATACATCGGCATACCTTCAATCATACATATATACTTCGCTTAAGGCACGTTTTTCTTCTTTATTTTTTTTAAATAATTTTTTGTCATTAGTATCGGTTCATCTTTTTAGTGTCTCTCTAGAGCATTTCGCTTTTTATTGAACGTGGATTATACCCTAGATAAGATTGCAAGCTATGCGAACGAAATATTTATTTTGCAAAGCTGACTAAAAATGGCAATAACAGTCCAAAGTTATTGTCTCCACTGCAGGAACATGCAAAAACAAGTAGATATGCGTGCACAAATATATATATATATATATATATATATATATATATATGTGTGTGTGTGTGTGTATTTGAACTATCGGATGTGTATTGCCATCCACTTTGCTTTGCCCTGTCTGACAGTCGGTTGTGTTATTTTTCCTCCACTTAATTTGCTTGGCACACACCCACGCACACACACACACCCACGCACACACACACACCCACGCACACACACACATCCACGCACACACATACACCCACGCACACACACACACACACACGCACACACTCGCACACACATAAAAAACCAAGTGTTGAACTCGACTCCGTGCGCATTGTTTCATCTTTCATCTTTTATCATTGCTGAATCTACATTCAGGTTTCGGAATCTTCTAGTTTTAATCAAGAATAACAGCCATGAAGCTCGTTATTTGGGTATCTACTGTATCTTTTGAACAACTCTGAAAACTCAATTGAACAATCGATTTTCTTCACTAGCTGAGCACACTTAAAAATTGTTTTTACATAGTATTTGAAGAATTGATGCTTTGTGATTTGCAAATGATATTTGCTTAAAACTTAAAAACTAATAATTAATTAAGTACGCTGGTATTAAGTACCCTTTAAATTCTCTCTGACCCAGTGCTAACGTTAACAGTGACTATAACAGTGAGAATCTCTCGAAGCTGAGCTGTTAAATAACAGTCTGCAGTCTGAGTCGGTAAATATCATAATATGATTAATATTCAGGAACAGAACACACAATTGGGTCTGAACAGAGCGCTGTGGCATAAATAATTGCACATGGCAAACGGACACAGTTCCTAGCACCTTTTCTTTTGGTGGGCAGTTCGTATACATGATATACGCATACGTGTATACGTGCATATATAAATATTCTTATATGCTGGCCTGTCAATGACCAGCAATTATGCCACACACACACGCGCACGCACAGACACGCTATATAGATGTGTTTGCATGTAGTTGTAATCCACACTCACCTCCTTTGCGCTTCTCTATTCGTCGAATGCCCAGACCCATGCCCGGGTCCATATCCATTTCAACATCAGTGTCAAAGCCAAAGCTGCGATAGCCCTTGGCACTTAATGCATCCGCATAGCTTTGCATGATGCGCTCTTTTTCTGCACTCAGCCAGACAGACACACACACACAACACACCACACACACACACGACACTCACACGCCGGCTTTGTGTGCCCTCTTTTCACCGTTTTTTGAGCTTTTAAATACGTTTTCTTGTGCGTTTATGTGCGGTTTTTAGACGTGCCTTGAAGTTAGTGGTGTTGTTGGCGGTGTCGTCACTTTTCCTTCGACTCCTCCTCCCAATTCTTGTGTGAATTTTGCTGTTGCAGTTCTTTCACAGTTGCACACACTTAATGTTCGATTGGGATTTATGTATGAATGTGCTTGCAAGACTTTCAAACACAATTAATTAAAATGACTCGCCACCTGGTACAAACAACGCAAAAAAAATCGTGTATATAAAAAAGAAAACAATAACAATAATACTGCCTTTTAATGTGTGAAATCAAATGCGGCAATTGAGCGCCACTAAGCGTTGTAGACTTTATTTTGCGACTGAAACTTTCAGCCAAAACCGTCTATGCATTGCGCAGCGCAGATAATTTCAATGCTTCGAGCGTTGCCATCTCCGGTTTTAAGGCGTTGCCGATGGTCGTGAAAAAGTTAAATGGGAACGTTGAGTGACCTAGCAGCTGTTGTAGCGAGCAGCATTACCGATGAATGCTTTCATTACGATAACAGCAATCGATTGTTTAGCCATGAAACAGTTGCGCACTTTTCAAAACAGCTCATTTGTTTAGAAGAAATAAAATTGTTACAGCGTCGCAGCGGCACTGTTGTGTTGAAAATTTGAATAAAAATCCATTGCATTTGTAATTTAGTTTTTTTTTTGTTTTTATTATTTTTGTGGCTTCATTTTTTTTTTTTTAATGTAATGCATAAAAATTGTGGTGTTTAAAATTAAACCAATAAACATTTCACTTTATTAGTTTAATACAAATAATTTCACTTGTTCACGACAAATAGTTATTCAGTTTTTGATTTCTTTCAGATTTTAAATTGCAAAAAGTTTACATTTGTTTTACAGTTTTTTTTTTGTTTTTTGTTACATTTATTTTTTTTCATATTTTCTTAGCTTTTTTCATTCATTTTGTATATAAGGAAACACAAAAAATCTCTAAACAAGTATATAGTTCTGTTTGATTTTTTGTTTGTCGTTTGTTTCTTGTTTGGAACGGCTTTATTGAACTTTTTGTTGTTGTTGTTGTTTGATTTTGCTTTTGTGTTGCATATAAGTACATTTCTTTGTTTTTGTTGCATTAAAAACATTAATTCTTTGGCAGGCATTGCATTTCGTAGTTTTGTAAAAGTTTCGTAAAACGATTGAAACCAAAATCCAACTGATATTATAAATCTAAACACAAGAAAAAAAAACAAAACAATTATTTATGTTTAATAAGTTTCATTCGACTTTCGTTCTGTATTTGTTTTTGTTTTTTCATTAATATATTAAATACACATCAATATTTTGGTAGTTTAAAAATTGTGTTTTTTTGTGTTTTGGTTTTGGTTTTTGTATTTTGTGCTAAATTACATTTTAAAAATATGCTTAATATGTTTTTGTTTTTGCTTTTGGTTTTAAGTCAAAGACACGAAAGTGAAAGAGGTTTTTGTTTTTGGTTTACGTCTGTTTGCTTAAATTATTATTTTCATTAATTAATTGTGTTATCATTTAGTGTAATTTATTTTCCATGCACTTAATTTAAAACACCGAGATTTTGCTCAAAAGTTTCTTAATTTTGTTTTTATATTTTAATTTTTTTGCTGGTTTTTCTTTTTTCCGAATTAAATTTTAAATATCGAAATATATATATGTATGTATATATATATATAAATTTTTGTATTTTTTTCCGCTAATTTTGTTTGTGTTTAATTTTTATGTTGCTTAAAAACACCGAAAGCTTAAAATTTAGAGATTTTCCTAAAGTGTAAATTTTTTACAATATTTTTTGTTTTCTTTTCAATATTTCACGTTATCTGGCTGTGCTTCCTGTGGTTGTTGTAGTGCTTGTGTTTTTTCTTTTTTCTTTTTTGCTAATTTAATAATTGGATTCTCCAGTTTTTTGGCTGCCCAAAAACAAAACGGCCATAACTAAGTAGCAAAATGGAACCAAAAGACCTTAAAAAACAAACTTAACATTTTCCCTTCGTTACTTTTTGCCAAAATGAAAACTCCTCGACTGCCTCATCGATCATCGATCATCCATCATATTGCTAATACATGCAATAGCATACTTTTCGCCCCGTACTCCGAATTGCCCCGATTCCTTTCTGCTTGCAACCCTCTCTCTCTCTCTCTCTCTCTCTCTGTCTCTCTGCACATACCCTTCAATAAATACATAAGTAGTAGATTAAGGAAAAAACTGTATCACATTTTCAATTACGTCTTTGTTCGTAGCACCTTCATAACAAACGCTGGCAATGTGCTCTCACTTCAACATTCTTCAGTTCCACATCCACATTCATATTCACATTCACATTTAGATTCAGATTCACATTCACATACGGATCCGCATTCCCGTTCGCTACAATCTGCGCCAATCTTAACAAGCTTTTAACTATTTACAGACATTTTGTGGCTGTGTATCGCTCAACTCGATCCCTGCTGCCTTACCTATTTACCTACCATACAGTTGGAAAAAAATTGCGCTTCGGATTTTATCACAAAAATAATTACAACTTTGTGCTAATTGTGCACAACATATCGGCTTTGCCATTATCCTGCCCCACCCACCCCTCACCCCATCCTCAATATAAGTATCTCGCTGTAAGACTTGCCGCGTGCCTCACTCTCGCTCTCTCTCTCCCTCTCCCTCTCCCCCTCTCTTTCCCTCTCTCTGTCTCACTGTGTGCCGCATTGAAGACTTAAACTAGCATTGCTTCTAAGTCGATCAATCTAAATCTAAACCACGCAATGTGTTCCTTTTGGTTCCATTATTTCTGTTACATCTCTAAATACAAGTTGCATTCGCTCTCAAACATAAACCGTTCCCTAAATTCTCACTGCCTCGCCAGCCCCCCACATTGTGCTAACGCTAACAAACCAGTCGAAATTATGGCAATGGCAAAATCGATTACACTTAACTAAAGATTTCCTATGGCTGTATTTCTGTATGTATGTATGTATGTATATATGTATATATGTATGTATGCATATAAATACATATATTGGTTCTATTAAAGCCCTGACCAAAGAAGAGCAATGCGATCAGGAAGATCAGGTAGCATATGATTATTAAAACAAATTGTGATCTGGACAGCGCTCCTTGATAAAGATACACAAACGAAAATAGTCGTTTGTAAATAATACATATGTGTTATGTGTTATGTGTATGTTAGTATTATAGCATATTTTGTAATAGTTTCAATTTGATGGTTATTATTTGTTGTTGTTCTTGTTGGGATTCTCATTCTGCACATAACTCAGTTGTTTTTGTCATTTGTCAAAAATCAGTCTCTATTGCCTTTGTTTTATTTATGCATGTCTTTCGATTATTATAGGTTAACATTTTCTTTTCAATTTTCATATTCATATCGATTTGTTTTTATTGGGCTTTTCTCGTTTTTTGTTTTTGATTCAGTAAAAAGTTTTTTTTTTTTTTTTGTAATTCGTTTTTTTTGCTTGGATTTTGTGCTTTTTTTGTTGTTTTTTTTTGGGTTTTTGGTTTGTATGTAGTACAGCTTAGAAAAATATCACATTCTTACTTCGTTCGTTCAAGAGACATTTTTATGTGGTTACATTTTGTTGTTTTCTTTGGTTTTCCTTTCTTTTGTATTCATTTGCTATTTCGTTTTGTATGTTTCTTGTTTTTTTTGTTTTTTGTTTTTTAACTTCTATTTACAGTACGTTTGTATTTAAGACGTTTTGCTTTGCTTTGCTGCACGACTAAAATATATAAAATTTAAAAAATATTTGATTGAGGTCATTTCAGAATTATTGCTAGTTCTCTTGCATCTATTCTTCATATTAATTCATCATTCCTTGTTCTTGTTTATCGCATTTCTCTCCATTTCCCCTTTGCTTAACTTGCATTTTAATTTCAACTTTAGCTTTAGGTTTTTCTTTTATTTTTTTAAGTTTTTGAATTTCATCTAAAATGGGTTTTGTTCAAATCGTATATTTTGTAGACACTGAATTCGTTACGGGTATGTATATAAAAAAAAAATTAAGAAACATTTCCTCGTTTCTTGGTTTTTTTTTTTATTTTATATTTCTGTTACTGTTATCGACTACTTGCACTTAGATACACACACATATGTTATATAACATATGTATGTAATGCATCTACTATATATATATATATATATATATATAGGTATGTAAAACTCTTTGAATATTTAAGAGATACGACAGTTAAAGTGTAGAGCTTAGGTGAGAGAGTTTGAGAGAGAAAGAGACAAAATACAATTTGTTATTTTACTTTTGTTTTTAGCTCACAACATCAACAATGAAATATTTTATTTGTTTTGTTATATATATATATATGAGTTTTGTGTGTTTGTTTTTGTTTTCGTTTTCGTTTTTTAGTTTTTCTGTAAAAATCTCAAAAAGACGCCTAACACCGAAAAATATATTGCATGTACTACATTTTATGTTTATTATGCTTAGTTGTTTTTTGTTTTTTTTTTTTGTTTTTGGTTGTTTGTTGTTGTTGTAATATATCGCTTCCATATCATTTCTATTCTTAGATGGCTTGCATTATAGTATATACATGAGTTAGTTGATGTTAACAATTTTTGAATTGATTTTAGTTAAGTGAAAATATTCGGTTAAGATGAAAAACATTTCTTAACTGATCCAATTGTTTATTTTTGTTGGGTGATCAAAAAAAAACAAAGAAAAATATAATGCAAAAAATGTGAAATCGTTTCAGCTTAAAAATGTAAAACGATTTTCCGATTTATACTCCAAGCTTTAAGTGTGTAAAAAGTATGACGGACTCAATAAATCTTCTACTTTTGTTATCGGAGTTTAAGAACCAAGTTATTTAACAGCATTTGAACATATTTATAAGCATTATACTGTTGGTGAACTTAATATCGTGTTCCTTTTTATATGTATTTATTTTGATTATTTTTAAAATGTTTTGTTTTTAATTATTTTTTTTTGTTTTTGTTTTATTTTTGTTATTTAAGTGAAACCTCGAAATTGTCTTAATTTCATGAAAACGTAGTTTTGTTATTTGCTTGGGTTTTCGAACAGTTTCTGGACAAGCTCCGGCATGGGAATAGATGAGTCGATGAAGTGAGTTTAGTTGAGTCAAGATTTGATTTGCTTATAGAAGTTACTCAAATCTCATCATGCCCGAAACCTTTCTGATCACCTCTTGACTCTAACTCTGTGCACCAAATCTGACTCCCGTCGAGCATGCCTGCCACATTGGGTGTGTGTGTGTATGTCTTGGGACGGGTGGGTTCGGTGAGGGGGAATGGAGATGGGGAATGGGGAATGGGAAATGGAAATGGAATTTGTATGCATGCTTGGGGTATCTTTGTTAGTTACTCAAATAACCAACATTCATAATTTCTTTCAAAATATGCAAGTCATTGCTATGTATATATATATATATATATACACATATATGCATGTATATATGTATTTGTATTTGTATATATATCTATTTATATATGTAATAGACACCGAAAACCACATTTACATTTATGTATCTGTATAAAGATATATATATATATATATATATATATATATATATATATATATATCATACATATATATAAATATGTATATATATATTCTATGTATAATATTTTGCATTAGATTTCAATTTTTTCTCATAAATTGTTTAGTTTTTATATGTGTGTGTGTGTGTATGTGTAATGTTTGCATGTATGAGTGTGTGTATGTTGTTGTTTTAACTCTATGTATGTATATATAAATAAATATTGTTTAAAAATGCATTGATTTAATGCCAAAAGTTTCGTTGTTGGATTTTGTAATATTTTTGTTACACGTATTTCCTGCATTTTGACTATGCCTTGTTTAGCTTTATGCTTAAAAAAACTTTCTTGTAAGTCACATACATATATTATGTAAATATATATATATGGTAAATATGTAATATATATATATACATATATATATATATATGTATATGTATATAATTATGTATGCATGTATATATATGAAATAAGAGTCTTGAATCCCTCCAATTTGTTGGTTTTTATTTTTGCATGGCTTACTAATGATTTTCTGCTTCTGCTCGCTTCTTCTTCTTCAGACGACCCACCATTTTGTAGGCAAAAAAAAATTGTTCTTCTATTTATAAGTTTATATTATTTTTCATTGTTTTAGTTTAGTTTTCAACATTTATGTGGTAATTGAATTCCATTAGCTTAGCACACATCAAATGTTTTTTTGTTTTTTGTTTTTTGTTTTATATGATCGGAAAAATGACTTACATTTTATATTTGAATTTTGTTAATATTGCTTTATTTCTTACCTATGTTTAGTTGTATGCCCTTAGTGACGTGGAATCTTATAGTTGGTGTTGTTTTCTTTTTATATTTCCCTTTAACTTATTACCTTAACTTGCTAAATTGTTTTAAGGCGCGTTTTTCCTACAAACAAAAATCAATTTAAATACGCTAAAAGGGATGTTTATTTTATTTTTTTTCAGTGCTCTCTGCTGAAAATAATGAAAACAAGTCACAAGTGTTCAATGCGAAAAAACTTTATTAATAAATACTATAAAATAATAATTAAATATAATAATTGTCACAAAAAATCAAAATTCACATACATAGCTCACAGCATGTTGTTGTTGTTGTCAATTAAATATAAATATATTTGAGTTATCAAATAAAGTAAAATAAAATAAGAGTAGCTTGAGCAATATTAAATAAAATTGTATACAAAAAAAAAAATGAATATAGTACATAAAAGTGCTAAAAACTTTGCAATTGTGATGCATATAAAATTCACAAAAATAGAAAATTGAAATAATATTAAGTATACTAAAGGTAGAAAGATTTTAATTTGTTTTCTGTGGTTTGTTTTTCTTTTTTTTCTTCTTTTTTTTGTAATAAAAGGCAGTGTTTATGTTGTTGTTGTTGTTGCAGTAACATTGGCTTTTGAAATACGTCGATAGAAACTAAATCAAAAATTGCTGATAAACAAACGAAATACAAAAATATAGAAAATATGCATTTAATGACATTGTGTAAGTATTATAAATTATATTTAAAACTATAACATTTGCTAGAGACCCTGATAATTATTTATATAACGTACACAACAAAAAAAAAAAACTATTTAAATCAATATGAAAGGCAAATAAAAAAAAAATTGTTAAACAAATAGTCGAGATTTGTCTTTTGTGGTGTTGTAGATGGGCAAATATAAATAGGAAAGAAATACAAAACTGTGCACAGAATCATGTTGAACTATCACAAAATCTTACAATAACTGAACACTATTTGCATTTGGAGAGACAGCGAATGGATGAACCAAAGACTTGGAAGGGATAAATGATACATTTGGTTGGTTGGTTGGATGGATGGATGGATGTGACTGTGTATTGAAATTACTTGTAGTTTCATGGGAAAATCTCAATCTTATACTAATGCTAACATAGTTTGTTTATAACAAGGAAAAAAATCAAGAAAATTGTTCATGCGGTTTATGCTCCTAAAATATTGCCTCTGGTTGGTAAATTGTAAGTAGCTAGTTAGTTAGTTATCAGCAGCTTGTAGCTTCTATTCTATTGACATTGGTTGTCTACACACATATATATATATATATATATATATTTATATATATATATATATTTATGTATATGTACATTATTTGTGGCAATGGTAATTCTTTTTTTGACTGTTTTTACGTTCTCTTACGTGGGATCTGTAAACTTTTTATCGGACATTATGTAAGTTTGTTTAAAATTGTATTAGTAGTTTTCTGTTTCATTTTCATTTAACTATGACCAATTTCAATTTAACTACGGTGTGGGGCAAGTTTCTGCTTTCTTTTTGTTGCTGTATCATTTGTTTGTTTCATTATTAATATTTATTTAAATTATGAGGTACTTTAAACTTTTTGGCACAGTGAAAGTTTTTCTTCTTTAACTTTTCTACTAGCACTTTAAATGTGTGTTAGTTCTCTTTTCTGCTTGACGATAGTTTAAATTGTTGATTTGAGTTCGATTTATTTTTAATTGGATTTCTTTTTACATTCTTTTATTTATTTATTTTTATTTTTTTTCTGTTAGTTATTCATTTTTTGGTACGGCAAATATGTTGTTTGTTTTAGGTTTTATAAAAAAAAATATATATATATATATATATATATGCATATATAGTATATATATATATATATATATATTCGTATGGAAAAGTTATTTCATATGCATGTGTATGTAGGTCTATACTTTGTATATAACTTCTCGCAGATGTTTTTCCCTCTTGTTGTTGAAACTACATTTACAATTAATTCGATGTTCTTGGTTCAAAGTTTTGTTACTTGTATCCTTTTATTTTGTTTTTTTATTTTTTATTTATTGTATCTGTGCTGTTTTTGTTTATGTTTTTTTTTTTGTGTTTCTTTTGTATTCCTTGTTTTCTTTTTGTTGTTGTTGTCTTATGTGGCATGTTATGTTTGTGTGATTTATTTGGTGGTAACCTTTTGCATCTCTTGAGAAATGAGCAATAACAATTAATGAAGCAGCATTTAGGCATAATATTCAAATAAGTAGTCTTCAAGTATATTGTAAAAATTGCACGTGTTTCGCTTTACAAACGAAATTTGTGGGCAGCTTTGCCCCTCAATTTGCCTATTGTTGTTGTTTGTTATTGTTATTGTTAAATGTAATTAGCTTTGCTATTGTTGTGTTTTGCTTTGTTTTAGTTTTTGATTTTTATATTCTTTGTAAGTTGTAAGTAAGTAATTGTTACTTGTTATTTGTTGTTGCTGGAATCACAGTTAGTTTGTGTTGTTGTAGTTTTGTTGTTTCGTAAAAAAACGTTTGCTTATGTTTTGTATTTGTATTTGTAATTGTAATTGTAATTGTAGTTGTAGTTGTAGTTGTAATTGTAATTGTAATTGTAATCGTAATTGTTATTTTTATTTCTATTGTAATTAGATATTGTTTTACTATTTCTTGTATATTTGTTGTTGTCGTTTGTAATAATTAAACTATTGACGGTGGTTGCACATAAGTAAATATTATTTGTAATTCTAGCTTGCCTCAGCCCCCAACCCCCATCCCCCCAACTTTTCCTAATTCCCCCTAACCCCATCATTCCATACAAATTGGTTTGCCTCATTTTGTTTGCTTTGCTGTTTTGCTTTTAATTTATATGTCGTTTGTATGTTTGTTTGTTTGTTTGTTTGTATAAATAATAATAAGTTTCTCATCTGTATTGTTTTTGTTGTCTGTTTGCTTTCAGCTAGCACATACGGTTAAAACAAAGTTATTTCCATATACATATTATTATGTATGTTTGTATGTATGTATGTATGTATATAGTACACATTGTAAGTAGTTTTGTTTAGTTTAGTTTAGTTTACATTTGTCTCTTGCCTCTGTGGTACTTTGATTTTCGTTTCCCTTCTCATGTCCATCTGTATCTTGATCTGTATCTGTATCTGTATCTGTATCTGTACTTGTATCTATATCTGCGTGTTCATAATTATTATTATTTAGCTGTAATAACAAAATAATAGTTGCTAACAAAACTAAAACCAATTTGCATTATTGTAACTGTTACTGTTCAATTTTTAATGTTCTGCGTTCCATTTTTATTTCTGCTTTCGCTGGAATCAGCTATTTGTTTTTTTTCTACAACTTCTTGTTCTCCTTCCTCTTCTTCTTCTGCTTTGGAACTGCCAACTTGTCTCGTCTTTTTGTCCCAGCTATGAGTTTAACTCATTTACTTCTTGACTGCTTTTGTACGATAGTTTTTGCTATTTATTTGTTGTTGTGCTTTCGTTTAACTAAATAAGTGTAAAAGTATTTTTTTATAATTAGTATTTATGTATTACGCTATTAGGTAAACGGCAGATAACGGTACTTGGTGATTGTTGTATTATTAGAGAAAAAAAAACAGACTATTTTATATTGCATTTTGTTGTAGTAGTTTATAGTAAGTTGCCTTGCAGCTGCCAGAACTAATGAAATTCAATAAAACCTAACAAAATTCTTTAGGCCCCATATGTACTTGGTACTCACATATGCTTCCTAATAAAAACCCTCACTTAACCATATAATAATTGGATATATAATATACTCAATGAACAAAAAAAATCTTTTACTAATTACAATATTTATGCTTTAGTTTCAAATCTTAAACACTTTCATACCCGTGCTAATAGTTGCCAATGTTTAATTTTTACAAGTTGTAAGTTATGCAAAAAAAAAAAAAAAAAATTAGTAATAGTAATAAAATAAGATACACTTTATAGCCTGCACACTTTATAGCCACATTGCTCTATGGCATATCTGTGCCTGGCTTATCTGTACCTCAGCACCGTTCCTAGTTTCTTCTTCTCGCTTCTCGCTTCTCGCTCCTCGTTTCTTTCGCTCACATCTAATAAAATTCGAACGTTGTGACTACTAAAAAAAAAAAACAAAAACATATATGGTATATATATATGCATGTTAGACACTTGTTTTCTCATTGCGTAAATCTAATAATAATGGTAGTAAAAATAGGTCTATACATAAATTTCCACATGTTTTTCCTGTAACTTATGCCTCTTGGGTGTTTTCTCTTTTGAGTGGTGCTTCTTTCTTCTTGTTAATATTCATCTTATATTGTGGTGTCTGTGTAGTGTGTGTGTGTGTGTAGTGTGTGTGTGTGTGTCTGTGTGTGTGTTGTCTCTATGCTTATGTTGCGGTTGTTAGCTTATCTGCGTAGGAGCCGCCTCCTACGCGCCTCATCTCAGCGGGGTGCGTTGTGTATGTGGGTGGTCAAATGCTTGGACAGGTAGTCCGCACGGGCGAAGCACTTGCCGCAGGACTCGCAGTGGTAGGGCCGTTCCCCAGTATGGATGCGCAGGTGACGCGTCAAGTCCGACTTGCCACCAAAAGCTCGGCCGCAAAACAGACAGACGAACGGACGTTCGCCGGTGTGTTTACGCACGTGCAGCTTGAGGTTCTCCTTGGAGCGCACGCACTTGCCGCAAAAGGGGCACGCGAAGCGTGAAGTTGCCGGTCTGCAATTGCAAGTCATATTCAAAAATGTATATTAATTTTCTTTGTCTTCACATTTTCAACAACAAAAAAAAAGGAACAATTATGAAAGCTCGACTAGGCGATGCCCTGCAGTTAATGATTGATTTGCACAGTTGAATTGCAAGTCTTTTTATCTTTAGAATTGTGTCATTTATTATTATTTATTTTGTGATTTATAGTCTCTGACACCGGTTGGGTTGGTTCATTCAGATAGATAGATCGATCTTTATTATATTGGCTGCTCAAAAATATGTTTATTTTATGGGGTTGCAAATGCTTCCCTCTGCCTGTTGCCTACTTTTTTCCACCCCCCCATTTTTAATGGGATACGATTTGTACTTGGCATGCATTCAGATATTATTTCTAAGCTCAAAACAGGAGCTCTTCAAAATCAATAAAGTGATCAAGAAGATATATATATATATACATAACATTAAATTCGAAGATCATCATTTGAATGCTTGACATGAAAGTGGCAACTGCAACTGGAATTATTGACTTGATTTCTCGGAAAATTTGAAGTTTGGTAAGGAAACAATAGTGAACTAGTTCGTTCATTGAACCAGTGAAAGCTGGTTGCTGGTTGCACTTACCGCTTGTCACGCTGTCGCTCAGCGGCATCGACACGCAAAAAATTGAGTATAGAAGCCTCCTGCGGATTGAGGCCCAGGAACTGCTCATTGGGTATGCGCTCCGCATTGATCAGCGATGTCAGCGAGCTGAGCGAACTGATGCCGCCACTGTTGCCAGTGCTGCCGGCTCCACTCGCTGTGGCGCTCGAATTGCAACCGGCTGCAGCTGCAGCTGCAACGGCCGCAGCTGCTGCTGACGATGATGAACCTGCCGCGGCGCTGGCCATTGGCAGTGACACGTGCCCCAAATGTGGTGGCAGCTGCTGCTGCTGCTGCTGCTGCGACTGCGACTGTTGGTGATGGTGCTGTTGTTGATGTTGATGCTGATGCTGATGCTGATGTTGATGTTGATGCTGGTGTTGCTGTTGATGATGATAGGAGGGATCCGTTTCCAAGTGGTGTGCGCTGTTCAACAGGCGTGACTGAAATATAAATAACCACAATCGGTTAATCTTTACTCATATAATCAAATAATCGAAATACAAATCCCGTTTTGTGGAACTTACCCGCTTGTTTGTACTATGTATGCCGTCGGAGCTGCTAATGTTCGGCTCCGTGGCGCTGGTGGAGGCCGAGGCCGATGAATTGTTGTCATTGTAGAGCATTGTGATGCCCGCTGAATCGATAGTGTTGTCCTGCTCATGCTCCTCGCTGGTCGCATCCTGCTGCAGCTGCAGCTGCTGATGCTGATGCTGGTGCTGATGCTGGTGCTGGTTGGCTGTCTCGTCGCTCTCGCGCTTCACATTGATGCGCAGATCTTCGCCCTCGTCGGCCAGCATTGGTTCCTGCGAGCTGGTCACCACATCCTGCTCCAGCTGCTGTGCCGCACTCGCCGCTGCTGTTGCTCCACCACTTGCCAGTTGTCGTGCTGCTGCCACGCCCACGCCCACACCAACGCCGACGCCAACGCCGACGCCAATACTCTTCTTGCCATGCAGACGCTCGAGGGCATGGTTGAGGCGATGCTTCTTGAAGCTCTTCAGATAGCGGAACTGCATGCCGCAGACGTCGCAGGTGAAGAGCTTGTCGGCGGGGAGACGGGCCCGATGATTCTGCTCCTTGTGCTTGGCATAGGCGCTGCGATAGCGATACGATTGGCCGCACTGCTCACAAATGAAGGGCTTCTCCTCGCCGGGACCAATGTGCGGATGCTGCAGTGCCGCATGCTGCTCGAGCAGCCAAACGTTTGGGAAATGGGCATTGCAGACGACGCAGCGTGTCTCCTCCTCGATCGGTTCGCTGAACAGCGAGGAGCATGTGTCCGATGGACTCTTCAGCATTTGGCTGAGCTGCTGATGCTGTGCAAGGAGTGCACTACTCGGCGGCGGCGTCGACGAGGTAGACGACGAGGAGCTCTTCTCCTTGCAGCTGCTCGATGTGTCCGTGCAGCTGACGGGCGTCCCAGCGCCCGACAACAATAGCTTCGTATACTGCCGCAATCCGCTCGCATCGACAATGACACCGCCACCGCCAGCACCAACTCCACCCGTTGCAGTTCCAACTCCACCCGCTGCAGATCCACTGCCCGTGCCTGGAGTGCTATTGCTGGCAGCGCGACGTCGCTGCTGCTGCTGCTGCTGTTGCTGTTGCTGTTGGTGCTGCTGCTGCTGGGCGAGAAGCTGCTCGAGGGATTCCTTGTACAGCAATGCACTGCTGTTGGGCGTTACAACGCTCCGTTCGCTGCCCAGCTCCACAATGCTGACATCATCGCTATCGTTGCCATTGTTTCGTTTCGCCTCCGCTTGAGGCGACTCCAGTTGCGATTCTCCGACCGAAATTGTGGACGAAGTCGCCATTTGCTGGGGCGAGGGTGCATTTGTCGATTTGCCAGCTTTCGAGTGTTGGAAAAAGTTGGTGGTGGGCGTGGCATAGCGCAGATTGAAGGCGGCAAGAGGCTGCTGCTGCTGCGGTTGTTGTTGCTGTTGCTGTTGCTGTTGTGACTGTTGTTGTTGTGCTGTTGGTGGTTGCTGTGTTGTTTGTTGTTGTTGCTGTTGTTGTTTGTACTGTACTTCGCTGGAACGGTTCGTTGTGGACTGCGTCTGGGACTGCGATGACTTGGCCGAAAAGCCGGCACCAGTTGGCTGAAAGTCCTTGGTAAGCAGATCGCTAAGCGTGGTAAAACGGTGGGGAAAATCCTTCGGTGCGCTCAGCAATCCTCGAGTGCTGTGTGTGTGTGTGTGTGTGTGTGTGTGTGGAACGCAAATTACAATTACAATTATATCTAGTTGGTGTTTAAACATATCCACAAACGTATCTATGGCCATTTCTCAAAAGACAAACAATTCAAATTTCTGTCACATTTTAAGATGCGAGAATATCGCACAGCATCTAGTGACGGACATGGCAACTGTTGGGAGCAGCTATATTGAGTGCGACCAGTACTTTGATATGCGTCTTAACAACATTGTGTGGAAGCCAATCAGGATCAAGTGATCTATGCAGTTCAAACTGCGAATTGTGATCACTTAATGTATGGAAACGCATTTGTAATTCTCTTTTGCTTCTTCTTAATCAGGGTCATCATTTTGAATATAGGTCCTCGAATACCAGGCACAGTTCAAGTTTGCTTTATTTGATCAATAACTGCCTTACTTTCTGGAATATCGATTCAATTCAATTTCAATAAGATTGGACCAGAAACATCCAAGTTATGGTCGAAAATATATTCCCATATTGTTATCTATTTTATCAGTAGTCGCAAGCCTTTTCTGTATCCATAAATACACTATTCATATATGTATATAGTGTATATATATATACTATATGTTGCTTTATATAATTTTACCTTTGCACTTTTCAAAATGTTGCAAAGTTGCAAAGTTGACCAAAAGTTGCTGTTGCAGCGAAGGAAAAAGAGAAGTGAACCATTTAAAATATTCTCTTGATTTGCTATTAAGTATACGCATTAAGTATACACATTAAGTATACGCATTAAGTATACACATTAAGTATACGCATTTACACAGCTACGTCAAAGATCTATTAAGTAAAAGAGTATCAGAATCAGAGTCTCAATTTATCATATATATTCTGTATGAAGCAGCGACTTTTCGATCGGTCTCGATCCGATCGAACTATTCGATTTTCATATATATATTGATGGTGCTTCGTGTTTGGAAATGATCACAGATATGTGTGTAAATATTATATTTGTGTGGGGAATGTGAATGCTTACCGCAATGCTTCTTCGGCTAGCCAGGTCTGGTGGTGCAGCAGGCTCAGTATTCTGGACGGATCAATATCGAAAAGGCTCAAGCCGAGTGGCGTAAATGGAAACGCAAAGGGGGTGGGGCATCGGCTGGCGGCCATTGCGCTCATCGGGGAGCCAAAGTTGCGCAGCAGCTGCGAAACAAATCAGTTATGTATATGTACACATACGCATATGTATATTTGTATATATATATATATATATATATATATATTGTAATATATATAGATATATATGTATATATGTATATATGTAGTTATGTATTCTTGTGTGGGCGTAGATTTTCATTAAATAAACTATTAACACTGTAATTGGTTGGGGTTGGGGGTGGGAGGAGGGTCTAGTCAATTGCTGCTATGTTGCTGAGTAGACTACTTTAAGGTTGGGCGTGTTTGGGCTCGCTGTGTGTATGTCTGTGTGTGTGTGTGTGTGTGTGTTTTGTGTGTGTGTGTGTATATGTAGCAAAAAGGCCAGGAGTCAGAAATGAAAAAGCTTATAGCGAATATAGCCAAAGTAAAGCCTCAATCTGAACATGCAATGCGCTATTTACATACTCTTAACTCTATACTCTATATATATATATATATATGTATATATATATAGACAAGCAAATTAGCAAATCAAAACATTGAACATTATGTAGTTACTACTACTAACTTAGTAGCTGTTTAGCTGCTGTAGACGTTGCCCTGTCGGTTTGCTAGTACTTACGTAAGCGTTGCCAGGCTGTCGGAGACTCTTGCGTGTTTCACTTGAAAAATGTAAAAGTAGGTTAAACCTACTTATTAAGTTAAGATATCTGGCTGCAAAACGTTTTATGCAGCTTAAAATTATGGTTTCATTAATGGAATGGCATATTAAAATATTAAAGTTCGTTGTGCAGTTCTTCAGTGCAGTCAACAAAACTTAACGTAAAATTTGTTGGTTTAATTTTATAGATTCCAAATATGAACTGCATATTTGAAATCGATATATATTTTAGTAACGTAATTGCAATTAAATTAAATTTGAGTAATTAAATCTTCAAATTATGGATTTAAATAAATACTCAGTGGTGCCCAATAAAAAACACGTACTCATTATTTTCAGTAGTTTTATTTATATAGAATTTACTTTCCTCTTTTCATCTTGTTTTTGTTTTTGTTTTTTTTTTGTTTTGTTGTTTTTTGTTTTTTAATTTTTATTTGTTGTTCATCTGTTGTTGTTCTGTTGTGTTTCATTCATTCATCTTTCCCTTTCTTTCTTTGTGTTTATTTATTTGTTAGTTTGTTTTGTATTGTTATTTTTTATCTCGCTCATATTCTTTGTTTTTTTAGTTAATGTTTCTGTTTTGGTTTCTTCTTTTATAAACGGCTACACTTTCATCAACTATAAATTGCGGTGTCTATGCATGTCTATATAGATAGCTGGCTATATGCATGACCATATATGATATCATATATAATATCATGTATCATATCATGTATGTGTAATCCGAAGGTCCTCCTGGGTTAACCTTCTTACTTAGTGCTGTCTAGCCTGTTCTTCATCTTCATCCTCATCTGCATCATCATTATATTTTTATATACTTGAAGTTAATTTGGTTTAGTGTGTGTGTGTTTCATTTCTGATCCTAAGTAACTCTTGGATAGCCTTTGCCTCATTAGTGGTGTACTATGGAATTTGCAGGATTCACAAACCAATTTTTGCTTCTGGGAGCATTCTGTTAATTGTGTGTGTGTGTGTGTGTGTAAGGTGTGTGTAAGGTGTGTGTTTCTGATCTGTGTGTGTATTTTGGGTTTCTTCGTATTGTTTTTTTTGTTTTGTTTTTTTTTTTTATAAACTATGATATGCCTTGCTTTGCTTAAATATTTTGTTTATAAACTTTTTAGCTTTTTATTAAATATTTTTATATAAATTTTGTTTGCCTTTGGGGTTTCGCCTAAAATATGTTTAATTTACCACTTTGTTTGTGTGTGTGTGTGTGTTTGCGTGTGTGTGTGTGTGTCTGTATAGGTATGTGAGTTATTGAGATTTTCATCTAAAATATTTGTTGTTGCTTGTTTTGCGTCTATTTGTTTGTGCCTGATATAAGCTGCTCTTTTTTATTTATTCGTTATTCATTATTCATTATTCATTATTATTAATTCATTACGAGTACTTGACTTGTTTCCATTATTCAGCATTGGACAACTCGAAAATGAGTTGGCTATAAATGTTGCTCAGTGCTTTTAGTTGGTTTTTAGGTTTTACGTTTTACATTCGACTTGTTTCGACTACGAAAAAAATATATATCTATATATATATATATAGGTATGTAGGTATATATGTATATGTATATATATATCGACTTTTTTAACCTTCGTCTTCTGTGTGTGTGTGTATTGTTTGGTTGGTTGGTTGGTTGTTCGCCTGCTCTCATCATAAACTGAGAATTGCATTTATATTTGCTCATATTTGTTATTTAAATCAAGCTCAAGCTCTTTTTAGCTGGCATTTTAACCAGATATAATTGTTATACAAAACTAACAATTATATTAGAAATATAGAATGAAATTGTCTGAGAAAGCTCAAACATTCACAATTCGCTTGCGGTGCAATTTCGCCAAAACATGGCCGCAGCTCAGCGAAATGGTGGAGAAATCAATTTCAGCGAGTAAAACTGACGAGTTAATTGCTCAATCAACTCCGAGATGCTCTCAAAAAAAGGAAACAACCAAAAAGCTGCCAGGAAGCAAATGCTAATGATGTGTTTGAGTGTGAGTGTGAGTGTCGGTGAGTCTGAGTCTAAGTGTGAGTGTGAATGTGAGTGTAAAAAATGAGTGAAACATGCGTTAATTTAATGATCGGTTTCATTTTATCAATTTATTTGCGAAAAAAATTATGAACTTTAAATATATATGTATATATACGTATATATATATATATATATATATATATATATATATATATGTATATATATATATGATTATTTAGCTTATGTAAATTATGAAATGGAACTTAAATTGCAGTTAATATTTTAAGTACTCTTCATTTATATGTATTTCAAAAATTGTATGTTTTTCAACTTGCTGTCAGCTAAATAAATAAGTTTTTAGTTTAGTTAGGGGTTTTTTGTTTGTTGAACGCTTACAAAATAATATCAATAATGCCTATGCTTGTATATAATATATATATGTATGTGTATATGTATACGTTATCATTAAGACAAACACAACTTAACTTAACTTAAGAAATTATGAAAATGAATTTAGTCACGCGCCTCTTAATTAATGTGTGTGTTTTTGTGTGTTTTTTTAAATATTTTTTTTAAGCTTTTTTATAAATGTTTTCTTTTGTTAATTGTTTATTTTTGTTTTTGTTTTTTGTTTCTGTTTCTGTTTCTGTTTCTGTTGTGTCAAGTAGTGTCGCCGCTGCTGCTGTTGTGTGTGTGTGTATATCTGCTTATGTTAAAATAATTGTTGTATTTTAAATTGTTGCTCTTCCTGTCTCTTTATAGTTAGTTAATCATAATTTATAAATATGCATGTATGTCTATATTGTTAGGAACATATTGACGTAATTATAACGTATTGCAGCTATTTTTGTTGTTGTTGTTTTGATTTTGCTTGTTTGTTGGTTTTTGGTTGCCACCTCTTCAACAGCTGGGGGAAAACAATTCATCGTTTTGCTCTCCATTTCCATATCAAAGCTCAACTCAAAGCAACTGGCAATCCTAAGCAGCCTCTTGATACTCTACTTATGTATCTACTTGATAAAAAAACATTTATCTTCACCTCAAGCGCACAAAGCCAGGTTTGTGCGCCTTTTGCAAACTGCCAAACAAAAGTCAATATACTATGTAAGTATGTGTGTGTGTCTGTGTGTGTGTGTGTGGTGTTTTATTTGATTCGTACGATGTTTAATTGCTTAACGTTAAAGATTTTAAAAAAAATATATATATATGTATAATGTATATGTATATATTGAAAAAAATTAAATTGGAATAAACAAAAATTAAGATGAGCCTCATAGGAAACTTAAAATTTCAACCGTAGTTAACTAAAACTATTATTTCGCTATGTATTTATTTATTATTATAATGTATTAGTGAATGTAATTCTCAACTTTCGGTTGTCTGTTGCGTAAATATTTGCTTTAATTTTATTTTATTATATTTATTTTTACTTGTTTTTTGGATGCGGCAAAATTTGCTAAATTAAATTTAAGCGCAATGGAAATGAATCTTAATCAATGTTTTTAGAAAACATATTTAAAATTTGTTAACATATTTATATGTATAAGAATTAAACTAAAAACTATTCTTATATATCATTGTTTGTGTGTGTGTGTGTGTGTGTGTGAGTGTGAGTGTGTGTATGACTGACTGCCAAGCATAAATAAAACATTTGCACTGAAATTGAACTAAGCAACCACAAATCTTGTTTTCTTCTTTTTTAATAGTTGTTATATATTTTTTTTTTTCGTTTTTGATTTGTCTTTTTCATTTTGGTTTTGGGAAGGTTAAAAAATTGCTTTTTTTTTCTTTTTGTTTGTGCATAAAGTTTGTTCGCTTTTCATGATGTCTCTTAAATTGTATATAAAGTATTTTTTGTTAGATTTTTTATTATTTTGTTTGTTTTCTTTTCTTTTTTTTTGGTTTTAATATGTATTTGTTGTTGTTGTATTGTTGTGGCTGTGAAAATATTTGCGCTCTATAAACTAATATATGTCTAAATAATTTTGTAATTTTGTTTGGTTTTTTTTCAGTTATTTTTTTGTTTTGTTTTAAATATTTTGTGTGGATATGCAAAACTACTTTGTTGTTTGTTTGTGTTTTTGTTGTTGTTGTTGTGTACCTACTTTTCTTGTTGTTGTTGTTGTTGTTGATTTGGTTGTAAGATTGAAATATAGCTAATGCTAGTTCTTCTTATATTTCTCTCTTTTTCCGTTTTTTTGTTGTTTGTTCCTTAATAATTATATTTTGTTTGCCGTGTGTTGAGTTTGCTTACAAACTTTACTTCCATCGGCATACAAATGTTTGTGTCTGAGTGTCTATATATATAGTATGTATATATATTTAAATATATATATATATCAATATATATATATATATATATATATATATATATATATATATATATATATATTTATATATGTGATTCAATGCCTCCGTTGCTCACTAAAAAAATAACTATTAAAAAAAATTGCAATTCTGTTGACTTCTATTTGTCTTTTCTTTGTTTTTTTTGTTATGCTTTACCATATTGTTGGTGTTTTTATATCTGCTTATGCTTTTTATAAAATATTACTTTAGTATGTATAATATGTATTGTATATATTTATATATATATACATATATATATGTATATATATAATTTATATATATTTATATATATATATATATATTTATATATATATATACATATATTTATATATATATATATATATATATGTAGATTCTTGTTGTTTAAAGGGGAGTAGGCACTACAGTGTTGTTTTTTTTTCATTTACTTTTTCTCTTTGCTTGTCTTATGGATTACGTTTTTTTTGTTAATCATTACCAAAAAATGTACGAATCATTTATTTTATCTTAAAATAAGCTTAAAAGCCTTATTTGTTGCTTGTCATTTAAGTATTTATGTATATTAACAACTCACTTTTCTTCAGCCTAAACGTGTGTACACGTATATATATATATATATATATATATATATATATATATATATATACCATATATAGATGTATTTCTGTGTGTGTTGGTGTTGAGCGAATGCTAAAAATGTCTTAGAACTGCCAAGCTTTTAGTTATCAAATGTCCTGCTGTCTACTTGTAAATACGTACAGACCATATAAGTATGTGTGCCTCCAACTGTATCTATATGTGTAGCTCATCAATCTGTATCTGCATCTGTATCAGCATTTGCATCTGTGTTGTTTAATTGTATTTGTATACGATGTAACTCAGTTTAGTGTATAAAAAGTTCTTATGTATGTATGTATGGATGTGTGTATGTATGTATGTATGGATGGATGTGTGTATGTATGTATATATGCATGTATATAGTTACTCGTATGTAGGCATTCAAAAATTGGTTCTATGTTGTCAGTTTTGCTCTTGTTTGGTAAGTAATTCGTTTACAGTTTTACAGTTGAAGTTGAAATGTCTTCCAGCATCAAATAATGGATCCTAGACACCATGCTAACTAAGTATATTTAAGTATATTTGTTTGTATTTACATGCATTCCATATCGGAGCTATATGTATATGTATATAGATTATGTGTGTGTATATATTTACCAAAATGGTTTCAAATTTCAGCATGTTTGCATTATTGACAAACGAAAACAAATTCCTTACAATTTTCTAAAGATTTCATCAAGTTTACAAGTCTGCTATATATATATATATATATTATGTATGTGTGTGTGTTTGTGTGTGTGTGTATGTGGCTTACGGAGTGATATAGTTCACATTGAAGATAACCAATTTAATTAGTTCGCAAATTGGAACTAATTCCAATATTGTACTGATTTAACGAGAACAGAAAAAAACACTCGTTTCTGTTTAAGTTCAGTGTGTGTTTGGGACTATTTATTGGGTTTATATACAGTTATTTCGAATTATTAGCTTGGCACTCAAACATATTTAGTTAGTTATAGGGTTTTTCATTATTGTATCGTTTGTTATATACGCCGATGAAACCAATGTCGGATTTATTGTGTTTCACTTTATAGTTGGTTAGCTGCTTTAAATGTTGATCTATTTATCTGTTATCTGTTATATGTTATCGGTTATCGGTTATCTGATGTTTTGTTATCGGTTATCTGATATCGGTAATCGGTTTTGCTGCTTTGCATCGCTGCTCACAGGCTGTTAACGGTTCTCATCAGTTTATCAGTTAGCTGAGTTTTCTACAAGTTTCGCTTATACAAAAGTAACGAAAAACGAACACAAAAAGGCATATTTTAAAACAAGAGATTTCCACATTTGGAACCAACAGAAAATCGATTGTACTCGTACATATAATTCGCTTCAATGCTACCTCAATCACTTTACTCTACTTTACTTTAACAATTAGTTAAACGGGAAATGAAATGAAAAAAAAGGGAAAAAAAACAAACAGAAGTAGGTACGTCTGTTTGTATGTATGAATGTGTGTAAGTATCTAGATACGGGGACAAAACAAATGAATCCACATTTATTATCGATTTTGCATCGATATAAATCGATCGATGCGCATGTACGCAATTGTGGCTATTATTTATCGGTCAAGGTTCTATGTTTCACATATGTTTGTAAGTCTTAAATTATTTGTATTGTAGGTGATTATGTATGTGAATGTGTAGATGAAGGCATTCTGTCAACAGGGTACATTTGTGTTACTGTTTTGTTTTCTTTTGTTTGTTGTTTGGTTGTATTACGATAATATTGTTAATACCCTTGCATGCTCTCAATTTGAATTTTTTTTTTGTTTGCGATAATTAGTTGAAATTGGAGTGGAGCTGGGAGCGATCTTGCCAGATACGAACTTTGAAATAAGAAAACTGCCGCAAGGGTATCTAAAGTTCGGCATGCCGAAAATATTATTTAAGTTTATTTTGAATCACTTCGGTGCTACAGTTGTTTGTCTCTCAGTGCAGTGTTTGCAACTAGTTACTGCGAACTAGTTCCGTTGATTGGCTTTGCAAGCTAGCTGTTGAGCTGGTTTATTTTAACTATTTATTAATGTATGTAATGTAATATGTAATATGTAATATGTAATATTTAATGTAATCTGTTATTGGATCAATTGATATGCGCATTCGAATTTCTACTCAATTCCCTGCAGTAAGTTGTATTTCAGTTTATTGTCTTACAAAATTGAACTATGGGCAGTTTAACTGTTGGAACTAGTTCACTGAACTGCACTGAACATCAGTTTAACTGTCGCACATTGTCATGAGCAAAAAAAAAAATATAATAGAATTAATTAAGTGGATTTGATTTGTTTAAATTACACGCTACGACTGTAAAGAAGGCATTTGGTTGGGATTCATTTATGTTGGTAAATACCAAGAGATAAGTATTGTTAACGGCTCATTTATGTGTATATGTAATTAAGGGAACACTATTATCATATTTGGGTTTCGTTTTGAACTATTTTTGTTTGCTTGCTTTTGTGTTTGTTCTCGTTCTCGTGGCAATAATGAAAAAACTTGCATTAATCAAACGAAATCACATACGATGTAATTGTATTTGTATTTGTAATTGTAACTGTAATTGTAATTGTAATTGTATTTTTAATTGTAATTGTAATATTAATTGTAATTCTATAATTAATAAGGTATTAAGTACTTAAGAGTTCACTTCTGGGTCATTTCTAGTCTTTCTTTTGATGAGTTTACGTATTCCTTATTTTTCCCCTTTTTTATTTTATCTCTTTTTTGCTTTCTGTTTATGTCATTGTTATGATTTGATTGTATAAATAAGTTAAATTCATTATAAAATTATGTGTTTCGTTATTAATTGGTAATTGTTTTTTATTTAGTTTGTATAATTGAATTATATAGTTGATTTATTGTTGTTCTTCTTCTTGTTCTTGTTCTTGTTGTTTTTGGTACGGTAAAAAAATATGCATTAATTTTAAAAAATAGTTATAAATATACATATGTAAGTATGCATTTTAAAAGCATTTTGCAGCCATCTTTTATTATTAGTGTTTTTTTTTTTTTGTTTATTTTGTTTTTGTTGTATTTTTTAACTATTTTACTTTACAAAGGGTTTGGAACGCTTTGTTACGGTATTTGTTGTTAATATTGGTACTATTGTTGCTTGTTGTTGTTGCTGTTGCTATTGCTATTGTTATTGTTATTGTAGTTGTTGTATATGTGTGTATATGTGTCTTTTTGTATATAGATATATGTATATATGCATATATATAAATATTGCTTGTTGTTGTTGCTGTTCTTGTTGTTGTTGTTGTTGCTGTTTAGTTATATTGTTATATTGTATTGGAAGAATCTGTGTTTACCCTGAGCACTTTTCTGCTAGACAAAAACTCAAAAGAAATTTACAAAAAAAAAACAAACAAAAACTGAATAAAAATATTTAACATTTGTTGCTTTTCAGTAATTTGTTAAACTTCTTATTTTTTGTATTAAGTATTTATGTGTGTGTGTGTGTACGAATTGTATTTGTTTTTGCTGTTGAAAATGAAACCAAAAATAAAATTGTACGCTAAAATTGTATGCCAAAAGTAGCTTAGAAATGTTGCTGTTGTTGCTGTTGTTTTTTTTTCAAACTTGCTTTTTTTTCTATCCGAAACTTGTATTTTGGTTTTTGAGTGTTGAAGTTGGTTTTTTGAATTTGATTTTGGGTTTGTTTTTTATTTTGAATTTCGTATTATGTCTTGATTTGTATCTTTTAGTAATTTTCGTCGTTTTTTCTTAATTTTTTTCTTCATTCTTTTTTTTGTTTGTTGTTTTTGGATTTGATTATTCGAAAAAGTTAATTGTTGTGTGCCAAAGCTTTTGGTTTAGATATCATCAAGTTGTTGACAAAAATTTTCTCCATTTTGGTATGGTTTTTGTGTCTTGTTTTTTGTTGTTGCGAACTCGAAACAAATAATTAAGTTCGTAATGTAAGCATTACGAATAGATTGTATGGGCTAGTTATATGTATATATGTATATTTGTATGTATGCATGTGTGTGTGTGTGTGTGTGTGTGTGTGTGTGTATTTATGTGTTGATGCATTTATTTATATAAATTCGACTTGTATGCAAATCTAGCGTAATTGTTTCTTTCCAGTTCCCAATCGGGCTTCGTTACGTCACGTAACGAAACGTTACATTTACGTTTACATTTACGTTTACGTCTACGTCTACATCACTTTTCGAATTCAGTTTATTTGTTAAACGAGATTGGGTGTTTGTGCGTGTGTGTGTGTGCCTGTTGGGGTATATGTGTGTGTGTGTGTGTGCTTGTTGTCAGGTCGATCTCACTAGAATTTGATTCTACCACTTTGCTGTACAAATGTATAATTAGCATGCTTAGCTTCGATTTGCCATATATGCTGTATAGTAGTACATACATATCATATTTTTGTATGTGTGTGTGTGTGTGTGAGTGTGTGTATGCATTTTGTTTTATATATAGATTCATATATAAATAACTTGCTTTGCTTACTTCTGGCTACTCGAAATATATTATTATTGTATGTATTGTATATGTATATGTATAGATATATATATATATATACATATATATGTATATACATGTATATTTATATATATAACTACTTCTGTATATATATCTTTTAAATTCCTGTTTCCTTTAAAATGCATTTTTGCAGTACGCCTAATGATATTCTTCATATTTATTTCCTCCATTTGCAGTGTATGTAAGTGTGTGTGTATGTGTGTGTGTGTAAGAGAGTGTTTTTTGTATTTTCTATATTAAGTTGTAGTTTTGTTTTGTTTTTGTTGTTGTTGTAGTATTGCCTCTACTGCTTGTGCTGCCTGTGCTGATAAGCTGATAACTAAGGAAACTGATAAGCACTCAAACCAAACTGAAGCTGACGTGCAACTTCTACCTTCTGCCTCCTGCTCCTTATTCTCCACTCCACACTGTGCCACAAAACTTAGATTTACGTACAAACTCATATACCAGCCATACATACAAAGCTATGTTTGTGTTTTGTCTTCGATATACTTATTTGTATATCTAATTTGTGTCTAATTTTGTTGAAAATAGTCGACGTGTGCACTCTTCTTCTTAGTCTTTTCCATTTTCCATTTTCTTTTTCGATTTGTTTTAAGTTTTTCGTTTTCTTGTTATTGGTGCTTTATAGTGTGAACTATGCGCCTTAAATATTCCAAACAATTGATGAAAAGTCATTGTATTTAATTCTCATTTAAATAGTTTTGGTTTTTTTGTTTTTTGTTTTTTTGTTTTTAAAGCGCTCTACTTTTTTATTTTGTTTTTGTTTTGCCTAAAAAGTGTTTTCGATAAAATTTTGACTAAAAATTTGTATTAGCAAGTACTAATTGAAGCCGAGCCGAACTGACTTCTAATAGATACATAGATATATAAAGTGTCTACATCAAACTTGGCAACATTGAAATGGAAAAAAACGTAATTATAAAACAAGCAAATCAAATACGAGAAAGAAATAATACAAAAAAAAAAAAAACAAACAAACACGACAATTAAATCAACTGAATAACTGTAGTTTTTTGTTGTGGCTGCAGCTTCGAGTTCGTGGTGTGTGTGTGTGTGTTGTGTTGTGTGTTTCTATTTTGTAAATTTATAGTTTGTAATTGTATATTTCGCTATTTTTTTCTCGTTTTTTTGTTTTTTTTTGTCTTTGCTTTTTTATTTTGTTGTTGCTTTTGTCAAGGAACTTGTTGAAATGTTTTCGAATGGCGTCTTGAAATAAACAAGTAAACAAAACATTGAATATAAGGCCCACGGTGCGGGGCATGGGGCGCGCGCGCGGGGAACCAAAGTAAGGAACTTTTGATCACAACTTAAAGGCTACAAAAACTGATACAAACTTAGGCGCTAAACTTACAGAAATTAAGAAATACATATAAATATATATATAAATATATATGTTGTTTTTTAAATGAAATTATATAAAAAGTATATAAAGAACAATGCGTATGTATTTAAATGTATGTATGTATGAAATCAATGATGTAATCAAAATGTAACACAATGAATTTAAATGATATGCGAAAAATGAACCAAACGAAATATTATTAACCCAAAAACGTCATTTAAATTTGTTTTACTTGAACTTTTTTTGTTTAATTTTTGTTTTTATTTTTTGTGTTTCTTTTTTTTTGTATCATTTTGGTTTTCTGCGGTGTGGTCACAATAATTTTGCCTGTCGTTGTTATATGTAATTTTATTTTGATAATAAAAATGTTTCTTGCGTTTTTTTCCTCATATAGCTTACAAATTCATTGTGTGTTGTTGTTGTTGTTCTTGCTGTTGATGTTGTTGTTGTTGTTGTTTTTATAGTATATGTATTAAATAAGCGCAGATAAACAGAACTTGAATTTAACATATAAGTATGCATAATATTGATTTGGATACATTTAGAAATAGAATAAATGTAAAAGAAATTTAAAAGTTGTTGCCATGTTTTCTTTTTCTTCTTCTTCTTTAAAATAATGTGTTTGCTGTTTTTGCGCTAAAGCTAAATAAATTTCATATAAGTTGGTACAATAAGTGTAATAATCATAATAATAACATTTGCTTAAATATTAAATTATAGATATTCAAAAAAAAAAGATTGATAATTCAGTAATTATAATAAATTGTTTTTGTTTCATAGAGACACAGAGCATATAACATTGTTGGTTGTCAGTGTGCAGTCAAAATAATAATAATTAAGATAATCATTTTAATTATCGTAAGCAAAACTAAAAAAAAAATGTTTAATTTCTTGTGGTCACAATTTGCTGGCGCTGCCGTTGCCAACTGGCGGCAAATCCTTTCTGAATTACTCTTCTACTACTTGTTCTTTGCTTGGAATGTTTCACTCATTTCACTTTCGACGCGGCTGTCGCCTGTGCGCATTTGGGCAGCCATTAATTATAATGATCAAAAAAAGCAAGAATTCCCTTTGCTATATAGTCGATTTCTATATTGTTGCCCAGCCAATGAAGTGTGAAGCAAAATTGTTTAGCGCTTCCCTTTTTATATTTTTTTCATTCTTATGTAGCTTTGCTTTTAATTTTTTTTTTATTAATTTGGTTTTTTGGTTACGTTTAATAATTATTTAATGAGTAGTAATTGTTTTGTTTTTTGTTTTTTTTTTTTAATTTTGTTTCTAAAAGGCCGAAAATCACAATTTTGGTTTTGTTTTGTTCCTAAATGTTAAATTTTGTTTGCTTTCTTCCCACTATATGATTATTATTATTATTTGATTATGTTTATGTTTAAGTTGTATTTTG
Organism: Drosophila basisetae; assembly: GCA_035041595.1. NCBI lineage: Eukaryota > Metazoa > Arthropoda > Insecta > Diptera > Drosophilidae > Drosophila > Drosophila basisetae. The sequence goes on from JAWNLB010000174.1 coordinate 21,332,915, forward strand.
TTATTATTCATTTTCTTTTTGTTTCTTTCAAATATTTTTAACATCACAATGTCGAATTGATGCCTGTTGGGGTTTCTTTTTTTTTGTTTTTTTTTGTATTTTTTTATTCCTGTGTTTTGTCTTGTTTTTCTCTAATACTGCGCTCAATGCGAGAAAAAAAGCCAACAACAAAATTATAATGGCGACATTTTTGGTTTTTTTTTTGTTTTTTTTTTTTGTTAGCGTTTAAAAAATGCAAAGCGAATATTTTTATTGAGACTTATTTTCTTCTCAATTTTTTGTTTTTGTTTTTTTTTTTATCGGTTATGTTATAAATACATATTCACATCTACATGTTGTTGTTGGTGTTGTTTTTCTTCTTCTTGTTTAATGCTATCACAGCCAAATTGTTTAATCCAAAGTTTTCATTTGTTTCCTTTCCGCTAGTTTTTTGGGATTTTTCTTTTTTTTTTTTTTGGTATATTTTTGCCAAAAAGTGTTGTTTGTTTTGCTCTTTTTTTGGTTTTAATTTAAAATTTAGAATTTTGAATTTTGCCTAGCGTGCGTTTTGTGATATTTTTCATGTTTGTAGTTTTTTTTTAAATATTATTTTATTAATTTATAATGTACGCGTTTTGTTGTTGTCTTTCGTCTGCGGTTAAAACTAACACAGACCGATGTCTAAACCGATCCCAGAATGCGCACGGCCGCCAAAACAATCGCTTTATATTTGTCTGTACATATATATGTATTTATGTACATATATATATTTGGCCAGAGCCCCCCAAAACGCTGGTGTACTAGTTTGTTTCTTTGTTTTTTGTTTGTTTTGTTTTATAATATAATTTGTTATTGTTATAATTTTGAGATCGATTTGTATTGTTTTGTTTTTGTTTTCGCTATACACTGGCTCTGGGCCACATCTGGTTGAAAATTGTAGAAAGTCTTTATGCGAAGGGAAATGCCATTTTGTTTGTTTGTCGTTGTTGTTGTTGTTGTATCAAAAGCGGCGCAGCGACATTGTGACCATGTTATCAAACAGTTATTCGTATTCATAGCAATCAGGATACATAAACATAATAACACAAAAATTTTGCTTAAAAGCTAGCAATATTTCACTCTGCGCGAAATGTTAAGCCAAAGTTTTTAATGTTTTCTCTTCTTACAAAACTCAAAAAAAAATAAATGTACAGAAAAAAAATTGGATTACGATTGTAGATTGATTCTGAGTGTGGTGGTTTCTATTGTTGCTGTTTGTTGTTGTTTGTTGTTCTTCTCGTGTGGTTGGTCAAAGCAAAGTAAACTGAGCAAAAAAAAGCTATTATTTAGCCGAATTTCGAGCCCAACAAAGTAGGCAACAAATTCTGGCAACCAAAGGGAACGTTGCTAATTGGATTGTAGCAGTGTATATGGGTGAGTGTGTGTGTGTTTGAGTAAAGGATTATTGTGTATGTGCGCAAAAGACAAAAAATTAGTCTACCAAAGTTATAAATTCTACAACATTTTGAAAATGTTTCTCAAGAAATGCAGTGAAAAAAACCATATTTCTGATCTATCTAAAGCGAATGCAAATCAGTGGACGCATTTAAACATAATTACTATGTGGGCTGTGACTGTGTCGGAAGCATAATGAAACGCTAAGTTTAAGCTGCAAACAATATATATATATATATATATATCTGACAAGTTGCAGCGGCATAGATTGCAATATTAATTGAAATTGAGATCGAAATTTAAATTTAAATTTAAATTTATGCCCATCTTCTATGCCCAATATGTGCTGTATTTTTGTATTTTTTTGTTTTCTTTTTTTGTTTTTGGGGCCGTTTTCAAAATGTTTTCGATTATGTATTTTAATATGAATTTGGTTTGCACTGCACATATATATATATATATATCCGTAGACATATACATATGTGTGTGTTTGTGTGTATATATATGTATAATAATACATATATATATATGTTGAATCATTTTCGTTATTGTATTATGTATGTGTGTATATATATTTAAGATCACAGATATTCTATGTAATTCTGCTGCTTTGCATAATTCACGCGTATGTCTGTTTTTGATGATTTGAATTCAATTTTCATTTGCTTCAGCTCGAAGTGCCTCACATTTGATGTCTTCTTCATTCGCTTTTTTCTTCTGATATACAAGTTTTGGGTTTGTGGCTTTTATTTGATATACGTATATAGAAATATATATACGTATATATAAATATAATATATTAGATTGTAAATGTATGTATGTATATGTGGCTAAAACTGTATTATGTTATCGATATATACAAGTATATATGTACATATGTATGCATATGGCATCTCTGTATAGAGGTACATATATACGAGTGTGTGTGTGTGTGTTGTGGGGGGGGGGGGGGGGGTCAATATACTGTTGCAGGATTGCATTTGTCATGTACGTGGCGCCACCTTTTGCCGCCGTTTCTCAACATTTCTAGAAATATATGACAACATTTCTGGCATTTGCTTGTCGCATAAGGTACCAGATCAATATGCGCAGGCCCGGGAGTAAGACAAGTTTGAGAAGCCTAAATTGTGTATAGATGTGTCTGTGTGTGTGTGTGTGTGTGTGTGTGTGCGTGTGTGTGTGTGGATATGTATGTGGTATACGTTCTTTACGGTTTTCGGGCAAGAGAAATAATGAATAAAAGACGCACAAAAGTATGCTGCTTTTTTCTAGAATTTTTTGTTTGTTAACAGTTCACTTTGCTTTGCTTTGCTTTACTCTGCTCTGCTTTGCTTTGCTTTGCTAATATGTAAAGGTATGTAGATCTTTACTTGTTAAACTAGTTTTACTTGTTATTATCAACTCGCTAATATCGCCATCATCATCATCATTATCATCATTATCATAATCAACATCATAATCATGATACTCATCATCATCATTACTTAAAAAGTTACATCACGTGTTCACTGTTCTTTTTCTATATCATTACTATCGTATGCGTATATATCATTATAATTTAGTATAATTTTTAACTTTTGCTGTTCTTTTTTGTGTTTTTTTTCTTCTTTTCATTCTTTTATGTATATATGTCTTACGTTCTCTTATATATGTATATATATACTTTTGAAAATACCAATATATATATATATATATATATGTATATACATATATATATATATATGTATATATATTATATTTATCAATTTTAATTAGATTCCTGCTACAACTTTCACGCTGCACTTGTTCTTCACTAAAATATTGTATAGAAAAAAAAAATATATATGATCAACGCTTAAACTCTTTCTTGGGTTTTTCTCTTCACTTTCGCACTAAATTAGAATTAAACATATTTTGTTTTCACTTCTCTTCACTTTTGTTTTCTCTCTTCTGCACTTTTTTCTCTTTAATTTATAAATAGAGACAAAAAAAAACTGTGTGTGTGTTTTTGCATAAAAAAAATATTATCGCTCTTGGTATAAATTTCAACAATTTGACATATGTTGCTATATATCGCATATATAGTATATATACATTAATTATACATACCTATATAAATACATATATATATACAGGTATGTATATTTAATGCATATGCATTATGTATGCTTGCCTGCCTGCTTGCGATCCCAATATCTCTTTATACGTCCCTTTCTCCCTCAAACTCCATCTCTCTCTTGCATTCAATATGTATGTGTGTGGGTGTGTGGGGCTGTATGTGTGTGTGTGTCTCTCTGTTCGTATCTTTTCTATGCGCTACGCCTCAGTTAAAAGGAGCAAATTCTATTTGCCAGTTTTTGTCTGTTTCTGTTTCTGTTTTTGTTTGCCTCGTTTTTAGTTTTATATAAGTAATAAAATATGTACATATTGTTTATACATATTTATATATATATTCATATGTATATTAGTGTTTGTATGTAAGTGTGTGTGTGTGTGTGTGTGTAAGTGTCTAAGCTTTGCGCTTTTCGCTTAAGTAAGTCAAAAATTGTTGCTGTTGCGGTTGCTGTCTCATTCTAGCTACTTTGCTGTCGCTTTAACTGCTGCTGCTGCTGCCGCTGTTGTTGTTGTTGTTGTTGTTGTCTCGTTCTCATCAATTGTAGTTGTAGTTGTTGTTGTTATGCAAATAGTTTGCACCGTTGTTGTTGCTGTTGCTGCTGTTGTTGTTGTTGTTATTGTTGTTATTATTATTGTAATAGTAATAGTAATAATAATAATAATTTAATAACAAACTAAAATCGTTTCACTATTGCGGTAGCTCATCCTTTGTGTCGACAGGGCTGGGTGACAAAAACTTTCGCGCATATTTGGGAAAATGCGTTTTCTCGTGCGCCTTGAGGATCGTTGAGCGCGAGAAGGTTTTTCCGCACATTTGACATCTGAATGGTCGTTCACCTGCAATTCCCACACAAAACGACACACGTTTTTGTTGCGGGGCCACAAAAGTAGTTTCAATAATATGTCAGATAAACGATAAAACCAATATTTTCTTCAAATCATGTCAATGATGTGCGCGTGTGTGTGTGTGTGTGTGTGTGTGTCTGTGGGTGTGTGGGTGTGATGGTTTACGTTCTTTTGTGAGCTCTGTTTTACAATGGGACCAAAATCAATCATAAGTGCATTTTCCACACTCTTGTTGGACATCAATCACTATCAATCACGCCGATATTGGCAGCTTAAAGTTGTGATTGAATTTTTGAATATTCATCTTTTTTTGTGGCGTGTGAAAGAGATTGGCAAGAAATCGCTTAATGAGGCTTCATTATTATTATTACCAAACTGAAACTAAATGCAAAAGCAAACTTGAACTTTGCAGCTTAAGTGTTATTTAAATCACGGATTGAGATCGAGCTTAAAGTTAAATCTGAGAGTTGAATTTAAAAGCGAACTTTGAAGAGCTTCAAGTTTATACAAATGTGTTATTTTTTGAGAAGAATTACTTATGATCTTTGAAAAATAAACTCAGAATATCAAGGAAGGTAGTCAAGATATGATTTGAGATCTATTCTGATTGTTGTAATTGTTGGGTGTCAACAAAGCTCTCAGCGAGATTCAGTGGATGATCGATCGATGATGTGTTTGAATAGGGTCTGTATGTAGATGCATAGTAATCGATCCCACTTGTGGACCGTTGGTAGAGACTTACCCGTGTGCACGCGACAATGATCTTTCATGTGGTGGCGCAGCTTAAACGCTTTGCCACAAAACTCACATTTAAATGGTCGATCACCTGTATGTACCGACAAATGCGTGATCAGTGATGTAACATCGGGAAAACTTTTAGCACAGAACTTACACATGACAACACTATTCGGATCACTTGACGCGCCGAGCAACGAGGCGGCCGACGAGCCGGACTGCGCCGCTGCCGACGCTGCGGCGGACGTTGAGGGCGACGAAGAGCCACCGCCGCAACCACCACTGCCGCCCATGCCACCACCACCACCACCACCACTACCGCTGCCGCCACAGCCACTGCCACCCGCTGAACCGCTGCCCAGCAGCATTCCGGCTGTTGCTGACCCAAGGCCACCATTGCCCGATGTGGATGTGCCGCTTAATCCGAGTCGACCGGCAGCACCGCTGGAGCCGGGTGCTCCGCTGCCAGCAGCTGCCTCCAGGCAGCTGGCCGTCAAGCTTTGTATGGTGCAGCTGACGCCGTGCAGCGCTATCTCCATTTCAAGGCCCAAGGCGGCGGCCACAGCAGCCGCTTGATCCTGCGGATCCGTGCTGCCGGTGCTGGCTGCCATCGCTGCCTGGAAGGCAAACGGTTGCGATAAGGCGCCGATGTTCAGGTCGTGGGCCGTTCGCATCTGCGAGTGAAGCAGTGCCGCATGGGAAGCGGGTTCGCGATACTCGAGCGTCTTCAGCGAGTGCGAGAGGAGGTGACGCGTAAGTTTGTTTTGGTTGGGGAAGGCGGCGCCGCAGTATATGCATGGCAATAGGTGTAACGGCGGCGGTGGCGACGTTTGCGGCTGCTGCTGCTCGTGGGCAGCGGCTGCGGCTGCGGCGGCAACGGCTGCGGCGGCGGCGGCTGCGCTGCTGCTGCTGCTGCTGCTCATGCCGCCGCCGAGGACCGCGCCAACGCCCACAGCGTGTTGTTGGGGCGATTCGGACGTTTCCTGGAACAAACACCAAACAAAAATCCAACATCAACTTCTTTTACGTTTCGTTTTTTGTATTTTTTTTTTTTGTATTTTTGTATTTGTATTTTGCAATTTTTTGTATTTTATTTTAGATTGATTTTTTTTTTTTTGGTATTTTCAGTTTCAGTTTTTGCTTGCAATCGATCGATCGATAGTTTTTGCTTAGCTCTTTATGTTATCGATATGAGTGCCATTTATTTTGAATCGCTATTGTTATCGCTTCTCATTTATTTTTGCTTTTCTTCGTTTTCTTTGTCTTTACAACTATTTTTTTTTAATACTGTGTTTTTAACCCTTTACAAAACAACAAAAAATTATTAAAAAACAAAAAAAAAACAACAAAATAATAAATAATACATATTTTATACTTCATTTTCTGTGGTTGTACTTTTACTGCAGTAGACAGAGAGAAAAGGAGAGACATAGGTAGAGAGGTAGAGAGAGAGAAAGAGAGAGGGATAAAGAAGTTCAGATGGAAAGATAGATATAGTAAGAGCTTCAAAACTAGCACAACGAAAATGAAAATAATCTGAATTGGAACCATATAATAGAATGAAACAATAATAATAATGAGTGTAGAGTTTCTTTCTCACTCTTCTGCTGGTTGCTTTAGGCCAGGAAAAACAAACATATTTCAACTGGATATCAATCAATAAAAATGAGTTACGTTTACAGTTACAAAATCAAATTTGCTACACTTTAAGGTCTGCCTCTTCTCGCTTTCGCATTTTCATTAAGTTACATTTTATATTGACTTGTATACTCTATATATATATATATATAAATATATATATATATAAATATTTATATATATGTATATATATGAAAGATAAAAGAAGTGAAATATATATATATATATATATATATATAGATATATATATATATATAATTAAATATAGAGGAAGATAGAGAAAAAAATAGAATAAATAAAAATCATTACAAAAGTTACATTTGTTTTTTTTTGTTTTTTTTTTGCAAGGAAATAACACAACATTAAATAAAAATGATAAGAAAGTAATATATATGTATATATCTGATATCGTTATAGAAGTAGAAGAGAGCGGAAACTAATTGCAAAAGCTAAAATGGCCGCCAGAGCTCAGCTGGCGACGCTCTCTCAGCTCTGCGCCTCTGCTACAATCTTTCAAGTTTCAATTTTGCGAGCTTGAAGCTCTACTTAACTATTGACTTTAGATATCTTTCAACTTGGCGGGTGATGCCAGTAAAAACAAGAGGGGGTTTCAGCATGTCATTCGTTGTGTATTTATTGTAGTTGTTGTTTATTATCTATAACTGTTTTTTTTGCCTTTTGCTTTTTGCTTTTTGCATTTTGTTTTTTGGTTTTGCTTGCTGTTGTACTAAGTTATTTTGCATTTCTAGAATTTCGATACAAACATTTTTATATATATGAATATATATATACATATATCACTTATATGAATGTATATATATACTTTTTTGTTTTTGTTTTCAAGAAGTTGAATTTCGATTTTTGTTTGGGCGTCGTTCGAAAAACGTCACATAATCGTACGTAATAATAATAGTTTTGCTTTTTGTTTGATTTTTTTTCATTATTTGTTTGGTTGTTTTTTGCTTTTTTTGTGTTTTTGGTTTATTGGTTTTTGTTTTACATTTTTGTGTTTTTGTAAGTTTTGGTTTTTTTAACATAATTTTTGGGTTTGTTCAAACTTATTGTTAAGAATTTATAACTTAAGTTTCACGTTCTGCTTTGTTGTACAATGTGCAATAGAATTTTGTTAAGTTTTCGACGCGTATTTTCAGTACTTTTTTATTATTGTTATTTTTTGGTTTTACTCGAACTGGTTCTTCAAATCATAAACAAAATTTTGCTTCGGCAAAAAATCGAAAAAACAAAACGAAAATATTTTCCAAAATCTGAAGTATGAAAAAAGAGTTTTCACCACGTATTTTGCCTACTTCTTCTTTGCTTTTTTACTTTTGCTCAAAAACCAAAAAAGAAACAAACAACAAAAAATGAAAAAACCTTATATTTTTTTTTGTTTTGCCAATTTTTGCGTCAAAATTTTGTTGTACAAGAAATTATTAAATTAAAAATAATATATTATAAATGCTTATAAGAAATTTTGAAAAATTATACACAATTTGTGGCCACTGCAGCCTTGGTAACATTAAAAATATTCCAAATCAATTGAAAAAAAAAAAATAAAATAAACATACAACATTTTGGAAACAGTAGAAAACAAACTCAGCAGCTCCGTAGCTTTTGTTGGGCCAGATCGTGTTCTTTTTTTCGTAATATCGAATTAAAAATTTGGTCAACTTTTATTTGAGATCAGTTGAAAACAAAACAAAAAAAAAAAAGATTTAAGTCCAAAGTATTTTCAAGAAGTTTTCTACTTTTTCCTGCCGTTGCTGCACTCTTTTTTCGCACAGAGAATGGGAAATTAAATATGCCAGTTGAGCACTTGGAATGCAAGGAATAACTTTGATCTCATCCGAATGATATAAACTAAATGATATTTTAAGAAAAATTTGGCACAGCCTCTTTCAAAAAACGTAGATCAACTTCTTGACAATATTCTTATGAAAATAAACAAAAACAATTAAAAGAAACAAAAAAAAAATATATAAACAATCAATCAATTAGTCAACTTTGAACAGCGAGAAACGAAAGGAAATCAGAAATCAGAAATATCTGCTTGAAAACATAGCCACAATTTGAATCAACCAACTGAGTTCAAAATGAAGAGGCTCACAGATAAGTTCAAGAGGCCTTAAGAAACATTGACAAGCAGTTGATCTGGCACTGCGCACATTTCACAAACCTCAACTCAAACAAGTTGAATGGAGTCGGGCAAGGAGACACACCCAGCTCAATTTTGGGGACAGCTGGCAACACTCGTTACGTAACGTCTCGAATCGAAAGCTGGCAACGCCTACGTTCCGCTGCTGGCAATGCAGCCATTCGCTGTTAATCTTTAATTTCTTAACGAGGGTCGACAAAGCTTAATACATTTTGTATGATGGGTTGATTTAGTCGATAATACACACATATATAGAGGAACTAATACATACACACGTTTATATATTATATACACATAATATATAAATGCACTTGTACGTATCATCTGTATCACATCTGTATATATGGTAGTTAGTGGAATACCTAGAGTAATAGACAGAACCGTAGACTTATACATATACATAATATGCCATATAAGAAGATACAATACAAATGTGATTCGATTATATTTGTAAACACATCTGGTCACATTGATTCAATCGAATTGTTGAGTTTACATTTCGTTTAAACTTAGTTTTAAATAGCTTTAGAGTACAACAACGATAAATGATATGGTACAAAGGCATATATTATGTATATATACGAGTATATTATATATTTTAAAACAGACAGAGCGAGTTAGATATTTTTTAAAAAGAGTTACACAGATAGACAGAGAGATAGACAGTTAGACAGTTAGAAAAAAGAGAGATAGACAGATAGATAGATAGATAGATAGGATAGAGAGATAGAGAGTTTATGAAAACAACAAAATTAAAATTGAACAACATCGAGGTACCAAAACATCAACAAGTAAAACACAACATCAAAACAAACACACGCACAAACACACACACAAAGTAAATTTCTTGGCCAAACATAAATAAATAAATAAATAAATTCTAAGCGCGACAAATTGCAAAATAGAAAAAAAAAAACACAAAATGAATCTAAATGTTGAAAATTATATATCTATGACCAGTCGAGAAACCAATTGATTTAATAGTTTTTTGGCTCCATTCATGTTAACTCTAATGAACTTAAGGACACTCAATGAGCCATTGCTTAGTAACGTTATAGTTCCTTGAAAATTCTCAATTCGTTCTCGTTGCTTTGACAAGTATTTTTTAGCCCACTCCGTGTTCTTTATTTTGTGCAATACTCTCCGCATAACGTTCTGCTTTTGATTGACTCGTTACGAAGTTCTAAGTCACTTGTTACTCGTTGCTTTTTAATGTTTTTCTAATTCACTTGTCACTGGTTACTATACGAAGTTCTGCTAGTTCACTTGTTACTCCTTGTTTGAGTTACAAAGTTCTTCTAGATCACTTGTTACTCGTTGCTGTTCGAAGTTTTTCTAGCTCACTTGTTACTCGTTGCTGTTCGAAGTTCTTCTAACTCACCCGTTAATAATTGCCTTACAATATTTTTCTAGTTCACTTTTTGCTTGTTGCTTTCCAAAGTTTTTCTAGTTTTCTCGTCGTTTAACATAGTTCTCCTAGCTTACTCTTCACTTCAGATAGCTCACTCGCTACTCGTTTCCTTATGGAGTTCTTCTACGTATTTCGTTACTTGCTGCTTGAACCTAATTCATTTAGCTCATTGCATAGCTAAGCTTTTCAAGGTCCCTCGTTTTTAGTTGCTTTTTGAAAATCTCCCAGCTCCCTGGTCACTCGCCACTATTCGAAGTTCATCTAGCTCACTCGCTGCTTTTACATTAGTCAATGAAGTTCATCTAGGTCACTCACTCGTTACTCATTATTTGACGACGTTCTTCTCGTAATTCACTCTTAACCCATAATTTCTGCAATATTTTTGAGCTCACCTGATGAAAATTTTTAAGAATACTTTTTAGTAAAATGAATGCAATTGATGTACTTATAAAAATGGCCATTTTGTAATTGAAAATTCAAAATGAAATTCTAAGACAATAAAAATCATATATAGTAAAAATACATACATACAGACATACATACAATACATACATATATATAAATATGTATTATTGAAAATTTCACATATAATATAACGAAAATAAATACATTTAGCTTATGGAAAATAGAACACACACATTTACCATTTACATAAACGAACAACGAACGAACGATTTATGTAAAAGCGTTCCACATTTAGATAATACATAGATATATCAGAAAAAAAACATTGGTATGTGTATGTGTATGTATGTGTGTGTATGTTTGGAGTGTGTGTATGTGTATAGCATCAATGTTGTTAATTTGATTTTGTTTTTTTTTTCCTTTTCTTGTGTTTGTTGCTGTTTGATTGTTGAACGAAATTGTTTCGTTGGTTTTCTTTCTTTTTTTTTTTTTTGTCAATCATGTAACTTAAAAAACACCAAAAGCGCTTTAGTACGATATTCTTGTTTATAGTTAATGCATTTTTATAGATAATATATTTTTTTTTAGCTTGTTTGCTTTTCCTTTTTTTTATTTAATTGCACAACGTTCAGGGAACATATTTGGTTTTTACTGGACCCCTCTTGTTTTCTAGGTTGAATTGATGATATACTAAGCAATGTTTGCTGATTTTTCTTCTTCTAAGCTTTTCTTTACTGTTTTTTCGTTTGAATTTCATTTTCATAGGTATGTTTTGATTGGGATTATTATTATATAGTATGTAAAAGCACAACACACAGTTTGACACATTGAAATATATTAATAGATACGAGTAGATAGTTAAATAGAGAGAGCGAGAGACACACAGAGACAGAGAGATAGAGAGAGAGAGAGAGAGAGACAGAGAGCTTAGAGCGAGGCAGATAGCGTGTAAGACAAAGACAGCAAGATAAGTAGCACAAATTACATATATATAATTATATATTGATAAGTATTACGTATATATAAAAGTATTCAAATCAACAAAAAGAACAAAAGAAGAAGAAAGAAATATTCTTAAATATTCCACTAGTAAAACATATGCAAAGTTATTTGACAGAGGGTGGTTCCTATGGCATGGAAATAGTATTACATACAAGTAAACATATAAACAATATGCCAATTCAAATTGCGGGAGGGTTTAAGTTCTCGGGAATAGTCCAAATTTATGTGCAGTCAATTTTATTCAATTTGATTCAGCCAAATTATTATATTTTTAGTTCGTTGTTTTCGTACATTTTTTTTTTGAATTTTGATAATTTTGTTAGGGGTTTTTGGTGTTTATACGGTTTCTGTTTTTATAAAGCGCAAAAGCTAAGTTAGGATTTTATATATTCATGTGTTTCTTCATGTTTTTTTTTTTTTTTTTGGTTTTTTTTTGTATTTTTGTATAATTTATTTTATTCTTTTTTTTGTATTTTGATGTACTGTGTGGTAGTAGATTTTGAATATGATATTAGTATGTCGGTATTTATGGTATATTAAAAAACATGCGATAGGATCGTATAATAAAAGGTTATACTACAAGTTGCAATAGTATATACATCAAATATTCAGCTTACAGCTTACAGTATATATGCAGTAAGTTTCTGTGTGTGTGTGTGTGTGTGTGTGAGGGAGTTGAGGAGTTCAAATTAATTAATTAAATAGTTCTATATATATATATATATCTAAATAATTGGGGTGTATGGGAAGGCAAGTGCAAGAGGAGTATATCAGACAGTGGGATACAACTAAAGAGCTGACGAAAGAATAGAAATACAGTTTAGTAAATAGAAGAAAAATACCAATAACTAAGATAAGTTGTCGAGTTGATTGATTTAGGATTACAGGATTACATAAAGAGGCAAATTTGAAATGCAAGAAACATTTGCTAAGTTAAATACAAAGCCGAGATACCCAAATAATAATAATGCCTGGATTTCAACTTAAATTGTCAAATGTGAATTGAACGTTGCAATAAGTTTTCCAGTTTTGTGTAACTTTTTGCTTAAAGTAGCTGCCAAAGTTTGGCCCAGTGGTCAAGTAAACGAGTCCACTGCACCACTAACTCAGAAAGCAAATCCTGATGCAGCTGCCACTGCTACTGCTACTGTGAACATACGTAGATGTGGCGATGTTGCGTGATTTACCTTTTGGGCGACCTTTCTTTGTGCCAAAAGGTTTCCATTAGGCAAATTGCAGAGTTGAGCCGAGTGAATTTGGGTGATTTTTTAGATGGCTGTCGCCACAAACACAAACGAAATGCGGCATATTTTTCAATAAAGTTGCACAGCAGCAGTAATCTGGGTCACAAATACATGCATGTGTCTGAGTATGTGTGTGTGTGTGTGTGTGTGTGTGTGTGTGTGTCCAAAAAGCCAATTTGCATTATTCACAGCTGGCCACATTATGCAGGCCAACTTGGCCAGCAAGCATTCGCTAAAGATGCTCACACTTTGGCAATTGATTTGCCACTAAAGAGAGACAGCAACAAGGCAACAGCATAACAACATGGTGCAGTGCGAAGGAGAGGGAGTGAGAGCGAAAGAGAGAGAGAGAGAGAGACAGAAGGGGAGTGAACAAAGTTCAGTTAGCCACATGTCATTGAACTGTTTGCAAGTTCAACGCGCCACCTTTTCGGCTAATGGAATCATTATCAGCGACCCAGACGACAGCCGCTTGCTGAGTCTCGACTCTCTCGTCTCTCGTCTCAATCCTCCCTCCTCCCTCCCTCCTCACTCCTGCTACCCTCGTTTCTCCCATGCGACTCCCGACTTATGCAGCCACATCAGCCATTGAGTTTTATGTCCTGACTGCGTCTATCAGCCCAGCGTCCACCCGCTGCACCAGCGTCCCATCAGCGACCAGGCCAGACCTCCACCATGTCAATGTCTGCGTCATCGTCTTGCGACTTTTCGTCCTCGTCGTCATAGTCGTCGTTGCCGCTATAATAATCAAATATCGATCGATGTGCGTCTGGTTTTGGTTTTTTGGGTTCTTGCCACGAAAATTTTTGACGTTTGTCGGCCTTCTTCTTGTTCAACTTGCGACTTGCATTCACTTGCAATGCGCATTCAGATTGTCACCCAAACAAGTGAAAGCCATAATTTTTGTTATATATTTGCTACGTACATGTGCAAATCCGTCGGATCGGATGATTATACTAGATATGCCGTAACGATCTAGTTGAAGCAATGAATCAAAATCGAAATTGTTTTTGTTTCATTTACAAGGCAATCGCATCAAGATATCAAGATTCTTAAAGTCAGTCGAAATTTAGATGACAGCAATTTGACTACAAGGTCTACAAGGGTATGTCATCTTCGTTCATTGTTTATTTTTTGCTTTTTTTAGTTTTGCTTGGCAATTTATTTTGAAAATGCATTTTTTTTCTGTTGTTTGTTCTTTGTGAGCTGCATTTAAAGCTGTCTTTTTTGTACTGCAGTTTGTTGGCTTGCACAATTTTTAATATGAATATTCGCATATTTTTAATAAAACTCGTTCCTGGCTGGCCTTTGAGCAGCTGCCACCTGCCCAATTGCTCCCTTTGCGCTATATGCCACCCATCCCCATCCCCATCCCCATCCCCATCCCATTCGCTCTGTTGCAAAACAGCCGCCAAAATAGACGCAATAGATGACGCATACCACGCAGCTGGCAAGAGGAGATGCTCACACACACACACACTCACTCATACACACCCAAAAGGACACACACTCACACACGGGCGTTGGATGTTAGGAGAGCAGATAGCTAAGGGGTGGCATCCAGGGTGGGGGTGGGGGGTTAAGGGCGGATAGCAGAAACCGTTAGAGCGGAAGCGACTATTTGAAATATTTTTTCGTAATATTTTTGCTCAAATTATTATGTATTGTTATAATTTTTTTTGCTTGTGTGAGCAGCAACAACAACAACGGCGAAGAGCAATGCAAATTCACACACACACCCGCACACACGCACACACACACACACACACATGCAGTTTGGCATATGGAAGTGCAGTTGGCGCCCGAACGTATGCAACAATATTTTAACTGCTGCCCTTTTTTTGGGCCTTCGTGTGTGAGTTCTGAGTGTGTGTGTGTGATGTGTGGTGTGTGTGTGTGTGTGTGTGTGTGTGTGTTTGGTGGCAGTGTTTTGTAATATTTGTCTTCTTCTTTTTTATATATTTTTTGTTGTGTAATATATATTTTTTGTGTGTGTCGTTTGACGTTTTGGCTACGGGGGTTTTGTCTGTTGTGGGTTGCGCTTTTGGCTGATTTTTAATAAAAATGAAATATATGTATATATATATATATATATATAGAAATACACACAGTGGCAGACATAGAATGCTTCGTGATGCGCGCACGAAATACAAACAGCTAAAGTAGTCGAAAGATACAAAGCAGAAAAAAAGCCGTCGAAACAAAAGTCAGACATTGAATACGGTACGCAGAAGGGGATCTGCCGACGGGTGTATCTGAATCTGAATCTGAACCTGCACTGCAGTTGAGCCGCGCTGGCTTAAAGCAATCGAGATTTCTAGTCAGATACTTCAACGGCATTAGTGCGTCCAAATTTAAGTGTACAAACCATTTGAGAAATCAACAAACAAGCAATTTAATTGCAACGATAATCTGTATAAATGCAAGAACTGTTCTTCCTATCAGATCATATCAGAATAGTTTAAGTAGCATAGAGAATTAAGACAAGTCTCAGCAAAAGTGTTGACAAGATACTCAAGCAGAATTAGTTACAATTAGGCAAAAGAATTAACTATTTTATCTGACTACTCGTACACTGCAGATGTGAGAATTATTGAATTGAAAATTCATAAATTCAGTTGTCCATTGCAGGCGAGAGAGGACAACTATCATCGATGATTGATCGGCCAGTTTGCCATATCGATAATGTTTGAGATGGGAATCTTTTTACACGTCTGTTCATGTATATATATATATATATATGTGTGTGTGTGTGTGTGTGTCTATCTTTATAGAGCGTGTATATCCATTCGATTTGCCAAAAGCTCCCTTTAAGCCTTTGGCAAACAGTCCGTTAGGCTAGGCTATTAGCAGCTTTATGATAAAAATTTTACAGCTCCCCACAGTTGCCAACTGGCAACTGGCAACCGCCACCTGCCACCCTTGGCTTGGCAACCCTTCCCCTCGAATTGCGTTAACCACCGTTGGGACCCCTGGGCACCCACTCGCCTCGCCTGGGTTGCACTCAGTGGCCTATGGTGCTACGCCCAAAAACAAACTGGGCAAAACTGGCTGGGCAACAAAACAAAATACAAAATACAAAATACGGAAGAAAAAAAAAAACAGCCAAATAAAAAACTGAAAAAAAACGAAGCACTTGAAAACTTTGCAATCAACGCGGCGCACTGATTACAATGCCCTGGCAGCGCTGTCAACGTCGACGTCAGCGCATGTGAGCGTAAGAGATCGCTGGGGGAAGGGCGGGAGTGGCAGGTGGACGGAGGGTCTGGAGTGCCGCATAAATGTGCAATGTGCGTGGAGTTTTGTGCAGGAGTCAAAGTGCTGGCTAACACACACACACACACACACATACACACACACACACATTGTATGCAATGCAATATATTTGCGTTCTGGCATTTGTTGCCTTTTCATATGTATTCTGTGTGTGTGTGTGTGTATGATTGACAGTTTTGCCATTGATCAGAGTATTTAGTTGGTTCTGCTTTGCCCCTTTCATATTTTGTATAATTTAAGCTAAAAGTAAAGTGAGCCAAAATAAAAGCAACAAAAAAGAACACAAAAAACAACAGCAACAAAAATTACGCGTACGCTGCTAAGCCACACAGACGACGCGGGGAAGGACGAAGAGGGGCGATGACGCGACATAAAATGCAAGCCCAGCGACAGTTGAGAGGCTGCCTAAAGGTATGCTACGAAAATGAAATGCATAACGACGACGACGACGACGACGACGGCGGCGACGAAAGCAGCGAGAACAGGCAAAAATGAAAAATGAAAGAATGAGTAGCAGAAGCAGCAGCAGCTGCAGCAGTCGGAGTGGGAACGCGATACAAGTGAAGAGCGAAAGAGAGAAAGAGAGGCAGGCAGCAAGTCAGACGAGTGGAGGGGGAGGCTTACAAAAAAAAAAAGAAAATAAAATAAAAATAAGGTATTTGTTTCAAAATTAAATGCGCGTCTGTATAGGTGTGTAACTGCATGTGTGTGTCTCGGTATGTGTGCGTGTGTGTGTGTGTGTGTGTGTGTGAAAAGAAAGCAAAAGTTGCTGTTGCTGTTGCTGTTGCTGCACGTTGATTTTTGTCTTTTTGCGCCTATGCGCTGTTATTATTATTATTATTATTCTTATAATTTCGAGACGTGCCCAAGCAAATGCTTGAGCGAGACAGCTGCAGACGTACAAACACACACACACACACAGAGGTGCACACAAAAACATTCACATTCAGCAAAAAGAAAAAAGGAAAGTGTAAAAGCAAAAGTATTTATGATGCGGCAAATGCGGCTGGGCTGGCTCAGGTCTGCGTCTGCAGGCGGCAAATGCCAAGAGTCGAGGCAACAAATTGCACGACACACACACACAAACACACACGCACAAAGAGGGGCACAGCCATTTGCATATGCATGTATGTGTGTGTGTGTGTGTGTGTGTGTGCATCAACGTCAACGTCCGACTCCAACGACTCCAGACGCGTGTGCATTTTATTTTATGCCATTTCTTCGTTTTTGTTTTTGTTTTTTTTAATTTCTTTTTTTTTGCTATTTATTTTTGGTTTTTGTTTTTTAGATAAATTTTTTATTTGAATTTATGCACATGTGCGTTTCCAGCGTGTTTGGGTGTGTGTGTGTGTAAATTGCATATGCCTATGCACTGACTAAGTGTGTGTGCGAGTGTATGACTGTGTGTGTATGTGTGTGTGTGTGTGCGACTATTGGATGTGCTACCCAACGTCGTCCTTTAAGTTGGAAGGATATATGATGTTGTAGCTGAAGCTTGTCGTTGGCTCGCAGCTTGTTCTAGCGTTTGCAGATAACAATTTGTTGCTCAGTTATCGATAGCGGTATGCTTATCGATTGTCGTTAACTACACACTTATCGATTTTCATCAAGAGCTGTCTTACCGAATTCGGTGCCTGCTTTACGGCTAACTTAGGGAATCTATCGTTGTTGCAACAATAATGCCACAAAAAATATATTGGACAGTTGCAGCAACATTATAAGCTCAAGCAGCCAATATCGATAGAATAACGATATATAATTTTGATCGGTATCGATAACTCTTCAATAATTGCTTTCGTCACAATATTTGAAGTAACTACTACTTTGCCTCGTCGTTCCACACACAGGATGTTATCCTTTATGTGTGTGTGTGTGTGTGTGTAAATATGTGTGTGTGTGTGCAGCAACTCCCTCGCAGGCTTCAACACTCTGCTGACTGTGCGTCGCTTAAATTCGTCAAGCGTTGCAACAAAGTGCGTTTTGTACTTTTTCTTTGCACCGGTGACGTCCTCATCGTTGCCGTCGTTGACGAGCACAACAAAAAAATAAAAAATAAATAAAATAAAAAAAACATTCGACAGACACACACACACACACACACACACACAGACACACACACATAGCACACGCATTCACAGCAGAGTCAAGAAACATAATAAAAACGACAGCGGCGAATAATATATTTTTTGTCGGTTTTTGTTTTGTTTTTGAAGCTTGTTCACAAAATTTGCTCGCTTAAAAGGGCAGAAGCGGCAACGTGCCACAAATGAGGGGGGCTGAATGTGAGTGTGTCGAAAAAGAGGCAATAAAAAACCAAAATAAGAGAAAATAATTTACAACAATAAATATACAAAAAAAAAAAAAAACACAAAAAAACGAACAGGCGAAAAACAAGAAAGTGTAATATGAAAATAAATTTGCCGGAAGCTAAATGTTTTGCCAGCTTTTTTTTATCGCAGTCGTTGTGCTTACGAGGATGCCTTTCGCAAATCCTTAAAACTGACAAGTACAGTTGCGTTCGCTGTGCCCAACAGCCCAACAGCCTGACAGTCTAACGGCAGTCCCTGCCTGTCCAAAAAATGTGGCAATTGGCAAAACGAAAACTGAAAGCAGCTGATTTAGTTGCAGCACTCGTTGTTGTAGCGTTTGTTTTTGTTGTGGCACACAGCGGCGGAAAATCAATACGAATATTCAAATTGAAAAATTGTTACGTATTTTATTTAATTATTTTTGTGTATTGCTTTTTTCCGAACTGTTTTTGCGACATTTTCGACATTTTTCCCTCTATCTTTATATTGTTGCTTTGTTGCACTTGCGACTTATGTAATAAATTATGTGTAAAAGGGACGAACACGAAATTCCAAATTCAAAACACGAAACGACAAAATGACAAAACGATGAATATTGTTCAAATGCCAAAGTTCGATAAATGTGCGACTTTCTATGCGCTTCTCATAATGCAAAATGAGTTCGGGTTAGTCAACAACGTCGAATGAAAACGGAATGGAAAAAATTTCGAATTCAAATTCGATTCTAATCTATTGATTGCAACAGAATACAAATATTTATCATTAAATAAATTCAAATTAAATACAAATAGTATGAAAACAAATACATCAAGTAACGAGTGACGAGTAACGAACGACTAGTAACGAGTGACGAGTAACTTCGATTTGCGCGTTCTTCTTAAAGCACAATATACCGGGTAACTGGAGCAATGTAGGGTATTTGCTTAATTGAATAGCATTGGGTCAACCAAGGCTGGATGGGGGCCGAGATGGCCAACAGGCCATATTGAAAATTATAGTGTCGTAAACATGCAACTGCAACAACCACGTGCAACAACAACAACAGTATCTCGAAACGACAGGGTTGTAGAAAGGAAAAACAAAATTAAAATAGAAAGCAAACAAAACATGGTCAGCAAATAAATAAAAAATGGCCTGGCCAAAAAAAAAACAACAACAACAAAAACATGGCCACAGCAAAATGGATGAGTGGGTAAAAAGAGGAGAGCGAATTGCAAGCGGAAATTGCTAGCAACGAGTGTATGCGAGTGTGTGTGTGTGTGAGCCAACAAAATCCGCTTGCAACACACACACACACACAGACATACGTAGAGAACGAAAAAAAAAATACTAAATAAAACTACATTAGGAGCCAAACTAAAATGAAACGCAAAAAGAAAGTACAAATAAAATTTTAAAAAATTACAAATAGCTGTGCAAAAACTTATTGCAGAGAGTGTTTAGAGTAGAGTGTGTGTATATTATATACATATGTGAAAACATAATATTGTATATATTGTATTGCTTTATAAAGTACAAAGTGTGTGTGTGTGTGTGAGTGTGTGATAAAGATAGCAAATTACAGATATTATATACGAGCAAGAGTGTTTTCATAGATAGGAAGAGCACTACACATTGAATAACAACAACAAAATTAGGAAATCACCTATATATATATATACATAAATCTATATATATATATATATGTATGTGTGTAGTTAGATATGTACAAAGAGAATTGCAACTGAACAACTAACATTAGAAATATATATCTTATTTGTTTTTGGTATTTTTGTTAAAGCTTTGCTTGTTAAACAGAAAGTTGAATAAATAGTTGTATTTATTGAAAAAAAGAAGGTATATAAATATATTTTGGATATTATATAGGTTAAATGTATATATATATATATATATATATATATATATGTATATATAAACGATCATATATATATATATATTTATATGTGTATATATATAAGTATGTATATAAAATTCATAGACAAAGAACACGACGAAGAGCAAAAACATATGTTGAGTTTTGATTTGTTTTCTTTGCTTGATTTGGTTTTCTTTATTTTTTGGTTTTTTTTGTAATTCTTGATATAGAATATATAGTTATGATATATATATATATATAAATATGCAATGTATATAAATGGCAGGTATATAAACGACAGACAGAGAGAGAGAGAGAGAGAGACAGACAATAAGAGAGAGAAAACAAATTGAATACTTAATATTGTGTTTTAAATTTGAAGTTGAACAGAGAATTTAAATATTGAATATTAAATTGGGAGACAGATATTTGTGTGTATATTTAGACAGAGAGAGAGAGACAGAGAGAGAGAGAGAGATAGAGATAGAGCGTGTAGCCATTTAGAGGGTGTAATAAATAAGTAATATGTACGTATTTAAAACAGATAATTTTCTGTCTGATTCTGTGGGTCAATTTATAACTCAGATTGCTCTGAAGGAGTTTTCTCTTATTTTTTTCAATATTTTTTGCTTTTAATTCGAATTTGTTTTCGAGTTAACTTTTGTATAGACCTATCGAAGCAGCAAAAGCATTCACTGAATGGATATTTTTGGGGAAAAGAGTTTTGGGGTGGAGGGGTTGGTTTGTTGTGGTCTGATCAGTGTGAGAAGGTTTTTGCGGGGGCTGAGAGGTTATTTTGGTGGCGTGGGGGGTTGCCGGATTGCGGGGTTTGCTGGGAACTCGATTATGCAACACTTACCGATTCGTGCGAGGCGCGGTAGTCAAGGTCGCCGCCCAGTCCGCCGCCAGCTGATGCCGAACGCGGTTGCATGTGTCTACCGTGACTGCTGTTATCATCCTCACTGCAATCGATTTCTTTCTTGAGGCTCTGCAAAATCGAAAGTAATCAAATCGAAAAATTATTTTTAAAAAATGCATCATTATGGCAGATTTTGCTCTACTTCTTTTGGCTATATTTGATTTTCTTGGAAATTTAAATTGGCATTTAAAGACGAAGAAAGACAGAGGCGACAAAGGAGCTGGCCAACAGAGATCCGACCAACCAGTTGTCTTGCTAGCTATAATCATAAACGATTCAAGCACGTAATAACCATGAGCATGATCAGGAATTGGCTTTGTAGACTGAGAAGTCAGCTAACTAAACTAGGTATTTATAGGAACAAACTGAGCAGGTTTTGTGAGAGCGAGAAAGAGTCCTCAAGGCCAATCCCAGCAGAGGGTGTCGCCTTAACTAGAAGTGGATGCAGCATCCTAGAAATGCTAGCTATGAGCACCAAAGAACCAAAGAACCACAGAACCAATAGGTAGGTCGCGGTGCAGGTATAATTATAATAATAATAATTTTTGGATTTCCAAGTAGCATTTCTTAAGCAAATTGATATTAAAATATTTAGAAACGAAAGAAAATCTGATTTCAGTTTAAGGGAAATCATTAAATCTATGTGAAACAGAGCACTTCTAAGAAGCATGGATTGGGCAGGTCACAGTTAATGGGTGAACTTGCAACACTCACCAATGGCACCGATTGCACTGGCAAGAGTCCGGCTACGGAGCCGGGATTCAATAGGCTAGTGGAGCGTCCATCGGCGGCATTGCTGCCGTCGCGCGATGATCGTGACGCTGGACGCGCTGACAGACTTAGATCGGAGGCGCCACCGCCTGGTGTCGAGCGTGCTGATTCCATGGCGGCCGCTGCATGGGCGGCTGCTGCGGCCGCTGCATGTGCAGCAGCTGCTGCTGCCGATGATGAGGGCAGCGTGATCAACGGCGATGGTATTACGGTTGAGCCCGTTGAGAGATCGACACCGCCGCTGCTCATCTTCATGTTGAGGCCCATATCGTTGCTGCTGTTGTCCGCCTCATCATCATCATCCAGATCCATCTCGTCGTCATAGTCATCGTCCAGCAATTCCGATTTTGGCTGTAGACCGCCAATGCCCGCGATGCCCGGCGAATGGATCGAGGACTCGTGCGCCGCCGTCGGCAGCAGCGTATCCTCCTCATCATCATCGTCGTCCTCGTCCTCGTCCTCGCCGTGCACCCCCCTCACCCGCGCACTCTGATGGGCAATGCGCTGCGCGATGTCGCGTGCCGCCGCTGCTGTGGCAGCTGCTCTCGAACGGTCCACAACAATCACTTGGTCATCCATGTCGTCCAGCTCATTGTCTTCCGCATGATCATCGTCGTCGTCATCATCATCATCATCATCTACGGCAACAACAATATGGCTGCTCGGCTCGGCTGCTGCGTTGGCTGCGCAGTCGCCGTTGCTGCCGCTGGGCGATACTTGCGCTGAGGAGGAGGAGCAGGTGGCCTTCATTTGGTTCTTGTTGTTGTTGTTGTTGCTGCTGCTGGTGCTGGTGCTGGTGCTGCTGTTCTTGTTGATGTTGTTGTTATTACTACTGCTGCTGCTATTGTTGTTGTGGCTGCTGTTGTTGTTGTTGTTACTGCTGCTGCTGCTTGTGTTATTGTTGTTGTTATTGTTGCTGTTATTGCTGCTGCTGGTGCTAGTGCTTGGGTTGTTACTGCTCCTGTTTTTGTTGTGGCTGCTGGTGGCGCTTTCGGGCGGCACAACAGCGGCGGGTCTTTGATAGAGATCTAGCGGCATTGGTGTATCCTCATCCAGCTCCTCCTCCTCGCCCAGCTGCAGCTGCTCCTCACCCTCCTCAAGGTCATCGTCCTCATCATCCTCGTCCTCATCATCATCCTCCAGCAACTCAATGGCAGCGGTACCGCTGCTCGCTGGTCGCTTTGGCGGCGTCGGACTGCAACGTTCGCTTGCCTCACGCTTCGCCGCCAATGCCACAGATCCACTCTCGGCTGCTGCTGCTGCTGCTGCTTGTGTTGGTGTTGCTGTTTGTGTTGTTGTTGCTGTTGCTGTGCTTGTTACTGCTGCTGCTGCTGCTGCTGTTGTTGTTGCTGTTGTTGCTGTACTGCTTGTCGTACTACTCGTGGATGAGCTGCTACCGCCACCCGTTGCTGTCGCTGCGGCTGCTGCTGCTGCTGCTACTGCTGTTGTTGTTGTGGTTGCTGTTGTTGCTGCAGTTGCTGTTGATGAGCTGGTTGCTGTCGCTGCTGCTGCCGCTGCTGCTGTTGCTGCCGTTGCATCGAGCGCTGCTGCTGTTGGACTATCGGCCGTTTTGTTGGCACCGCTGGCCTGCGAATGGGGACGTAGTCGATCCGGTTCCCGTTCGGGTTCCCGCAGCGTCGTATTTTGATTTGTCATCTCGGCTAGGCCCTTAACCTAAACAACGAACAAGAATAAGCCAGGTCAATGAACAGAGGGAAGATGGTTGCTGTCCACTTGTCTACTCACCTTGAGTGATTCGGCTGTCTTGAGCAGCGCTGGCAACTGACAATATTGCACGTTCACCTCGCCCTTGTACATGAATTCAACTAAAGTTTGCAGCTCGGCAAAACGGACGTCCTTTAATATCACAATTGGATGTGGATCGGAGTGCTGCAGAAACAGGCTCTGGAAATATGAGGAGCAGGCCGAGAGGACCACCTGCAACCAGCACAAAACAAACAAACACAAATCGTTAACAAAATAATATTATTTCAAACATATATAGATATTCTTGATCTAGTCCCTGCTGATATCCTTGGATGACAAATTGGTACTGCAAAAAATAATTATTTCAATTATAGAATACTCTTCCAAATACAATTGTTGGAATATTGAGTCAGATTTATATATTAATATCAAATATTTGAAAAGTAAATAAATTCAAATTTATTTTGTTTTATTTTTCTTTCATTTTATAAAAATTGAATAAATCAAATTGATATCACCATCAACGTCTCAGAAACTACAAAGGATTAAAGCATATTTTTAGGCTGCACCAAAGGCAAAGTCAGCAAAATAACTACAGCTCGTCCATATCCTTGAACCATTCCTAAGGCCAAGGACTATCAGTAGTCCAAAAAATAACCGAATAATCCTTGAAATGGCCAAATTAGTAGAGATTATTCCAGCTTTCATTT
Organism: Drosophila basisetae; assembly: GCA_035041595.1. Classification (NCBI taxonomy): domain Eukaryota; kingdom Metazoa; phylum Arthropoda; class Insecta; order Diptera; family Drosophilidae; genus Drosophila; species Drosophila basisetae. The sequence continues at coordinate 21,357,405 of JAWNLB010000174.1, forward strand.
GTGGCCAATTTGTTTTGGAATCTTGGAAATTTTTGGAGTGCAAATCGTTGGTTAAAATTTGTATATTCTGTACAGATTACTATGTGAGCTGGTCTCTTCTATCTCTATATATATATATATATATATATAGAAATATTAAGTTATTATTTTTGTTTATTAATTAACGCATTTCGATGAGAAATATGATTTTGCTGAGGCGAACTCCATCCACTTTAGCTCAAATTAACTGTCAGGCAGAAGTTGCAGCTAATCGATAAAAAAAATATATCGATTGGCCATTAGAAAGCAACGCCGAGTGCAACCCAAGGCTCGCCCCAGTTGTGCAACTGGTGCAACTGAAGAGGCATGTGCAAGTGGCACAGTTAGTGCGGAGGAGGGGGGGTGGGGAGGGACAGGAGCTAAAAGCTAAAAACATTTATTAGATTTACGATCAGCGATGGGCAGACGGCAACGGCAAACGCTTTGAAGATGCAGTGCAGCATTTGCAGTGCCAGCATCAGTCTCAAACTCAGACTCAGCCTCAGCCTCAGATTGGCCAACAGCTTGGGCAACTGGTCAACTGGTCAACTGGCTGCAGGCGTCAAGGCGTGAACACGCCACGAATGACAATGCGCTGCCAGCAACTGGAATGAGAGCAAACCCGGCAACAGTTGCTGCTGCTGCTGCTGCTGCAACACTTGCAATAATAGCAACAACAACAACAACGATCTGTTCGCATATCTGTCGATTTTTATGTGCGCTTGCACGCCTTGGGGTATGCAACACGGCCTGCCCCGACAAGGGGAGTTAGATGCAACACGCGGTGGCGGGCAGCAAGAGACTGCAGCGACTGCTGGATCGAGTTGGGGGCATGTTGTAAATTTTCATGGCTTGGCAAATTGAAAAGGCGTCGGCCTCGCATTTCGCATATAGATTCCGATTCAGCCGCTCGACAGTCGCCAGCTCCAGCTCGAGCAGCAACTGCAGCCTAATGAGCTTTTGGCCACGTTTGGGGCAGATGTGAAAGAGATCCAGTTGCCGCTGCTGCTGCTGCTGCTCCTGTCACGCGCCGTTTGCGCCAGAATTTATTTTAAAAAAATGCAATCGGCGCGCACACGCCCCCAAACACAAAACGCAAAACGCAAAAAGCAAAAGGCAAAAAGCAGAAAGCAGAATGCAAAAAGCCGGGTCTAAAATGAGCGCTAATAAATTCACGCGCATATTAGTGCGGCGGCGCATCGGGTCTTGGGGCAAAGGAACCGATGGCGAGAGGGGGTCCCAGTCTCGGCGCGTCTCTGGCATTAAGAAAATCGAATTTCCTGATTACAACTGGCAACTATGCAGCCAGTAGGCAGCTGGGAGGCAGCTGGGAGGCAGCTAGGAGGCAGCTGGGAGGCAGCTAGGAGGCAGCTGGGAGGCAGCTAGTAGGAGGCTCTGTCCAAGCTGCGCAAATTGGCAACACTTTTAATTGAACGCCGCTGCTGACGTCGCTGCCAGCTGCTGGCTGCTGGCTGCTGGCTGCTCGCTGCTTGCTGTTATTATTAACATTTGCCGGGGCATAACGCCCCCAAAGCTAATGAACGCCAAAGGCTTTGATTTCTAACGCCAGGCGCAGTTCGAAAATGTTGCATGTAATTTGCAGCCAAATAGTCAACAACATAAATTGCCATAGATTATGGCCACACTAGAATGGATGGATGGGGCTGGGGTGGCAAGCTGCATTTCTATATATATAAAAATATACACAATATATGGAATATATAGATTGCGTGTCTGTTGTGTGGGGGCGTTGCAACTTTTCCATTTTGTTGCACATACTCGTACATGCTACGTATAAATGTATAAATCGTCAACAGATTTAAATGAAATTACAAAAGGCAGCCAACGCCTCAGAGTTGCACGTAAAACCAATAATCAAATGAACTGGAACTGGGACTGGGACTGGGACTGGGACTGGTACTGGTACTTGAACTGGAGCTGGAACTGTAAATGCAACTGGCATGGGGCATGATCATCATCAGTTCTGTGTATGGAGTAGGACAACTATAGTTGGGGCCAACCGATCAACTGTAATTGGAACTGCTAACTGCGATTGCCACGCTCAACCAGCAATACATTTGCCACATCCTTTAACTGGCCAGGCGCCGCCCCAGGCAATCTTTAAGCCAGCTTCTCCGCCAATTGCCAGACTTTAATTGTGCTCAAATAATCGTGTGAATTCTTGCCAATGAAATTAAATAAAATAAGACTAAGTAAAGCAAAGCGAGAGCGAGATATATATATATATATATATAGAGAGAGAGAGAGAGAGAGAGGGAGAGGGAGAGGGAGAGGGACTCCAATAAAATATGATTATCATGCCAAATATAGATAGTTGGTTGTATTATTTTTGAGGCACGTTCGACTTCGGCAATGAACTGCTCGTTTGGGCCACAACAGAAATCAATAAAAGTGAATTATGCTATAATTTGGGCATAATGCAGATTATAGAAATTTGCGCACATTACAAGTGCGGAAGAGCAGCCTACAAAAACGGATTAAAATATTAAAACAAAAAACAAGATATTTTACATAAAAAAAGAAGATACCAAATAACAACAACAACGAACAACAACAACAAACAAGTAAGGCTAATAACAATGTTTGCTGCAGTCGCAAATTGTGCGGATCAGCCCCGAGGAGGCGGAGGAGGAAGAAGCAGCAGAAGGTGGGTTGAGGTGGGCCAAGGTGGGTGCAGGAGCTCTGCGTGTGTGTGTGTGTGCCTATGTGTGTGTGTGTGTGTGTGGCAGTAGCGCAGCATCAAAAGACAGCAACTGCAGCTGCAGCTTAAATTATATTAAGACATAAATGCGCGACTAGTGCAGAGCCACAGATAGTGGCAGCAACAGGGGCAGGGACAGGGGCAGGTGCAGAGGCAGCGGCTGTAAGAGACTTTAGAGCGTGGAGTTGCACTTGGCAGTTGCAAGTCCAAGTCGAAACGCTCTTCTGGGCACCACAGAAATAGCATCGACAGCAACAGCAACAGCAACAACGACAATGAAAAGAGCCGCTTGCGGCAACAAACAGAAATTGCAGCAAAGCCAGCTAAATCTATGCGTCCCTCTCTCTGTGTGTGTGTGTGTCTATGTGTGTGTGTGTGTGTGTGTGTATGCAGTGATGGCGATATGCAAACATAATAATTTGCATATTTCGCCGCAGTGTTTTGGCGACCCAACTTGGCTCTGATGGTGGTCAAAAGCAGCAGCAGCAGCAACAACAACAACAACCAGAATATTTTAAGGGAGTGGCCATAATAGAAATGTTAACCTTTTGCAACCAGTGACTCTTTTTCTTTTTCTTCTTCTTCTTTTTCCTTTTTTGCATTTCAACTTAAGTTGGCAGCGTCGTTACACCTACGTCTGTGTGTGTGTGTGTGTGTCTAGCCCCATCTCACTCGCGCATACGCCCTGTTGCACGTTGCAGCTTGAGCGTCATAAAGCAATCAGGTCGCGCCGCCTGTCGAACTGTGTGTGTGACTCACAAAACCGTTTGTTTTTCAAAGATTTTCTTGAGGCATAAATATGTACGATACACATTCCTATATATATCTATGCATATATATACATATATATATATATATATATATATACATATAAATGAGTATTCACGACTTAGAAATGAGGCAATTCTATGTGCTTAGTCATCTTTTTTTTTCTTTTTTTTTTGTAAAGCTTTGTGCCCTTAAATATCGCAATCAGTCATCGCGCGCAAAATGAGAACGCTTCGATTTTGAATATTTCCACAATGATTTCGATACAGGTATGATATGTACATACATAAATATATATATAATATATATATACACATACAGATATTTTCATCAATTTAGCTATCGATAGATAATCCCAAGACAGATTCCCAAATAAAGAACCACAAATGAAACTTCTATTCATATGCATGTTTGTATCTTGCATGGCTGGCTTTTGATGCTGATTAATGGCCTAAAGGGGAACTTTGGCAGCAACAATGAAATGAAAGAAAAAAAACACAGCACACAAATCAGAAAAAAAAGACTGCAGAAAAGGCTAAATAAAAATATGGCATTTCTAATTTAACAACTGCGCTTCAAATAAAAATTGCGTTTTTTTGTTTGCCGACTGCTGATATTTAATTATTTTCTTAGAGCTCATTTCAGCGACGACGGCGACGTCAACGTCAACGTCGACTGAGGGAGCGGGCAGCAGGCACACATCACATGTTGACCTTGATATTCGCATTCGCAGCGGAACCAACTTTGTGTGCAAGCGTCTGTGTGTGTGTGTGTATGTATATGTGTGCGTGTGTCTGTGTGTGTGCCAAGCGGCGTGCAAAGCATTAAGCAAAAGCAGCGTCAGCGTCAGCGCACGCAACGCAGCAGCTGAGAGCTTTAACGCCGTTTGTCGTTAGTGTAGCGTGCGAAACGACAGCAGCAGCAGCACAGAGGAAACGAAGAGGAGAAGAAGAAAAAGAAGAAGCAGAAGAAGAGGAAGAGGAAGGTAAGGGCGCAGCGCGTTTGTAAAATTTGCGAGTGCGCGGGTGTTTAGTCTGTCTCCCTCTCTCTCTCGCTCTCTCGCTCTCTCTCGCTCTGCCTGTGTGTATTTGCATATGTGCATGTGTCTGAACAAGCGTGCTAACGGATGGGCGGCGGGACAGGGCGGGGCGTGGCGCTGGCACAAAATATGAATTGCAAAAACGCAGGAAAAAATAAATAAATAAAATTAAAAATTATCTCATCAAATATGGCAGCTGTTCACTTTAAGTTTACATATATATATATATTATTATATATATATTACATAAATATTGATATATACATACATTGTATATATATATATATATATTTTTTTTTTTGTATCTTGTAGTTGGGATTTTTGGGTGCGTTGAATTTAAGGCTTGATTATGGCTATTATGATTTAGTCAATTAGCCAAATGCAGCAGACAATAATCCAATCCGCAAGCCGACCACAATTCTCATAAATAAATGAATTCCATTTGTGAGCCATCAAACATCTTGAAACGCCTTTATTTTATTTTATTTTGTCGTTTTTTTTTTGCTGCTGCTTTTTGTTTTTGTTGACTGATTGCACGACGTCGGACGTCGGACGAGTGGCACTAATGCGACGATGACCTTGGAATTAGAGTCCAAACCAAATTAGTGTGGCAACAACAAAAAACACAAAATAAAACAAAGAGAAACAAATGTTATACGTATAAGCAACGAAATTGAAACCAAAGCTGAAACCAAAACGCAGCTAACTGAAATAAAGAACCAGCCAACCAACAAAATCTATGTTGATGAGCGAAGTCTCCAAAAACAAAAATTAATGCTCTGTGAGTGTGTGTGTATGTGTGTTTGATTTATGACATGCACATCCATACGCATGTATGTTTGTGTGTGTGTATGTGTTGCTACAAACATACTCGATGCTTGCATTCCTAACGATAAATTTGCTTTCAGCTTCCCCATTCATTCATACGACGCGCACAAGTCCAATCAGCTGTTTTTTTCACGTCACACGCATTTATTTTGTCGTCTCACGCACATTTTGCGTTCCAGACACAGACGCGCCCCCAAAAATACAAGAAAACAAAACAAATGAAATAAAACATATACATATATACAAGTGTATGCGTGCGTGTGTGTGCGAAACATGCGTAGAGACTGCGACGCAATGTCTGATGATGACGTCACGGCAAACAAGTTCGAGTGGAGAGTAAAACGCAGCGCACAGCAAAAGTCAACGTTGACGTCGCTGTCGCTGTCGCTGTCTGCCCACTTGTTGCCGACGAAATGACGCACAAAACGCATAACGCAAATGTATATGTTTTGCATGTATGCGTGCTTGTGTGCGTGTGAATGTGATTGAACGAGTTTTATATTTATACACACACACACACATGTATGCATGCATTAATGTATGTATGTGTGCATGTGCGAATGTGTGTTTGTGTGTTTGTATGTATGTTTGGTTGTACAGCATTGACATTGAACTTGAACTTGAACGTTGCGTTGCGTTGCGCTGCTTTGCTTTACGCACCATTCGCAGCTTTTAACTTGGCATTGTTGCTGTTTGCTGCTTATCAACTTGTTCCGTTATCTGATGATAAAAAGCCTGCGCGTATGTATGCATATATGTATATATATATATATATATATATATTATATGTGTATGCAATAGTGGAAAGAGTGCGGAGCACGACTAGTCTCCACATCAAGGTCGGCAGGCAATGCAAATTTATGCGCACATGCGAAAGAGATTTATTTATGCCAGCAAGCGACGCCTGCGTTGCATTGTTTACAATTCGTAATTAATTTATGGCTGCGGCAGCAGCGGCAGCTGTGAAAGCTAATTGCAGGTAGTCGCAGCCGTAAACAGCGAACAGAACACGGCGCCACACAATAGCGTCTAAATAATATCCGCCCAATGGTCAGCACACAACAACAATATAAAAAATACAGATGCAAAAAACACACAGACATCAAACTTAAATCAGAAAACGGAGCACAGAAAACAGAAAACAAACGAAGGGAATTCGCCAATGCTAAATTGCTGCAGCGAGCGAGTGCTGCACGCACAAAAGACGCGCCGGAAAGTCGTTCTGATCGCTCTGTCTGTCCATCTGTCCATCTGTCTGTCTGTCCGAACTGTCTGCTGCCATTGTTATTGTCTGTCTGTCTAACAACAATTGCGTGTCGTGCCTCTGTCTGTGGTCAGCAACAGCAGCAGCAGCAGCAGCAAAAGCTTTTGTGGTCATCCATTTGGTAGCCGGAAGCTCGAAAGACGACCAGCGACGATGCGTCGCAGCAGCAGCAGCAGCAACAGGACAAAACAGAGCAGAGCAGAGCAGATAAAGAATCGGTAGCACTTGACCCGCCGAAATACCACACAGAAGAGGAGCTCAGAGAGGGAGGGAGAGGGAGACATTCTTCAAGGTCAGCGACAGCGACAATTATCCCACGCTAAGCAAAAGAAAAGAAAAGAAAACGCAATTCTTCCTCTTCCTTCGCTCCCCCAACCCCATCGTCCGTTGTCCAACAAATAATTGAAAAAATGAAGCACAAATGAATCGAAATGAAAGCAACAACTCAAAAATGGAGTGAGTGAGCGAGTGAGCGAGATAGCAATACAAGAAACATAGCTAAAGCGAAATCGTGCTGATATTGATTTGTGTTGTTGTTGTTGTTGTTCTTGTTGTTGCTGCTGTTAACAATTTGTTGCAAATTGTAAAATGTTGCCAGCAACATAATTTAATTGACGCCGTTATGGGCACGGCAACAACAACAACAACAACAACAACAGCAACAGCAGCAACAGCAATATGCGATCAGATCTTGAACTCGTTACAAGCATTTTGGGCAACGATTTGCAAGCGAAACCGGAAAGAGAACGTTTACCGTTAAGCCGCTTGCATGTTTCGAAGGAGTGGAAATTGAGCATTGTGGGTGTTGTGCAGGCAGCGACGACAAATGACTGCAACGACGGACGGACGAACGGTCGGATGGACGGATGATGCAGGTGCGCGGAGAGGGGCGTGATGCTCGTGCAACTGGGCGAATTGGAACCAAATAAATACATAAATAAATACAAATTGTTGAGTGAAAACTTCTAAATTGTTTGCTAAATTTCGCTTGATGAACTCAAACACTTTTTATATGCATGCACCGAGACTAGCTATATATGTATATATATATATATATATGCATATACATATATATGTATATATGAGTATATATTTTAGACTGAGCATTATTTAAGTTTTAAGACAAGCGAATGCATACAAAATCTGAAAACGTTGATTTTCTGTTGATTTTCAAAAATAATTAATATGATAAAATAACAAGTAGAAGTGCTGTGGTCGCCGTAGCCTGCACCTAACTGCTAAATATATATATATACTGTTACATACATTTGCACAATTTTTAATGGGTTCAGGGTATAAAAGTAATAATAATTTACGCTCAATCTGCCATTCTGCTCCACTGTGCACTGTGCACTCAATTTTCAATAGAGCACCTCAAAAGTATGATTTGTGCCCGAGCTGAGTATTTGTTAATCTGCCCAAAGCACACACACACAAACACACACATACACACGCACACACACCCACCATAATTACACACTCAAGCATTTCAACGAATTTCAAGATACAAAACAAAAATGAAACAAGACAAAACGAAATCAAAGCAAAAAAAAAGAAACTGTTTTAAAAGCTAGCGTTTAAAAACGCGCCAACGCATGCGCGTTTTTATTTTCAGTTCCTGTTGCTGACGTCACATTTCAGAGACACATTTGTGCATAGTTGCTGTTGCTGCTGCTGTTGTTGTTGTTGTTGTTGTTGTTACTGGGCCACGCAGTTCGTGTCGCAGCTGACCTTCAAACTGGGTTTTAATTTTGCTGTCTGCCCGGCTGCGTTTTGCCTTTATTATAATTATTGTTGCTAGTTGCTATGGTTGTTGTTTGGTGTTGTTTTTGCTAGAAGCTTATGAGCGCTGTTTGAATTATGCCCGGCTTGGAATGGAGACTCGGGCTTTTGTCTACCCGTCGCCGCAGCCACTCACCAACTTTGCATCGCTTGTGCAACAATTACTAATTATATACTATAAGCACACACATACACACACACACACACACATATATACATATGGATCTACTACTATTATATACTAATGGCAGCTAAGCCAGTCAGCCAGCCAGCCGACAACTGTTGCTGCTTTAATGAGATACGCTATCTTTCTATACGCGTCTGAATCGCAGTTCATTTTTTTTTCACTCTCCACCCCTCTCTTACCCCCCACCACCACCTCCCACCTCCACCCCACCACACCATTACCACTCCCTCCCTCCCGACAGCATCGATAGATGCGTCTGCGTGTTCATGTGTGTGTGTGTTGTGTGTGTTTACAGTTTTTATAAGTTTTTGTCTTTGTTTATTTTTATTTTTAGTTTTTTATTGTGCTTAAATATAAAGAAAAGATATAAATCTGTTGAAAATGCGCATAATTATAGCTACAACAACAACAACAACAAGAACAGCAACAACCACAGCTGAAACAGCAACAACACCTGGCCGCAGACCTGGGGCTTTAGTCGCAGCCTCAGCCTCAGCCTCAGCTTGAGCCTCAGATCGGCGGCGTCACCAGCATTTGCAGTCGTGACAAGAAATGTTGTTAATTTTAATTATAACTTTTTTTTGTTTTTTTTTTTTCGCTTTTTTTGTGTGCAATTTTTTTCTATTTAAAATTTGTTTGCATGGAGGAACTGCAAAAAAAAATATATATATATATGTATATATATATATATTTCATTTCATTGCATTTTTCTGTATTTTGAGCGGTTTTTTTATTTCTATTTCCGATGAACTGTCGGCAGTCTATTAAGTTTCTCATGTTTAATTATGAGCTTAGACGAATTTCATATAAGGTATTCTGTGTTGATCGAACGAGGCAAGTTTCTTCAAATTCTCCAGTTGAGAAGTCGTATTCTATAAGAATACATATACGAGTATATGTATATACACATGCATATACAGAGTCCCATTGTATATTTCATGATATTTCCTGCGAATATCGCTCTCATTAATAACAATTGAGCTTCGCACAAAATACAAATGAAAATGAAAACAAAAAGTGCAATAACAACATTTTTTGCATCTAATGGAACCAAAAGCATTAAATAAATAAAAATATCAATTGACAAATGCCAAAACGAGTCAAAACGCAAATAATTCAAACTGAAATTCAAATGCAAAAAAAAACAAACAAAAAAAACAAAAAACGTTGAGAAATGCTGCGAATGCGAATGTGTTGTAAATTAACAATTATTGGTTATTAACATGACAATTTGATACCACTTTAAAGCATACTCCAGCGACAGCAGCAACAACTACAGGCAACAACAACTACGGGCAACAACAACAACAGCACAAACAACAAATGTCGGCAAGTCGCATTTGAAGGCATTTAATTGAATGCGTGAATTGCTTTTGTTGATTGCAGCCAGCCATCATCGTTAGATTCCAGTTCTCGTTGTTCATCGACGTTGTTGCTGTTTGCTGTTGTTGTTGTTGCTGTTGCTGTTGTTGTCGCTGTACGTAGTTGTTGCCGTAGGTTGCATAGTTGGCCGCGTGAAAACGTGACGTTTGAGAGCTGCTCAGATTAACAGAGATTTGAATGTAAAGAGAAAAAAAGCTCGTAACAGCTACAACAACAACAAGAACATCAACTATAGCAACAACTATAACAACAACTGTAACAACAACAGAAATTGCACACAGCGAACGTTTTGAATATTTTTGTATAATTTTCCAATTTAAATTAACAGTGTTATTGTTGTTGGTTTTGCTGCTGCTGTTGTCGATTTTTTTCCCAGGCCAAAAAAAAGTGCCGGCAGCAATATGCGTTGTTGTTGTTGTTGTTGCTGTGGAATGTATTGATATGCAGTTTTTTGTGTTGTCGTTTTATCCGGTTGTTTCAGCCTCTTTGCCATTGTTTTATTGTAGTCGCAAGAATTTGTAGGAAAACAAATGGAAAAAAAATGAGAAAAAAAAACCAAATAAAAATCGAAGCTTGTTGCTGTTTTGCGGTGCATGCCATAATGTGGTAATATAATCAATTGATTGCTAATTGATAATTATAGCAGCGAGTTGAGTAATGCCCAAGCTAATCAAATCGTGTAATCGAAATTTGAGTTGGCAAAGTGATTTGCAAATGCAACGCAAAATTGTAATTGCGATTAATGTGCTCTATCTCTCTCTCTCTCTCTCTTCCACTCTCCTTCTCTCAGTCTCGCTCCGGCAAATTGGCAAGTCTGCCAGAGGCGAATGTGTCGAACGGCGTGGAAGTGGCACAGTGTCACTGGTTGCACTACCAACAGCAACAACAACAACACACATGCAACGTTTTGAAAAACTCTTCTCTTTTTATACCCTGCACCTATTAAAAATGACGAAGGAAGCCTCTGTGACCCCATTAAAAAAATATATATGTACGAGGTGTGTTCAAAAAGTATCGCGAATTTTGTGTTTTTCAGATATTATTTATTTATTCATGAATATCTATTTTGTCCCCTTCAAAGTAATCCCCATGAGATATTATACACTTGTGCCAACGGTTTTTCCAATCTTCGAAGCACTTCAAAAAATCTTTTTTTTTATCTTGTTCAGCTCCTCCTTCGATCCCGTCTTTATCTCGTCAAGCGTAGCGTAACGTCGTCCTTTCATGGGCCTCTTCAGTTTAGGGAACAAGAAAAAGTCACAGGGGGCCAGATCTGGGGAATACGGTGGCTGCGGCATCATTAGTGTGTTGTTTTTGGCCAAAAAGTCGCGCACAAGCAACGATGTGTGAGCAGGGGCGTTATCGTGGTGCAAAAGCCAATTTTTGTTCTTCCACAAATCCGGGCGTTTCTGGCGGATTGCTTCGCGCAAATTGCGCATAACTTGCAGGTAATATTCCTTATTGACCGTTCTACCCTGTGGCAAGAACTCATGATGCACCACGCCCCTGCAATCGAAGAAAACTGTCAGCAAAACTTTCACATTCGACCGAACTTGGCGCGCTTTTTTCGGTCTTGGTTCGTGCGGCAGCTTCCATTGAGATGATTGAGCTTTGGTTTCCACGTCGTAACCATAAACCCACGATTCGTCACCAGTAATGACCCTCTGGATCGAAGACGATCCAAAACACGTGCAAGCAAAGCAGCTGTCAACAATTAAGTGAACATTCAAAATGGCCGAGCTTGTCGGCATAAGTGAGAGACATGAGTACCAACATAACGCTACAAAAAAATCGAAATTCCATTATACGTAACCCGCGAAAATTCAAAATTCGCGATACTTTTTGAACACACCTCGTATATATATAATTGATCAGGTTCAACAGCTGGTCGATCTGTAACTCGCGGATCTCAGAGACTATAAGAGCTTCCAATTTGGAATACAGCTTCTCGAATACCCGGTGCAGATCAAGTTTGCTTTCTTTGATCGATAACTGCTTCCGTTTCTCGAATATCGATACTTTTAAATTTCCGATAGCAATTAATGCTACAATTACTATATATAAAATGTATATGCATGTCACTAATCAACTGTCCAAATGTCATCAAGATCGGATAAGGAACACCCAAGTTATGGTCGAAATTATATTCCCATATTGAACTCATTATCAGCAGCCGCAAGCATTTTTCGATTAACGATTAACGATTAACGATAATGTGTACATTATCGAGTCGAGCTCACTCGACTACATCAATTCCACGAATGCCAATTGCAGTGGTTTAAGCGCCATCTTGTTCCATTTCCTGTCGTTCCCATATGCATACAGCAATTGAGCATTTACTATTCGACTGTCTCTGTGAATGGAAATGGTGTTTCACTTCCACTCATTCCCACAACATTCATGTGTGAGTCACATTTGAATGTGTGCTGGTGAATGTTGGACATAAACAGACACACACATTTATCAAATTGCATTTGTGTGTGTGAGACTAATTATCAAATTATTTGTATATTGCATTTTTTGGTTCCTGTCACGGCACATTAGCAACGCTGAGCATGGCCAATGTGAGAGCGGGCGAATGGCGAATGGCGAATGTTGAGTGGCAAATGGCGTATTTTGAATGCTGAATGTTGAATGCGGCGCATGAGCAATTCTTGCATTACGCATACGCAACGTTGGCTCCAATTTTCAATTTTCAATTTACTACGAGCAATACGCAATCGACGATCGACAATCGGCAACTGACTAATAATTGCCACCCACGCAATGTGGTTGCTGTTTTTGTTGCACGATAATAACAGCAATAATGAGCAGCTGTGTTGCTCTGGTTGCCACATGTTAACATCAAATTGCAATTAACTGCATGTAGTTGTTGCTGCCGCTGCTGCTGCTGCTGCATTTTTAAGTTCATTATTTTCGTTGTTCCTTCAAATTAATGTAAACAAGATATAATTATTAATTGTGTGCAATTATGCAAATTTGGAACTAAACACAAGGTGTGGCTGCCGCAAGCTGCATTCAATGCATGCTGCCAAAATACACACAGCAAAAAAAAAGGATAAAAATCGAGCAAAAATTTCATTTACTAAGACTCTGTGAAAACTCGTTTTAACTTTACTCAACTTGGCTGCAAATGTTTGTCATTATATGCTTAGAGCAGCTGTACTTGAATTTAGAACAGTCTTTTTTCCGCATTGTAGAAATTGGCCAAGCCAAGCCACTTCATTTAAGTCAATTCATCGCGGTTTCTTTTTAGATATTTTCTGTTCAGGAATGTCGAAATTTGCACATTCAAATTCAGTTTGTTCAGTCAAGTTCAATTGACAACTGCAACTAATACAACAAGATATATATAATTATAATATATATAGAATTATTATACACTATATATGTATATAGTTCTTGGGTCAGATCACTTCGAATACCTGTTTGCCTGTTTGCTTGTTTGCCACATTCTTGTCCTTTTGCTCTGCAATAAAGAGAGACTTTGCATGCACTTAATAACAGCAATTGCTTAACTGTGTTGGCCCGTGCCCCTTCCCTCCCCTCGACGCCCTGCCCCGCCCATTGTTGTAGTTCTCTGCATAAAGCTTTCAGCTGCTTATCAATGACAAGCAACAATTAGCGCTGCCAACGGCAACAATGGCAACAACAACAACAGAAACAACAACAGCAACAACAAGAGCAACAACAAGAGCAACAACAACAGCAGCAACCACTTTTGACAGAGAAAAATGCGTTATTTCTACTATTGGTTCTATTATTATTATTATTCTTATTATTTGCGCTTGCTTTGGCTGTTTCTTTTATTCGATATGAAAATTGTGGCATTTTTTGACATTTTACTTGATTTTTGCTAGGCAGGCAATTTGTTTTGTTGTAGCTGCAATTGTTGCTGCTGTTGTCTGACATATGTTGCAAGTTGTTGCAGCTGCCAATAGAGGCAGCCACGCCGTGTTGCTGTTGCTGTTGTTGTTGCTGGCGGCTTGTCAAAAAAGTGTTGGCAAGACTTACGAGCTGGTGCTTGTGTTGTTGCTGTTGCTTTTAAGTGTTTGCATATGCATTTTGACAACAGCGATTGCAACAACAATACCAGCGAACAATCATGTGTGGCATGTTGTTGAACATGCATGTTCATACGTACGCGTGCCACGCCTACCCGCAACAGCCCCAGCCTCAGCCACAGCCATAGCACAGCTACAAAAACGCCCACTCGATCAATTTCTGTTTGCAAATTGACTTAGGCGCCAGGAGCCAGCCGAAAGGATTAGCTCAACTCAATCAGCTCTTCAGCTCCAGAGCCAACAAATCAGCTTAAGATAACAAGCGCTCCTGCCACCCCACCCACCCCTGCACTCCTCCTTCAAATCAATCCGCACTGAGTAAATTACACAGAAAACAAACAAAAGAAAAGAAATCCTTGCAAATATTTGCATGAGTTTCTCTCTCTAATATTTTTCTCGCATTTTTTGCGAGTTGTCCGAAAGTTGTCGAAAGTCATTTGCCGGCAACAACAATGAGGAGCAGTCAACACGGCTGGGCGCTAACTCCCTAGTTTTAGTGGTGTACCAGGCCTGAACCAGCGACGACACCGCTGTATCTCGTCCAAGGCATTTGTTACACTTTGTTAGCCTTTGGGCAACAGATCCGCATCGACAACAACAAGTGACCGACCATAAAGGTGGGTGCAGCGGTTGGTGGCAGGCTCTCAAATCGCATCAAATATCAACCAGGCATACGTTAAATGCCTCAAATTGAGTTAAAGTGCCGCTGCCGTTTGGCATTGATACCAAATGGCCACGGCAACCAACCAACCAACCAACCAAAAAAAAAGTGGTAGTCGAAACATACGTATAAAAACGAGTGGATTACAAAAGCCAGAGGCAGCAGCAAAAACTATCTAACACACACACACACACACAGACACACACACACACAGTGTGACACACACATTTGAATAAACACACACACGTGCATAGAACTATGAGACGCAATAGAAAAAAAGCGGGCGGCTTAACAAGTTTGCAGCAGGGTGTCAAACCGGAAACGGAACTAAGATTCAACACTTTTTTTTGTCAGCCTTGTTGAGGGCATTTGAATTCTGTTTCCAAATTAATAACTTCGAATCCATATAGCATCTATATAGTCTTGATCAGCTTCAGCTAGACGAACAATATCAATAATAAATGTGCATAATCTGGAACCATTAAACAAATTTGTGTAAAACGAACATTTCTTACAAATATTTATTTAGAACGAGAATTTCTTAACTAAAACTAAAAACAGCAAAAGCAATTGGCAAACTAAAATTGATATGTCAACAGATGTATTTCGGTCTACAAGGCTAATAAATATAATAAATATATATATATATATATAATTATAATAAATAATAATCTAAGCTAACTGTTCCTTCTTGTTTTAATAATAACAGCGACCGATATTATTAGTCCAAACATCGAGAGGGAAAATTGCAACCAATTCATAACATTTACCGGAAACCTTAATACGAGTATTTCACCGTACCGGAAGCGGAAATAATATTGGGCTTGCAGTACTCTTGTCTTTCACTGCACGGCTTGTGGCTATGGCTATTAAATGTGGCATTCCCAATTTGCCAAGGCTACATTTCATTAAATAATTTTAATCTCAAAACTGCTTTCAAAACTATTATATAATATATATAGTTCGAGTATAGGAATTAACGGGATAAATACAGCGTGACTTTTAATAGAATCAGACAGAAATGTCAAATGCTGCTCAGATTTGATTTGAGCAAACACCAAGTCCGACTTTAAAGTCAACCCACGCACTCATATAGTTTTGCAGTTGGCCTGCAGGACGTGGAGGGTGAGCGAAGGGTGGGAGGATTGGCGAGGACATGCGGCGCACGCTGACGTCAGCAGACCAGCCAGTCAACTCTTGCTGATGTTATCCACTTCGCTCACGTGCAGTGTTTTTTCTCGTCTCGCAGTTTTTTTTTTTTTTTTTTTTTCTTTTTTTTTTGTTTGTTGCACATTGACTTTGGCATGTCCTGGCTCCCTGCTGGCTAAATGTCCTGACTGGCCGGGGCTGCTGGCTGCTGGTTGCTGTCATCATTGGCTCGTTCATCGACACTTTGCTTTTTAATCAATTTAACAATTTTTTGTCGCTCTTTGGCCGGTTGTGAAGGCGCCTGCAGCGTCAAAACTGAACTCGTTATCAACAAAAACAACAAAAACAATAAAGGCAATAACCAAACAAGCATCGTTGGCAAGGATATGCAAAAGTAATTGACAGCTGGCTTGGGGTTTGGCTTTGGCTTTGGATTCGACTGCCTCAGCCACTTCATCTTCGAGTTGCTTCAACATTTCAATTCTTTGCTTTATTAACTTTTATAAACGTTGACATGCCGGCAAATGCATGAGTGTGTGTGCGTATCTGTGTGTGTGTGTGTGTGTGTGTGTGTGTGTGTGTGTACATTTGCTAATTAGTTTGGCAAAGCGACAACAGCAGGAGCAACACATGTATGCGAAGGAGTCGTCTCCGGATTTGAATCGTAATCAGAGTCCATCGTCTCTCAGTTTCTGTTGCAAATATTTGTTTGTTTTATCTTTATCTTTTCATTTTTCTTTTTCTTTTTCTTTTTCTGATTTTGATTCTTCATTTGCTAAGCTTTGTTTTTCTTGCTCTTTTTTGTTTTTGGTGTGTGTGTAATTTTTTGTCTGCCTTCGGCAATATTTGTTGCCTAAAAGTCTGTCTAAAAAGGAAATGAATTCATCAGTTTGTTCTCAACCCTCTCTTGCCATATTTGTTGCTCCTGTTTGCTGTTGTTGTCTGTGCGGCTAATGAAGTTGACTCCGCAAAAAATGAAAAAGGACAGCAAAATATTGAAAAGGAGCTGACATCATGATATGACCAACTTGAGATTGTGAGAGGAGAGGCAGGGTAAACCAATTATGCACCTAGCTGGTGTAGACTATTTGATTAGGCAGTTTGAATACAGTTCGAAGAACATACAAATGTCTTTAATTTGTAATGAGTTTATGCGGCAGTTGCCGCTGCCAATTTGCAGCAAATTGTGGTTGCCTAATTCATGGAAACTCCAGAAAGGCGGCATTCAAAGTTCTACTCGAAAGTGTTGAGAAAATGCATAAAATGCGTTTTGTGTCCGGCCTAAATGCTCCTAAACGTAATGAGCAACTTTGCAACGCTGACGCTGAGCCACTTCAACTGGCAATCACTGGCCATATCAGTGTCATTTATTGTTGTTGTTGTTGCTGTTGCTGTTGCTAGTTGTTGTTGTTGCTGTTGCAAGCAAGCGCATAGTAAACGCATTATAATTGAACAATTTACCAGTTTTGCTATGCGGCGGCAAGAAATTACATTCAAAATAACTTTATCAGCAGAAACATCAAAAGGTAGCAGCAACAACTTGGCTACAGGTTGTTGTCTTGTTGCTGTTGGTGTTGGTGTTGCTTGCTGCAGTTAAATATTTTCCGCTTAATTTAACAGGAATTTCAATTGACAGACGTGCGCAAAACGTTGCTGCTGCTGCTGCTGCTGCTGATTGTTGTTGTTGTTGTTACTGCTGCTGTTGCTGCCTGGCAACGCATGATTTATGTACTCACACACACACAGCAACACACACGGGCAGCAGCCACGTGGCGGGGCGCAGTCAATTTCTATTAGACGCTGACCTTGTCAACAATGTTGCCAGCAACAAACAAGCGACGCCAGCAACATGCAGCGACGCCAACAGCGCTGTTGCCGTCGTTGCCCCTTGCTTCCCTCACCAGTCTTCTGCTCTGTTTGCCGCGCTAAGTTGACAATTTACTGACAAATGTGTAAATTGCATTTGATCGTGTTGTGGTTTGCCGTTTGTTGTTGCTGTTGTTGCGGTTTGTTGTTGCTTCGTTAATTTATGCGGCTGGCATTTTGAGAGGCCTACAACGCCAACAGCAACAGCAACTTCAACAACAGCAACAACAGCAACAGCAACAGCGACGCCAACGGCAACAGCAACGGCGACCTTGATCGTAACACTGGCGACAGCTTCCGCATTTTACAGTTACAGTTGCAGTTGCTCGTTAACAGCGCTGCCAACCAGCTGCGATTTAAATGCAATTCATATAAAATAAGCAAATTGCATAAGTTAATAATTCATAAGACTACTAATCTGTCAACATTATCAGAATATGAACAAACAACTAGTCTCATCTTGAACAATATATTCATTAAACAAACAAAAAATAACTAAAATAAAATCAGAAAACAGATTTAGTTGAGTTGATATCAACTAGAATGTCAAGTTGCAGTAGTTAAAAATAGAATTGTTAGAGGCAAACATATCTAAACATATTTGTATTGATTTGTATATCTGTGTGTGTTTTTTTTTGGGAACTCACCTTATGGGCTCTGATGGATGGGCCCCCTGAACAAGCTAATGTAACGTCCACCAGGCTCTCGTCCTGTAATAATTGACTAAACACCCCTAACAGGTTGGATTGATGATTGTTCCACCTCAAGCAGTATTGCTCACTGCCCATGTCGGTGACAGCTTACGCTGCTGCAAATAGATCAAAGATACAAAATAATAATTTAAAAAAAAATCGAAACAATTATTAACTTAAGCATAAGTTATCACTTGGGAGATATTATACTTAATTCTATTTGAAAGTATTACATTTCACATTATACGAGTATATAGTTTAGTTGAGCCTACAAAATTGAAGATATGCTTTCACTGATATTGTGTCTGGATTTAAGTTTTTCCTTGCTTCAAATTGCGGTTGTACACGGTAACAATGTGTTGCAACGTTCAATTAATCGTTATCTAAATAACTATCGTTCTTAGCATGAATTAGGCGAGGCATGTGAGTAATTTCTCAATTTAGCGTCCCAAATTTGTTAATTGAAGAAATTGCGTAATATTCGCAACACACACACCTACTATATATATATATATATATATATATATATATATATAGCTGCATTCTATATCTCGAATCACTAATTAATGGCAAAGCGTGCGGTTGCATTTGCCACAGCGTGTTGCCTCCGCCTGTAAATTAAAAAACGGTCAGGGTTCAAAAATGTCACCGTAAACCTCATGACAGACGGACAGAGAGGCGGACAGACAGACAGGCGGACAGTCCGGCAGGTGGGCGGACTGCCAGTTGGTTGGTTTGACTGTTTGGTGTGCTCGAGGGGCGTGGTATTGCCGCAGACCGACTTGACTTGCCATTTTCGACAAGCTGCGCGAAATATTTCTATATTTTGGGCTAAGAAATTTTCAGTTAATCTTTAATTGGCATGTTCATTAAGTGCATGCGCAAAAATATTTTAGCAAATGGAATTAGCTTTCATGAAAAGTCACTTAAAACCATTATTAGGTTTCAGTAGTTTTTAGGACAAATTCTTGAACAATAGTCATTTAGATATTGAGCAGTGAACATTGCTGCTTAAATATGAATAGGTATTCTTGGGCTTATTTAGCAAGTGCCATCAAATATTGCAATGTAATTGGAAACTGAGCATAAGGCTTAAAGCTGTGGATAGCTGGCTAAAGTACTTCCTTATGGATGTAATCTGAGACTTGTAACTGCTTGTGGATTATTGTGAAGGCGTTTCACAATTCATGAGGCAATAAATGACATTATAAATTCGATTTTAATTAATTTGATGACCGCAAGCGAAACGCATGATATTCAAGCAATGGCAATCAACGTGGCACGGTAAAGCAAAAACAAAAATTAGGAGGAGATCGATCAGCAACAACAAACAACAAACAACAGCAGCAACAAACAACAGCAACAACAAAACAGTAATAGCAACAAGAACAATAAACATTTCCGGCATGCGTTGTTTGTTGCGAGTGTTTGATGGCTGTCTGTCGCAGTTGTGGTTGTTGCTGTTGTACTCACAGCAACAGCAACAGCAACAGCAACAGCAATAGCAACAGCAACAGCAACAACAACAACAGCAGCAACACTCACAGCAGCAACAGCAGCAGCAGCAGCAGCAGCAGTCGCGCAAATAATAACGAAGCAATAAACTGTGAATTTATTTCAACAAATAAAACTTTGATTTATTGCACTACGCACACAGCATGCAACGCGTCGTGTTAGTGTGTGTGTGTGTGTGTGTGTGTGTGTGTGTGTGTGTGTGTGTGTGTGTGTGTGTGGATAAGTAAAAACATTAACGGCGCACACACGATAGATAGAAATGGCAGCAGCACATAAGTGAATTGGCCCCAGATAGAGATATTGCCACAGATAACGACAACAACGAGCAACGATCGAGAATATCGAGGAGATTGCGTTGTAGATCGGATAGGGCAAGCGAGAAGATCGGAAGAGAGAAGAAAGAAGATCGAACGGATTGTAAATGTTAAATACGCGTGCATTTGGCTGCGAAAAGTCGTGCGAACTTTTACCAGGCTGGCTAGCAACCAGTTAAATATCAATTTGTGGCCGAACAACAATGCTATATGTTGCTGCCGAGAAGTTATGGCCCCGTCTCGAACAACAGCAGCATCAACAGCAGCAACACGCAATGGCCAAAGGTCGCGGCAAGTCGCAAATTAAATTTGCATGCTGCAACAGCTGAGCAGGAGCAGCAGCAGCAGCAGCAGCAGCAGCAACAACAGGTCGTCACTTAATTAAGAAAAGTTGCTAGAGACTATGTTGCTGCTGGCACAGAGGGCAATGTTGCTGGCGTGCCTGGTTGCTGTCGGCTGCCCACGCATGATTTTTGAATTAGCGCGCT
Source organism: Drosophila basisetae (assembly GCA_035041595.1). Taxonomy (NCBI): domain Eukaryota; kingdom Metazoa; phylum Arthropoda; class Insecta; order Diptera; family Drosophilidae; genus Drosophila; species Drosophila basisetae. The sequence continues at coordinate 21,378,145 of JAWNLB010000174.1, forward strand.
GTGTAACAGCAACTAATATAATTGACAGTCGCTGTTGTTGCTGTTGCCTACGTGTTCTGTTGCAGACATCAAACGCTGTACTGCATGCTAAGTAGCAACAACATCAACAGCAGCAACAGCAGCGAACTGTGCGATAGACAGGGAAAGCGGCAGTTTACATTTGTGCCTCTTGTGTCTGTGTGTGTGTGTTGCATGCAATTTGGGTCTGTTAATTGTTGTTGCTGCCACTGCAGCTGTTGCTGCTGCGATTTATGCCGTTTGCATGCTAATTATGAATGCCAGCAACATGTTGCTGCCGCTCAGCTGACAACTAAATCAGTCAAAGACGGCAACCGTTAATTGCGCAGAAGAACAGCAAAAAAATGATGCAATAGCAACAAGAACAGCAGCCTATTGAGTTTTCATGCAACTTAATGAGCAGCAGGAGCAACAGGCTGCCAGCGTAAGACAGGCAGCAGCAACAATTGCCGCTGTGCCTCCCATTGCGCACAGTTTGGGCCAGGGCTGCTACTACTGCTGCTGCTGTTGCTGGTGCTGGTGCTGTTGCTGCTGCTGCTGCGGCTGCCGCTGCTGTTGCTGTTGCTTCCCCTTCATTTGACGGCACGATTCAAAAAGTTTTCAATTAAGTCGACGTTGTTGCCGCTGCCGTTGTAGTTGCCGCAGTGCCAAAGTTGCTGCTGCTGCTGCTGTTGTTGTTGTTGTTGTTGGTTTGTGGTTGCTGCCTTAAAATCTCATTAATATTGAAATTTGTTCGTGTGCATGAGTTATTAGCAATTTTCTAATTAAGCACCGCTGACGAGCAGCGCAGCTTAGAAGCTTCTCAACTTGCTTCTCTCCTCTCCTCTCCTCTCCTCTCCTCTCGGCTCTTCTCTTCTCTTCTCTTCTCTTCTCTTCGCATCTCTTCTGGCTTTTGCACTTCTCCCAACAGAGTTGTGCAATCCACAGGCCACCTCCGTGCAGAGTAGCTGACTCATGCTTGGGCGATCACATGTGAATTTGAATTTGAATGGCGCCGCTGGACCGCTGCACCACAGCACCACTCGCTGTTGCTGCTGTTGCTGCTGCACTTGTCACACCCACAGCACGCGGCACCCAGCGGCTCTCCTTAAAGTGGCTTCCACAAAGGCGCCGCCGCCATCGAAGTTAGCGGCGCTGATTTATTTATTTAGAAGCGTAATTGCCAGCAAACTTGCTTATTAGTGGGCCACATAAATTTGCCCATGTCATGGGCGTGGCATGGTGTCAAAAACGCACATATCTGACTCGAGTTGAGTTCAGTTTTTAATGCTGCTTTTCATTTTTCCTTATTGTTTGTTGTGGATACATTTTGAAAAATGAAACTGATGACAAAGTGCAGCCACTTAGCCGAGCTCAAAGCTTTTATTTATCACATTCAACATTCAACATTCAACATTCTACATTCCACATTCTACAGACATACTCGTATGTATGTATTATCATAGCCATTAAGTTGAAAAGTGAACTTTAAGCTATGCAATCCTAGCAGACATGCAACTTTCATATGCTTTTTTGAGCCAAAGTGCTAAAATCTTATACCACGATTAACTTGCGATTAGGATAAGAACTTCATTTAAGTTAAGTTGCTATTTGGTTGGTTTAACGCTGCCGTGACTAAGTTTGATTTACGGCCTACTTATTATTAGTTTAGCAAATTAATAATAACTATTAAATAGAATTCTTATTCTTATTGCATTCCCTTTTTTGCACATTATTAATCCCATTAGCGAGTTCTTTTATCTCATAACTATTCATTTCGATCTGTATTATTATTAATCAGCATAATACATTTGAAAATTTATAAAAATATAAATAACTCTGGCCTAGTTCATTATCAGCAACAGGAAGAACAGCAGCAACAATTGGTGTCCAGTGATGGCAGCTGATGGCAATCTGCCGACCCACACAAAAGTGCACAAGGCTAATGCCAAAACAACCACGGCAACCACAGCGACAGTGACATTGCACCACCAAACTCACTTGACTGATGATGCCAAGTGGTTGCAGCAACCGCAACAACAACAGCAACAATAACACTTGTTGCCTTGTGGCAAGTCTAGCGCCCAAAGGCCGACCTGTTGACGCAGCTGGATGGTATACACTATACTATATATAGAATATATGGTCCACATTATATATACATATATACGAGGTTTGTTCAAAAAGTATCGCGAATTTTGAATTTTCGCGGGTTACGTATAATCGAATTTAGATTTTTTTGTAGCGTTATGTTGGTACTCATGTCTCTCACTTATGCCGACAAGCTCGGCCATTTTGAATGTTCACTTAATCGATTTTTACCTATTCAAAAAAATGGATCAAAGAACCTGTATCAAATTTTGTGTGAAAAACGAAATTAAGTGCGCGGATGCATTCCGAATGTTGATTGTGGCATACGGAGAAGCTACCTTGGACCGAAGCAACGTTTATCGGTGGTACAAAATGTTCTCAGAAGGCCGAGAAGATGTGAACGACGAAGAGCGTGCCGGACGCCCGAGCACTTCAACAACAGACGAAAAAATTAATGGAGTGGAGAAAATGGTATTGGCCAATCGTCGAATCACCGTTAGAGAAGTTGCTGAGGAGCTAGACATATCGATTGGCTCATGCCATTCGATTTTTATCAATGATTTGGGCATGAGACGGGTCGCCGCGAAATTCGTACCAAAATTGCTCAATTGCGACCAAAAACAGCATCGCATGAACATTGCTAATGAGATGTTGGACTCTGTCCGCGGTCCAAGGTAGCTTCTCCGTATGCCACAATCAACATTCGGAATGCATCCGCGCACTTAATTTCGTTTTTCACACAAAATTTGATACAGGTTCTTTGATCCATTTTTTTGAATAGGTAAAAATCGATTAAGTGAACATTCAAAATGGCCGAGCTTGTCGGCATAAGTGAGAGACATGAGTACCAACATAACGCTACAAAAAAATCTAAATTCGATTATACGTAACCCGCGAAAATTCAAAATTCGCGATACTTTTTGAACACACCTCGTATATGTATATATGCTGCGTGTGAGTACGCCTACGTGCGGGCCAAAACGGTGGCGGCACATTTTAAATCAAAAAGAAGGGCGCACGACGCAGTTGTTGTTGTTGCTGCGGTTGCTGATGCTGCTGCTGCTGCTGCTGTTGTTGTTGCCGCCGCGCCTTGCGAGTTGCTTAGCCACGTCGATTATTAATTGCAACATGCAGCAGTTGCATTTTACCGCGAGAAGGGGCAATGGGGGTGGCGTTGGCCGGCAACACTATGCTGCATAAGAAACAGTTGCAATTTTTTGTTGCTGTTTGTTTCAACATTGCCGCCGCATTGCGATTATCATAATGCTGCCTGCGTTGCTGTTGCTGCTGCTGTTGTTGTTGTGGTTGTGCCGTTGTCGGTGTGAATGATGATTATTTTGATAAGTTGCGCAACATGTTGCTGGCGCGCTGCATATTATTGTGATCAAGGCTCTCTCTTGGCATGTTAATTGCTGTCGGTCACCCCAGCAACATTGTTGCAAAGGTGTTGCCGCTGTCGCTGCCTGTCGCTCCAAATAGCCGCCTGTCACTGCTGCCTGCCGCGCACGGAAGTTGCTGCTGACCGACCAGCAAACAGCAACAGCAACAGCAACCGCAAACAGCAACAGCAACGACTATGATTATAAACGCGTTATTGATTTATTAATGCGTTGTCTAAGCTGGTGAAAGGATTTCGCTTTGGGTGCTGCTCATAAATTTCAAATCATTTAAACTGCTGCTTCCTGCGTGGCTTTCTATTGTTGCGAAGCGCAATTGCAACGGTTGCTGTTGTTACTTGATGTTGCTGTTGCTGCGTGGCGGGTTCAAAGTGGCAAACGTTGCCGCTTTTCTTTGTGCGACTGGGCAGCTGCACACGCCCACACATTGGACAGTTATATACGACCAAAAAAAAAAAAATCTAACAAAAAAAGGGCGCGCGCTTGCAACATGTTGCACACAGCCTAACATATACACAAAAAATGCAAAATTATTACCCAAAATGATTAGCTAGGGTGTGTTTATATATATGTGTGTGTGTGTGTGTGTGTGTGTGTGTGTGTGTTGCTGCTTAGCTGTTTTAAGCTACAATTGCCACATTTAGCTGCAACTGCAGCTCAGTGTTGTTGTTGCTGCTGCCACCTACAATATGTATGGCTTTGGTGTCGCCTTTGTGGCACGAACATGACTTTTGGTGGCGCATGCGTGTTGCCTGGCAGTTTGTTGCCATTGCCATTGCTGCTGCTGTTGCTGTTGCTGTTGCTGCGCCTGTTACGCTGATTTACTGGCCAGTTGCTGCAGATAAGCCAGAGACAAACAATGCAGTTTGAATTTTTATACACACAATTTGCAGTTATTTGTGGTCGGACGATAAGCAACAGCAATAGCAAAAGCAACAGCAGCAACAGCAACAGCAGCAGCAGCAAGTGCATTTTGTTGGTAAGTAGAAGCAATTTTATTGACATATAGCTGCCATGACGGGGTCAGCTATCGAAATGCAATTAAATTATACGTACTATAATAATGCAAAACTGGATCAACAAAAGCAACAACAACAATAACAATGACACACAACGATCAGCCTTGGGCCAAAGACGATTGCTGCTGGTACGGCTACTGCTGCTGCTGTTGCTATTGCTGTTGCTGCTGCTGCTGCTGTTGTCTTGTTTTTCGGGCACCAAATTTATATTATTAGCCAATTGTTGTTGCGCCATGATGAAACGGCATAAAGTTGCTGTTGTTGCTGTTGTTGTTGTTGTTTTTTGCGTGCCGAATGCAAAGCATCAAAAGAAAACGTTGACTATTTGTTGTCTGTTGTTGTTTTTGTTGTTGGTACTATTGCTGCTGCTGCTGTTGCTGTTGTTGTCGCCGAGCGCGCATTGCGCAATGATCATTTTCAATTTTCATATAAACATTTTGTTGCTGTTGTTGTTGCCTTCACCTCGTTGCCGCCGCAAATCGTTGCACGTTGCCGTTGCAATTATTTGCTGCCATTGCGCGCATTGCGCAAATCGTCAGCGACAGCAACAACTACAGTAACAACAGCAGCAGCAGCACCAGCAGCAGCAACAGCAACAGCAACAACAACAGCAACAGTGACAGCTACGTGCCAAGACCACCCCAATAGTCATTAAACTTTAATAAGCTAGGGATCGTTGCGGTTCTTGTTGTCATTCACTGGTGTTGGTGTTGTTGTTGTTGTTGTTGGAAACGATTTTAACACCGCAGCAACACGCAGCTGCAATCTGTAAGCGCTGCCGCTAAACAACGTTGTTGGTTGTTGTTGGTTGGTTTGTCAACTGAGCAACTGTCGTTGTTAGCGTATTAAACTTGACTTGGCCAATGCACAGGATTAACACAAATTTGTCTTAAAATCTAAGCTAGTATGCAGCGAAATAATTAATCGGAGCCAAGTTCGTGGCTTTTGTATAAATAATAAATAAAGTACAATTATTCATATATATATTTATAATATATATATAAAAAAGAAAGTGTGGTAGACTTGTAATTTTTAATCATTGCCATTATTAGTGATTATTTCTTGTGGAATCTAAAGTTTGAATTCTGATTGAAAAGAATTTTAATTTGAGTTTTATTTATATGAACGGGGAAAATATTTTGCACTACTTGCAACTTGCTTGAGCTGCAACCAAAAGATCCATCAAAATTAGACAGCAGCAGCAGCAGCAGCAGCAGCTGGCTGTTCCACTTGGACAACTGGACAAGCGTTCGTCTAGATCAGAGCATCAACCGCCAGGAAGCTGTTTAAATGCTGGCAGCAGACGCTTGCTGCGAGGTGCATAACTGCAGTTCGTGGCACAAACAATTTCCGGGGACCGCATCTCGCATCTTTACTGCAGATTCAAGTATTCAAGTGAGTGACTAGCATTTAATCAAGAGCAATCAGTTGAGGCAGTCGCAGCAGCAGCAGCAGCAGCAGCGGGGCATCAACAATAATTGCTGACTTGCTTGTTGTTTTTGTTGTTAGTGTTCTTGTTGTTGCTATGTTGGCCACGTGCTCCATTTGCAATTGTTGCTGGCAGCCAAGTTATCAACATTTGAGCGACGATGACAACAGGAACAGCGACAGCAACAACAACAACAACAACAGCAGCAGCAGCAGCGAAATTGCGTTGATATGGCACACGCAATGCCCATTTGTCTGGCAACTGCCACACACACGCACACACACACACACACACACACACATTAATAATTTGATAAATGGCAGTAACATGTTGCTATTGCTGTTGCTGTTGCAGCGCTGCTGAGCCGCAAAAAAGATTTATGATTATTGCTCTGTAATTTGTGCTTAAAATATGTGCCGCCTATGCGGCATTCAATGTAGTTTTCGTTCTTGTTGTTGATGTTGTTGTTGTTGTGGCCATGGCTGCGCATATAAAATCAATTAGTTGTCCCCCAACCACTAACAAAACATACAAGCAAAAAAAAACTGTTGAAATTGTGCCTTCACATATGCATAAACAATAAATGTTGCTGCCCGTTGCCGATGATGGCATGCAACAGCGCCACCTATCGGCAGTTAAATTGATACGAACCACCACAACAACAACAAGAACACCAACACCAACACCAACAACAACAGCAACAGTAGCGGGGAACAAGAGTCGCTGCCTTGTCAGCTGTAAGCAGCCAATTAATGTTGCTGCCGTTTTGCAGCATTAGACGAACAGCAACAGCAACAGCAACATGTTGCCTGCGTTGCATGCAGCGCAATTTATTAATGAGATTGCCCAGTTGATTGCAAAAAAAAAAAGAAGAAAAATCCAGAAACATTGTGTGCCACATGCATTGTTGTTGTCGCACGCACAGCAACAGGCAGCGGTGGCGGCGACAGCAGCAAAGCAAGTTGGCACGGCAGCAACATGTTGCTGTTGCCAGCGGGTGTTGCACATTTATTGAGCGCTTATTAGCTGAGCGTGCCCGCCACAGCCCCCAAATGAGGTGTCAAATGACAATGCTAGTCTTCGAAACAGGCAGTCAGGCATGGCAATGGGGACGGGGGCAGGGGAATGGCAGGCAATGTGGAAGACATGTTGCCCCCGGGCGCTGACGTTGACGCAGCTGGCGCGTATTAAGGTCAAAGAGCGATCGAAATCGCAATCGGATCGTGTCGCCCCAGCTGTCAAACTCAATTCGCCTCCGCAGAGCAACAGCAACAGTACACAACAGCAGCAGCAGCAACAACGGTACAACAACAACACACGCAAAGGTCACCCAGCTGCCTGCTTGGGGCCTGTCTTGGCTCCCCCGAAAAGATTGTTCCAGTATTAAGCCAGACAGAACGTGTTGTTGTTGCTGCTGCTGTTGTTGCTGTTCCCCCGCTTAGCATCATAAAAATGTCAAAGCTTTATTTGCAAGCCTTTTTTTGTTGTTATTGCTGGGCGGCTAATTGGCGTGTCATTGCCTGCAACGTAGGCATAAATCTGTTATTTTATACCCGCATGTGCAACACGGCGCATGAGTAATGTGGCCGCAGCTCCGTAACACTAAAAAATAAAAATAAATAAATAAAATAAAAAGGCTACGAAAAAAACTTCTTACAATTCCCTTTTTGTGCGAAGAATATAATAATAAAACAATGGTCAAAACTGTCAGGCAATAACTAAAATTGCTAGGCAGCAATAAAATATGAATTTCAGCTGAAAAATAAAGATTTCAATTGAATGAAATTTATAGAACAGTGTTTAATTTTGTGAATGATAAAGCAAGAAGCTGCTGCTAAGTGGCATTTAGTTAGTTGTGAACATAAGTTTGCGATAAGTGATTAATTGGTAAGTCGTATTAACCACATACACTTTCAGTATATTCAAACATTGTTTTCGGCTTAATATTTGCATATTTGCTTCCTTAAGCATCAGCATATTCAGTATTCAGATAGTAAGTAAACCTGCTTTCCACATGCTTTACCATATTTGTGTTACGTATTTGTGGCATTTTGAAATCAAGGGGAAAAATATTGCTAAATCAAAGCTAATCCATTTATTGCTAATAAAACAGTTATTAAAACTGATGGCGCATTAAACGTTGATTTCGGTGGCATTCAACTTGAAGTAATAAAACCGAATGTAAATCATTTATAATATAAATCATTCAAGTAAACGAAAACCTTTCAAAAACTATTAAACCATAGGCTTAAGGCCAGACACGGCTAAGAAAAAATCGGCAAACAAATAAACAAACACTTTTAAAAATAGTTTAATGTCAATTGGCTAAAAATAGACCAACCAACAAGCAGCGAAGGAGCAAGCTAGAGAAATAAAAAATGTCGTTGGTCAGGCTCTAAAGATAAATAAAGAAAAAAACCCCTCAGCTGAACAAAAACCCCAACTGAAAGCGCTCGATTCGCAAAACTGTTGTTAATACAATAATGAAACGCGCTCTGCTATAATATTTACAGCTCTCTGAATTAACTAACGAGCTCAAAGCCCAAACACGAACCGGTTGCAGTCAGCAGGCAGCAGGCGGCAGGCGGCAGGCAACAGCGAACTGGCAACAGGTGTGCATTGGGGGTTAGATGTGCATGTGAGAGGTGGTTGGAGTTGGAGGCTGGGAAGGTTGCCTGCTTTGACTGTGGGGGAGCTTATCAAAATGCAGGCAACAGCGGCAGCCTCAACTCCAACTTTCACTCACCCGCTACTGCTGTTGCTGCTGCTGCTGCTGCTGCCCACACGCTAATTGCGGCAAACAAACGCACGAAAGGAACGCAATGTGGACCACCAACATGCAACAAGCAACATGCCATCCACTCACTTACAAAAAAAAGAGAAGAGAAGAGAAGAAAAGAAGTAGGAAAGAAGCAGAGCTTTGCTCGGCACGGACCATAAACAAATAAACACTTGACTTGATTGTGGCCATGGCCAACAGATTGCAGTTGCTGCTGCAGTTTGCTGGTTGCTGCATTGCTGCATTGCTGCGTTGCTCCATTGCTGCGTTACTGTGGCATTGTCATTGGAGACGCGGCTGCCCAAATCAAATGAAGTGTAATTTATGCAAAATGTGGATCAGCAGTGTGTGCCCAGTAGCTGCTGAGGAAGCCCACGCCACATCATTCATGCCACAAACGTCACAGCAACATAGCAATTATGGGCACACACACACACACAGACACATACACAGCTCAAGTGCAATTGTTGCTGCTGTGTTGCAATAATTTCAACGTCGCCACAAATCTGCCAACATAATTTTGTTATTTCACTGCCACTTTGTTTGACGTGCAAATGTTTGGCTTGCACCAGTTGCAGGAGCAGCACATCCTGCCCAGATGATTTTTCAATTTGTGCACAACACAGCCTAAGACAATCAGCTCTAGCAGCAGCAGCAGTCGCAGCAGCAGCAACCGCAGCAAATAGCAACAACTCTCAGACGTCTCACACTCTGTAGACTCCCTAGACTCTGGGACTCTCGACTTGGGGACTGCTGCTGCTGCTGCTGGTGCTGCTGTGGTCATAAGTAACTTTAAGTTATGATGAAAGTAATTTTCTGCTTCAGTAGCTAAGCTCGCCACTGTTCAGCGTCAGCTTCAACTTCAGCTTCAGCTTCAGCGTCAGCGTCGCTTGATTTACGCGCAAAATAGCAGCAGTTCAGGGAGGGGTGTTAAAGGGGGACGAGTGGGGCGGGGGTGGGGTGGTAGGAAAGGAGGCGTTGCCCGTTGCACACTTTTGAATTGTGGCCACAGTCTGCTATTGTCCGCTGAGCCGAGTTTTTCTTTTCTTTTCTGTTTTTGTTCCTTTTGCTGCTGCTGCTGCTGTTCAATAGCTTTGCCAAGTGCAGGCACCACAATTTTTTATGTTGGCGAACAACAACAACGATTGCAACAGGTTACAAAAAATAGCCAAGTGTAAATTAAGTAATTGCCTGGCAGTAGCTGCTACCGTTGTCATTAGGACAGACTTCACTCAAAAGCCGATTCTACAGCATAGACATAAAGGCGGGAAGCAGCAGCCGTTAAGGATGGCGAGGGTGATGGTGGAAAGGGTGCCGAATTGCAGACGAAGTTAAAGGCAGCCGTGAACTGTGTGCTTAACCTGCCAAACTGATGGCTATAAATATGAAAAGCCAGCAAAAGAGAAAGAGAGATAAGATAACATGTCTTGAACGATGTATGCAACTAACCCATATCTAATTTGTGGTTATTATAATTATTATATTATATATTTTAATTTGGGAACTAATCAAACTCCACTCGAGATCATTAATACTAAATCATAATCGTGTAGCATTTTAGATGAGTTATGTGACAAATTGTTCAATTTGGGCTGGTTTCACTGTATTTATTGGTGTGCTTGAGTATTTTGTTAATAGTTAACAGACTTTGAATAGTGAATATGCTAGGATTATATTCAAGACCCCCTCGTTCCTTCAGCAATTGAAATCGCTGGCAAATTGCTGTAAAGGTCTTTGGGGTCTTTTCAAAGGGGCGTTTTTGCCAGCGGCCAAAAATCGTTTTATGCAACGTAATAGCCTAAACACAATTAACAGTTATTCATAATCATTTCGAATGGAACTCAAAGTCGAGATATGCAAATGAACTGCAAGCTGAAGTCATAGCCAACATCATAGCTGAAGTTGTCGAATCGCAGCTCCATGAAAATTAAGATCAATTTTCAAGCAAGCAAATCAATAAAATAACAGCGCACCAGCAGCAACACAGCAGCAACAAACGGACGCTGGACAATTCAATTGGTGGCCAATGGGGCAGCAGCTGTTGCTGGAGTTGCAATTACTGCTGCTGCTGTTGCTGCTGCAGGGACAAAAACTAGCGCTAATATCATTTTGCATAGCTTGTTTCACTCTTTGTAAATACCCCGTAAATACCCTGTGAAGATACATCAGCAGCAACAGCTTAGTTGATGACCATCTCTTTATCTGTGTGAACTCAGAGATTAACATATATAGCGATTGCGAGGCAGGTTCTCTCACATCAATTAAAGTCTATCGATAAATATCGATTTTATATACTAAATGCACATTACATGGTGTTTCATAGTCAAACACTCCCTATATTTGTTTCTCGCTTTTTGTTTTTGAACAATTTAAAAGCAATTTGAGTCAGGTTAGCGTGAGGGTTTCCGCAGGGGTTTCGCGGGGCCTTCATGAGGGGGGGTAGTAGTTGGTCAATTTTCATTGATTTGGGCGAACGATCGTTGAATTTGCATTTTTCGAGAGTCTCCACTCCGAAATCGTGTGTGTCAATTCTTTTGGTGTCAGATTTCAATTTCGTTTGTTTGGTTTTCATTGCGTATAGTTGCTGTAAGGCGACAGCAACAGCAACAGCAACAGCAGCAGCAGCAACAACAGCAACAATCATTGGCGGCATTTTTACAAAAGCAGCCGCCGTTGCAAGTTTATTAATTCCTTTCGCAGTAGCAGCAGCAACAGCAGACTTGCACGGCAACAACTGTTTTGAGTTAGCAGCAGCAGCAGCAACAACAACAACAACAACAACAAATTGTCATCCCCCGCGGCTCGTTTTCCATGTGAAATTTGCATTTTTCATATGATGCTGTTGTTGTTCTTGTTGTTGTTGTTGTTGTTGCTGGCTCCACACCTTTGGCGGCTATTTCTGCTGCTGTTGCTGTTGCTGCTGCATTTGGCCATTGTGTTGATTTATGCGCACATTTTGTGGTCATTTCTCTATGGTCAGTCGTCAGCAGCAGCAGCAACAGCAGCAGCAGCAGCAGCAGCAGCAACAACAACAGCAACAACCACAAAATGTGACAGGCTTTAACCAAAATCAGGCAACTGCAGACGCATACATACAGAACATATGTATACATATATATATGCTATTTATCTGCCAGCATTTATCTATGTATCTGTATCTTTTTAACTGTGTGAACTTTTTACAAATTGTTTTAATTTGGCTTTGGTTATACCTTTGCTGCTATTGCTGCTGTTGCTGCTGCTGTTGTTGCTCATATTTATGCTAATATTGTTGTTGTCAGCTCTTTTGGTCAGCCTGAATTACTATTTAAGGCATTTGCTGCCCGCTTAACAATTTGGTTGCATATAAGTAGTCGAATAATCGAGAAAGAAAAAAAAACGTTTAAAACTCACCTGAAGAGTAGAAGATGAAAAAAGCAGATAAATAAAAACTAATTAATAATTGATTTATGCAAGTTTAATCATATGTACGAGTATGTGTATATATATATATGTGTATGTATATATATTCAGAATTGGCTGTCAACATTATCTAAAAAGAGTTTTTGAGCTCATCAATCTATGCAATCATTTTCAGTTTACAGCCAACAGACAACAGACATTTGCGATTAGTTTTTCTTCGCAATTGCAACTGTGGAGCGATCTCAATTAGAATCAAGAAGATTATCATCATGTGGCATCGAATGCATCCATGCAGTAGCCTCAACGCACTGAATTGACCCCAAAAATATAAGAAATCGAAAAAATACACAAAATAAAAGGCGTCGCCTCTTTTTGCCACTATTCGAGAGCCCGGCCCAAAATGCCAAGTTAAAGTTATGGTTTTCATTAGACCAGCCCGGCGATAGAGTTGACCAGCAAACACACTCACACAATCACACACACAGACATAGTTAACACACACCCGCTAATCTGAGCACATAACTTAACAACGGCCTCGGACGCCAAATGCGGAAGCAGCTTAAGAAACGTTGCCACTTTCTAAAAACTAAGAAAACTTAAGAAAAGCCCCCAACAGCTAAAGGCCTCCAAGCGCAGCGTATGGGATAAGGACAAAGAGGGCGTTGGGAGTTGGCGGGGTGTTTGGAAGGCGGTAGACGGGGGACGGAGACAGGGCAGATTGCCTTATCAGGTCGCCCCGAAAATAGCAGCGCGTAATCGAAATTGTGCATCGTTGAAGCAACGGTATGCGGCATGTGGCAGCAATTGGAATTCGATTAAGGTGGCCAGCCACAATGCAATTAGAGGGTGGATGCGTTATTAATGTGGAGCGTTGCACAACCCAACCAACCAGCAAATATTGATAGAAAACGCCATAAGCAAAAGAACAAGAAAAACATATACGAGTATATACCAAATACATACATATAAATATATATATATATATATATATAAATATATATATAGGCTTGTCTTAGGCATGCGGAAGTGAAAAGCGCCAAAACGTCAGCAAAATGTGCGAAAAATGGCTAAAAAAAAACAGCTAAAAAATGCAGCAAACAAAAAGAAAAAGAAGAAGAAAAAAGACGCCAACACGCGCCATCGAAGCACTTGATAGTGGCAGGGGGTGGGCGAGGGGTAGAGTGGGTAGGTGAGGGGGGCTCTATATTAGATTGCCAAGTGGGAGGTGTTCACGCACACACACACACACCGACACACACACATATGGCGAGCAGCTAACAAGCCTGGCCAACTGGGCCTGTGTTAAATGAAAACGCATTAAAGCTCAGCCAAACGCTCAGTGGGCGTTGCAAGCAGGCAGCAGGCAGCAAGCAGGCAGCAAGCAGGCAGCAGCGGAGGCTGCCAACCTGGCAAACGGGCAGTGGGTGTGCCATTCAGGCAAACAGAAGACGTTGTCGGTGCTGCCGTTGACGTTGATGCTTGACGGTTGACAGTGCTGCCAACTTGGCCAGTGCAATTTTCAGTCATAAAATCTTTCTGAACTTGATTTAACATTTAATTAAAAGCACAAAGCTTAGTTGAACCATGTTTTAGAGACATGCTAGAGACAAAATCTGAAGAATTAAAATGCAGGTAATGAGTTTACTTAAGATGAGTAACCTTAACATTTTAGATACCACATAACATAACACATAAGCAATTTAATTTTAAACTGAAGAAGACGTCTGCGAATTGCCTGGCAAAAAATGCTTGCTCTTTAACACTTTTAGCATAAAGACTTTAGCAGCAAGTTGGCAACACTCTGCGATCGTTTCAATTGAGGCTGCCTGTATGTTCTCTCTCTCTCTCTCGCTATCTCTCTATCTCTCAACGGTCTGCGATGATTGTCAATTTGGTCGTCGAATGCTGGCGACGGCTTTATCGCTTATTGTCATCTTGGGGCCGGCTAATTAGAAAAACACGTGAGCACGCACAGCGGCTGCCTAGTTGTCATAATTAGAGAAAAGACAGAGACAGACAGAGACAGCAACAGATAGATAGAGAGAGAGAGCGAGAGAGCGAGAGAGAGAGAGCGAGAGGGAGAGGGGTGCAGTGAATGTAGATCAGTTTGGTGTTTGAATATTGCGATGCGATAGCGACTGGGCGACTGGGCGACTGGGCGACAATTTGCTAGATTGATTAGCCGTCCAGCCTTTGCCGGGTGATGCTCGGTGGTGCAGCGTTGTTAACCGGTTCAGGCAATTAATGCCTTAAATGCGGCTGCCTGGTGTGGCATTGTTAATTAATAAAGCGGCGCGAATGAGCTGCAACTAAATATTGAGAGACTGCAGGCAACACGAGCAACAACAATGGTTGCTGCCAGCAGCTAATTGTTAATGCAAAAATCGTTGCAGGTTAGAAAATCAATTTTTACTTTAATGATCTGGCAGCCAAGTGCCTATTAAAACGCACCCATCGTCAACATCATCTTTCGCGGTGCAAGTTGTTGCTGCTGCTGTTGTTGCTGATGCTGATGCTGCTGCTGCTGCTGCTGCAGCTAAATGCCGCCTATAATTAAGCATCACAAATGGCTGCAAGACTCTCCCCGTCTCTCAACCTCCTTTCCCCTCTCGCTCTCTCTCTCGCAGACCGTTAGCGGGTGTAAAAAATAGCAAATGAGTTGCCATAAATTATGATGATTGCAAGTGCGGCAACAGCAACAAGAGCAGCAACACCAACACCAGCACCAACATCAACACAAACAGCAGCAACTGTTTAATGACATATTGCCAAGCGATTGACAAATGTTGCACATGCAAAGAAAACGCTCAGGGGCCCAAAATCGAATAAAGCAAAAGAAATAAGCAAACCAGCAAAGCAGCAAAGCAGCAAACCAGCAATCAAAGTGGAATCCGATGCATTGCGATTGCTTTCATTATTATTATAGGTTTAGCCAAAGTGCTGTTGCCCCAACAGCAACTGCAACAGCAGCAGCAACATGCAGCAAAAGTGGCTGCCACTAGCACTTGCACAGGACAGTGGTCTTCGCATATTTACTCGAGAGTCGTAGAATCAAAATTGAAACTCATTGCAGATATTGGCATACATTTTATACGAATTCGATTGCGAATTGTGAATTAATTTCCAATAACTGAGTTATATGCATATATAGACTTAATTCACTTGATCTGCCCTTCACATGAAATGGTAAAAATTCCCTTAGTTAAGTACAACCTTGCAATTAATTAAGTAAAGCGTAATGCTCATGGATGTATTAGTAAACTATTATTATTTATATATATATATATATATATATATATAAATAACTGGTAACGTTTTGTGTCTGAAAAAGTTAATGATTATCTTTTCAATATAAAGAGAAAACCAAAAAAAAGAATATACGAGGTGTGTTCAAAAAGTATCGCGAATTTTGAATTTTCGCGGGTTACGTATAATCGAATTTCGATTTTTTTGTAGCGTTATGTTGGTACTCATGTCTCTCACTTATGCCGACAAGCTCGGCCATTTTGAATGTTCACTTAAGTGTTACCAGCTGCTTTGCTTGCACGTGTTTTGGATCGTCTTCGATTTTTACCTATTCAAAAAAATGGATCAAAGAACCTGTATCAAAAATTGGCTTTTGCACCACGATAACGCCCCTGCTCACACATCGTTGCTTGTGCGCGACTTTTTGGCCAAAAACAACACACTAATGATGCCGCAGCCACCGTTCCCCAGATCTGGCCCCCTGTGACTTTTTCTTGTTCCCTAAACTGAAGAGGCCCATGAAAGGACGACGTTACGCTACGCTTGACGAGATAAAGACGGAAAAAGTGATTTTTTGAAGTGCTTCGAAGATTGGAAAAACCGTTGGCACAAGTGTATAATATCTCATGGGGATTACTTTGAAGGGGACAAAATAGATATTCATGAATAAATAAATAATATCTGAAAAAACACAAAATTCGCGATACTTTTTGAACACACCTCGTATATATTTCACAAACTAAGATCCATAATCCAGTTGACTTTGTTCGAGTTTAGCTTAACAGTTTAGTTATTTGTAATTATTTAATTTGCAGCAATTGAAGGAAGTTTACAACATTTAGTTGGTCATTGATCAAGTCAGTTGAACTGGTAATAAATTTATTTTATAGATAGCTTGGCTTGCATTTTGGCCACGCCTTGTGTGGCAGACAGGTAAAGTCGCAACAATTTGCCCGCCCAAAACAAAAAAATCAACAAAGCGGCAGCGGTGGCAGCAGTGGCCCCAAAGCAAATAAGTAACTGTGTATGTGTGTGTATTATTGTATTTGGGGGGCGTGGTCTGTTGGCAGTGGTTGTTGCTGTTGCTGTTGCTATTGCTGTGGCGGCGCCTGCCAATGCTGGCCAAAGCACTATAATTAAGCCATGCCGAGGGCACTATTCGAATGGTGCCACAAAACAGGCAACGGGCAACGGGCAACGGGCAGCGGGCAGGCCAAGAAGAGAGTTGCACAGTGCGAAAGTAAGGGGAGGGGCGGGAAATAGAATGGTCGGGAGACGGTTGAGGCGACCGCAAAGTGACAACTTCCTTCTAACCCAATTCGCGTATTTTCTAAACTTTTATGCAAAACACTAAAACAATATCCGCAACGCGTTGTCAACAAATGACATCAAATTGGCAACAGCAGCGGCGGCATCAACTGCAACTGCAACTGCCACTGACACTGCAACAGCAACAGCAACAGCAACAGCAACAGCAAACAAGACGACCACATTTCCGTTTCAAGCAATTTCCGCGAAGCTCTCTCGACGCTGGCTGGCATCGAGTGCCATTTGATTGGTAAGTAGTTTACGCAGGCGATGGCAACAACAGCGGCCAACAACCACGACCCTGACCCGCAGCAACATGTTGCATGTTGTGTGCCCCGCCAGCCAGAAGCGGCCGCTGCAGAAGCAACAGCAACATCATGAGTTAAGCAACGATTTTTTCGTTTTCTTTTTACGAGCATCAAAAGCTAATGTTGCTGCTGCTGTTGCTGTTGCTGCTGGCAGCATCCGTTTGGCGATTTGTATATCTAATTTTCATAATCTCAAAAGCATGTTGGACCGCATTCGATATGCCAGCAGCAGCAACATGTTGCAGGAAATCAAGTTGGTCAGCGGCTTGCCTCATTTGAATGCGTGCAGCAACAGCAGCAGCAGCAAGAATACAACCGGCGGCACGTTTAGCAACGCATGTCAACGCAACACAACAGCAACATCATAATCATCATCAACAGCAGCAACAGCAAAAGCAAAGCGTACTTTGTAATTAACACACAGCTAGCTTCCGGCAATAGCAACCACAGCAGCAGCAACAACAGCAACCACAGCAGCAGCAACAATAACAACAACAACAAGTAGAGCAACAAGTGCGTGCAGCAAACATGACATGTGACATGTGTTGGCTAGCGGGTGGCCAACAAACGCGACATCTTCTAGCTGCTGGCGTTGCACCTGAGCAGCAACAACAACAACAGCAGCAACAACGGCAACAGCAGCAGCAACAACGAATGACGAATGACAAGACATGCAAACGAGTTTGGTCCTGGGCACGGCTCAGACGTTGACAGTTTAGGCCTGGCCGTGGCCAAGATGTCACATTTCATTAGGCAGCTGCTGTTGTTGCCTCTGTTGTTGTTGCTGGGCATGATGCATGGGCACCTGTTTTGGCGCGGCGTTTTAGATTAGTCGCCTGTAATTAGTTAATAACATGGCATGGCATGTCTAAATTGCAGTCGCGACATCAAATTGCAAGCGGCTACATTTTGATGCTGCTCCTGTTGCTGCTGCTGTTGCTGCTGCCATTGCTGCTGCTACAATTTGATTGATGTTGCTGGGGGCGCTGCGTAAATCTATTGAACCAGCAGCCCAAGCGTAAGAAATTTTATGCATTTTTTTAATTGATAAGTTTTTAGCACATGATAAATTTTAATATATGGCAGCTTGTCACCAGCGACAGAGGCAGCAGTAGCAACAGCAGCAGTAGCAGCAGCAGTAGCAGCAGCAGTAGCAGCAGCAGCAACAGCAGTAGCAGCAACAGCAGCAGTGCAGCAGCAGCAGTAATAGCAGCAGCAACCTGTTGCCAGCAAACAGCAATAGCAGTCAGCAACAGCAGCAACATAAGCCGACATAAATCCATTAAAGCTGTACAAATTCCAAGTAAATTAAAAGCAGTTAAACTCAATTGATTTTGAGAAGCAGCAGCAGCAACAACACCTCGCCAACAATAAAAATAAACAACAGACAGTAACAGCAGCAGCAGCAGCATCATCAAATACAAGCAGCACCCGAAACGCAAAAGGCCACAAAGATATCTCGCTGGCAAACAGATCCGAGTCCGGGTCCGGGTCCAGGTCCAGGGTCCACACAGAGGCACAGGCCAAAAAGCCTCAGCTCAATAAATTCGTATCGCATGTGTGTGTGTGTGTGTGTGTGTATGTGTGGGCAAGTCAATTGGCCAGGCTAAAAGGAATGCGATGATATTGAAACAACTATGGCAACAAGAGCAGCATCAGAAGCAACAGGCAGCAACAGAAGCCACAGCAAAGGCGTTGTACAAACACATACATACATAACAACAACAACACAACAGCAACATTGGGCCAAAGTGGTAAAACCTTCGACCGGCTGCTTCTCACATTGTGCCACAAGCGCGCGCTTGAAGTCGCCTCCAAAAAATACAAAAAAAAAAAACAAAAAATCCGTTAAAAAAAGAGAATTGAATAAAAGGGAAGCCAACAAGACAAAGCATGAGTCATGTGCCAGCGGCAGTAACAGCGACAAAAAGACCAGCATTTATTGTTGGCCCAAAATTGTGGCAACTGCAACAGTCGCTTGTCAATTGATTCGATTAAGCTGTGCTTGCGTGTGGCAGACAAGCAGGCAGCAAAGGACATTGGACATTGGACATTGTTAACAGGAGATCAACATGCCACCAAAATCGGCAACTACAATGAGTACTCTCTGCGCAAAGGACTCGTCGTTGAACAAAATATAATACGTATTTGTCTAATTGTCACAACACCAACTGTGATTAAAAGATTACAATTCAAATGCATTTCATATTGTAATCCGATACTACTCTCAACTATTAAAAGACAGAATTAAGAAACAAACAATATCAAATCGATGCTGCATTAATTCAGGATGTTTATTCTGTTTTCGCATTCTTTGACTTGCCACAAAATCACTCAAAGATATACGCATATTTATTGAGTTGTATTTTTGTTGTAACAATATCGAAATGCATCAAAATGTTGATCTGTGCTCGTTATAATTTGGGGCTTATAAACAAGTGCATGATTAGCACAGCCAGACTGGCGATGGCGGAGGATTGCGGTCAAGTGTCGCACAAGCGCAGAACAAATGGCATCTCTGCTGCTGCTGCTGCTGATGCTGATGCTGATTTTGTTGCTGTTGTTGTTGTTGCACCCACGCAGCAAGCATTGTGTAGCTAGTCGCATTTGCAAGGCGTATGAAATGGCAAGCGAGCAACAGCAACATCAGCAACATCAGCAACATCAGCAACAACAACAACAACAGCAACAGGCAGCCTTTGGCATTTAACTGACCCAACTGCTGTGTGGAAGCTGCATAGCTGGCTGCCACTTGTGCAACAGCAACAAGCGCAACAACAACAAAAACTTTCTCTGACCAAGAATGCGCGCAGCTGCAACAGCCACAGCAACACACATGTGCAACACGCTGCTGGCCAAATGCAGCGTAGTCCAGTTCAGTTTTAGTCCAGTCATTCATGCGCTTGGCCAAGTCACTCACACACACACACACACACACACACACACACTCAAACAGATTGAGAGAGGCTCAGTTAGTTAAAGCTGCTGCAACAGAAACAACAACAACAGCAACAACAACAACAGCACCCGCCGCGTGTCGATTGAAAATTTATGATCACAATTTTGGTTAATGCATTTTCGTGTTTGTGCCATGATTACCAAATGTTATTCACGCTCCAGTGAGTGTATTCACATGTCCATGTGTGTGTGTGTGTGTTTGTGTGTGTGTGTGTGTGTGTGTGTGTGTGTGTTTGAGTTGGTCTCAGCAATCAATGCCAAAATGGCGCGGGCGCAGTGCGACTTTTTGGTATTTACGGTTAACTAAACATTCCAAACGGGCCACGACAAAGTCCACCAACTAGCTTACCACACTTACCAGGCTTAGCAAAAAACCTAAAAGAGCCAGAGTTGCCAACGCAGAGATATCCATTTGACTTTTGACAAGAACATCGATGGGGAAATGAATTTTCATTTCAATTTAAATTTAAGTCAATTAACTAAATGTTGTTGACGCTGCAGTAAGTCAAGTATTTTTATTTGAGCTCATTGTTTGGCAGTTTGACACAGTGTTGCACAACGCCATTATTTGTTGCAACTTATACCAAATGAACCGTTTTCAATTTGAGCAGCGCGTCAAACACTTTTATATTGAGTGATTTACATATTGTCAAAGCAACTTTCATAAAACAAAATACAATTTGCTATTTGCTTTTTCCATTTTCCCAAAAAACCATCTGAATACTTAGGTATTCACGGCTTGAGGGCGAAAAAAAGACTCCGAATTGAGAATTTAAATGATTTTGTTAGACATATATTTCAGCTCATTAGTGGATTGGAAAAAGATGATATATTTCAACTGTTCAATTTTAGTTTAAGTATTCTCAGTGAAATTGACAAAAAACAGTCCACATTTTGAGCTGAACAAATTTGTTTCGAAACATTATTTTCAATTCTGATATATTGAACCCAATTTATGGGTCATTTACGTTAAGAGATGTTAATTTTCTAAAATTGATCAGATGTAAAAACTTATTCAAAGTTGAGATACAAAAACGATCTCATTTATTTGCCGAGAACTTGCTGCTGTTGCCGTCGTTGTGTTGACAACTCTGTTCAGCAACAGCAGCAGCAGCAACAATTGCTGGCAATTGCCTGCAGCGCCCCCTAGCGGCAAACAATTCCAATGGCCGCTTAGCAGCTGCTGTAAACATATTTTTGGCGTATTTCCGTTTTGTAAACTGTAAACTGCTCTCTCGCCTGACTAGGTAAAATGCAAGCGGCAAGCGGCATGCGGCATGCGGCATGTGGCATGTGGCATGCAGCATGTTGCTATTGCTACTGCCACTGCTGCTGCTGCTGCTGCTGTTGCTGCTGTTGCTGCTGTTGCTGTTTGTAGTTGCTCCCATTTTTGGGTTAGGCGTAGGATTGTTGACTCGGCTAATGTGTCTTGTAATTTGCATGGCCATTTGTGAAAAGTGAAAAGCGCGCCGCAAACTTTTTCTGCCTGCTTATATGTGAATGTACGAGTATGTATGTGTGTGTGTGTGTTTGTGTGAAAAAAACTCTCAAGCGCTTTTTACCGCTTATTTTCGGCAGCTGTTTGCCAATTTTTTATTTTAGTTTTTCTTTTCTTTTTTTTTTGCGTAAATTATGCGGCGCATTTTATACCGTTAGCCGCATTGGATAAACAGTAGCACTTACAAGCGCCTTTTATGGGACGGCGGGGGCATGCAGCAAGCAGCAGCTGACCAAAAGCGTCGCTCGCCTATTTTTCTTCGTTTTTTTTTCTCTTTTGCTTTTCGCCTATTCAAAACAAGAGCCGCCACAAAAAAGGCTAAAAGAAAAGACGGCTAAAAAAACTTTTTATGGTTATGATTGCGTCCATGCGAATGCTAAATATGCCAGCGAATGGTAATGCGATCGTTGTTGTTGCTGTACACGTGGGCGTATGAGCAATGCAGCAAGTTGTTGTTGCTGCTGCTGCTGCTGCTGCTGCCGCCGCTGCTGCTGCTTTCACACACAATTAGCGTGTGTTGCTGTGGTGTGCACCCATCTGTGTGTGGGTGAGATGCGAGAAATGCTTGGCCATAAATCATGCCAAGACTCTAACTATTGTCGCTACAGCAACGGCAACAGCAACTGCAACTGCTGCTGCTGTTGCTGCTGCTGCTTTTGTTGCGTTGACACAATCAACAGCAGCAACGGCAGCAGCAGCAGCAAAAGCAAACGGATGGCAGCAATTGATTTGGGCAGCTTTTGCTGCTGCTGCTGATTGCCAGTTTGCTTTGCTTCTCTTTTCTTTTTTTGTCGCGTTCCTTTGACTAATGATACGAAATACGCAGCAGCAGCAGCAACAGCAACATGTTGCTGACACGCGCGCATCGTTAGCAGCAAACCAGGTGAGAAAGCGACCAGGTGCGATTGCTGCTGCTGCTAGTTGCGTAGGTGTCAGCTAAACAACAGCATCAACACTCGCATATTGCCCGGCTTAGGTATCTGGTTGTTGGTTGTGTCATTGTTGATGTTGCTCTTGTTACCACCAGCAATATGTGCTGTGTGTTGCTGTTGTTGTTGTTGTTTTTGATTTCACTGCAAGTGTTGCTACTACACTGGACAGCAACACTCGACATTCATACGTCTATATGCTGTTGCTGTTGCTGCTGCTGCTGCTTTCATTGCTAATGATTTTTGAGTTATTGCGAGTGAATGTTGTTGTTATTAATTGTTGATAAGAATATTGCTGTTGTGCTTAATGATATTATTGTAGCTGTTGCTGTTGACATGCCAGAGCAACTGTTGCTGTTGGTGTTGCTGCTGCTGCTATTCGACACCTGTTGGCGCTTAAAATCAAAGCACTCCAACTTGTTGCGCACGTGACCGCTGCAGCAACAACATGTTGCCGGCGGGCAGGCAACAGCCACCGTCGACGACGACAACAACGTTATTGTTGTTGTGGTTGCCGCCTCTTGTAAGATCATAATTCACACGCTGCAATCGAAAAGCAATAAAAGGCGAGCACCGGCAAGTGGCCATCATCATAAACGGCACGATTTCGAGGCAGACGCCTCAACGGCAACAACAGCAGGCAGCAGGCAGCAGGCAGCAGCAGCAGCAGAAACACTGCAAAACACGAGCGATAAATCGAGCAGGGACAACAGGTGTCCAATAACAAGAGCCACAATAGCAGTAGTAGCCGATGCCCAAGCCCAAGCCCAAACAGAAGCAGAAGAAGCACAAGCAAATAAAAATGCAGCAGCAGCCGCAACAACAACAAGAACAGCAGTTGCCTTTTGTGGTTGTTGCTGCTGCAGCTTCCGCATTCGCATTTGGCCTTCGCCCAGCTTTTGACACCAGCAAACAACAACAACAACAGAAACACCAACAACAACAATAAGAACAACAAGCACTCTTCTTTGGGTCTGTGGGTAACAATGCCAAACAGATAAACGACAGAGAGGCCAGCCGCATATTGCCCCTCGTCTTTAAGGGCAGCCACAGCACGCAGCGGGGCAAACAAAACAGAGATGCAAACGATGAAAGGAGGGAAGGGGGCAAGGTGGCAAGGTGAAGGGAACATCAACAGAGTTCAAATCAGGCAACGTTGCACGTTTTGTGCCTGTTTCACTTAATTGCACCTTTGATTGCAACTCCCTTTGCCATTTTATTTATGAACATAAATTCACACACATACACAAACACACACACACACACACACACACAGACACACACTTCTTCATTAAGAGCAGAAAGTATTCGTCCAAAGTAAAAGAAAATTGAACCAGCCTGATGATTGATAAGTTTTAAGTCAGAGAATGCTAGTTGCTTTGAGCAAAGTCAAGCTGAGCTGTCTTAATGGGTGCACAAGGGTACA
Source organism: Drosophila basisetae (assembly GCA_035041595.1). Taxonomy (NCBI): domain Eukaryota; kingdom Metazoa; phylum Arthropoda; class Insecta; order Diptera; family Drosophilidae; genus Drosophila; species Drosophila basisetae. Next base: position 21,401,932 of record JAWNLB010000174.1, read on the forward strand.
AGGAAAAGCGGCAGTGATGAGGGCGTGAGTCGTGGGTCGTGGGTGGTGGAAAAGGTAACAGGCAAGCGTAGAAAATAGCGCACAGTGGCAGCAAACCGAGCAAGAGGCAGATAAAATAGCGCGCGTGCAACCTTGAGATAATTTAATCGTTTCTGTTTGAGAGCAAACACACATATATAAATACATAAATACATATATATACATATATATATGTATACATATATTATATATATATATACGAGTATATATATATAGGAAAGGAAAAGATGCGAGGGGCTGTCGATCAGTCGCGTCAACAACGCGAATTGTCAGCAAACAAGTGAAAAGAATGCAAACCGATGAGAAAAGCGACAGTTTCATCATCGACAATTGAACTGGCAACGGGATTGTAGCTGGAATCTGAATCTGAATCGGAACCAGAACCAGAACCAGAACCGGAATCATCGATTTCAATTCTGTTGAACACTTTGAATTCAATTTAATTAAGAAAAAACTCAACTATTCAAAATGAGGCTAAGTTTCAACTGTACTTTTATTTATGTCTATTTCTGGCTGATAAATCTTGGCATTTATTTGGCGAGCTTAACAGAATTAATAATGAAAGTGCACTCAAAAATACGCTGTTGACTGTCTGAGCAAATGAATGGTGTTTAAATAGTAGCGACAATAAAAGTCTTAGCTGTGGCATATGTAAACTGAAAGTTGCACGAACAAGAATGCTCAGGTGTTCGCGAGCGCCGTCAGCTCCTTTAGGCGCATCATTAGGTTTCGTTTCCCAAAAAATAATCAAACAAAAGAACTAAGAAGTAAAAGCAGCAACAACTGAAAGAAAGCATTTCTTTATCGATGTTGTCAAGCACTCGAAGTGAACTTTGCACAAGGCAACAAGCACAGACAGCGAGGTCTCAATGTTGCTGATGTTGCGGCTGTTGTTGCTGTTGTTGCTGCTTGTTGCTGTTCTCGTTGCTGCTGTTGTTGTTGTTGCTGCTGCTGCTGCTGCTGCTGCTGCTGCTCTTAGCTCATCGTCAGCAAACACTGATAAATTATTTGACAGATTATATTTGCGTTGAACTTTGGCAACAGTCGGCGGCTGCATTAATAAAAATAAGAACACACGACGCAAGTGTAGAGCAAGTTTTGCACAAAAATATTGTACATCAAACAAATAATAGTTGCTGCCATGGTCACGACTAGCCGATACCCTAATAGCCCAGCATAAATGCAGGTCTAATATTCCTAACAAATATATATAATGATCCAAGTGTTTCATCAATTATTGTCAAACTCTAAGATACTTAACTTCAAAATAGTCGCATACTTCTTAACTCATACATATATGTTTACTTATATATTTATATACATATATGTTAATAACTATAAGAAAATACATATCACAATGATCAGCTGGTAAATTGAATAATAAATTCATATTTTTACAGGGTATGCGAGGAGCAACTGCACATAGTGCATAGAGTGAAAGTTGGCGGCGCGCAGGCTGCGCTGCAAGAAGGTAGACAGCAGATGGTTGAGCCGGTGCCAGTGCCAGAGCTGCAGTTAGGCTCCCCCTCTCCGCCTCCTCGCCACTGTCCACTCTCCTCTCTTCACCCCACCGTGGATTTGTGCTGCAATTTTTGCCCCGTTGCCAGTTCGTTTGCTAACAAATGAGCGTCATGTCTTTGCCGTCGCAAAACAAATCTGACCAATTTTTTATGATAAATAACACCAGAGCAAGAGAGAGACAGAGAGACAGAGAGGCAGAGAGAGGGAGCGAGGTAGAGATATAGAGACAGAGAACGCACGAGACACCGTTTGACAGACAGAGACAGAGAGAGAGAGTTGGAGACGAGGAATATGCACCAAAAACCAAGCAGAAGTGCGTCTTAATGGCCACTGTTCGTCCAGCAAAATACCCTCTAGACAGAGATCATGAATGTGTATATATATATATATATATATATATGTATATTCATAACCTAGATACGTTCTCTACATGTGTATTATAAGCAATCTTTAATAAATGCACACCCAAAAATAGACCCAAAACGATAAGTCCAAATTTCTTCTTCTAGGAACAATTCAAACTTTTGATTTAAACTCTTGTTAAAAACGCAAACGTCAAACTGAAATCGTTAAATGAAAATGCATAAATTAATATATAATATATAATATAATTAATATATATATATATATATATATTAACTAAGCATCATATATATATATATATATATATATATATATATATGATGCTTAGTTAATTTTTTTTTGTTGGAAATAATCAATTTTTTAGACATTTTTTGATGGTCTCTTTTATGATAGAAACTTGGCGAGAGATGAGTACATAATAGCTAGATTTCTGAATGCATGTCTAAATTTAAGTATATAGTTTGATTATGGTAATCGGGACACTAAATATAAATAGATGTCTACGTCTGTGAGTCTTTATGTTACCGCTTCTTGGCTGATGTGCTGGTCTTTGAGCTGGTTACAGGGTATACAAATGTACTACGTATAAGCAACTAAGCAGCCTGTAATATTAAGTGCGGGCCTCCGAGCGCTTAACGGGTGCCACGCATAGTGGCAACAATGGGGGAGCAGTGTGCGGTGGGGTGAGGCACTGAGCCACAGAGGCGACTCGGCAATTGGGCGACTAGCGGCGACTTGTGCAAACAAATGCATGCGTGGGCAGTCAGTGCGAGCGAGATGGAGATACTCCACAAGAGAGATGGCAACATGATGGGAGACAGAATGAGAGTGAGAGGGAGACAGAGGCAGTTGCAAGCGGCGCTGCTGGAATCGATGCGCTATTGAAAAATGTGCGCTTTCAGCGCGGTAATTAAAAGATGAATCGTTCGGCATGTGGTAAATCTAATAAGTTGCCACAGAGTGCGGCGCAGAACGCTTGCAACAAATGACGTGTCATTAAGAGCGATAACGCCCCATTTTGTGGCAGCTACATATAAGCCAGGCTGCTACGCTGCCACGCTGCCACGCTGCCAGGCTGCCCGACTTGCCACGCTCCACTCAACTAGCAGCTATGATTGATGCCAGCTTTTATGGCTAACGGAATGCGACAGGCAGCCAACTGGACAGCTGCATGTTGCAAGAACAACATCAGCAACAACATCCAGCAAGTGAAAGTTTTACCCCTACAGTCCAAAAACATATGCGTATGTACAGGTCTACCTATATATATATATATATATACATATATATACATATATATATATATATATATATAGCGGAAGCACCTAACGGCACATTCTAGCGCATTTCACAATGACAATTAGCAAAGAAGACGGCGACAGGAACTGTTCCTGCCACATCAACAGCTGCTGCTGCTGCTGCTGCTGCTGCTGCTGCTGCTACTGCTACTGCTACTGCTGCTGCTGCTGCTGCTGCCGCACGTGCCACAACTTTCACCGGCACTTAACGAATGGATGTATGTAAAAGGGTTGGCAGCCAACACTCTCATTTAGCTGATAGAAATCTTCCCCTGCTCATCGCGAATTCGGGTCACACACAAAAAAACACAAAAAAAAAGATAATAATAAAATAAAAGAAGTAGAAGAAAGAACAGTTAACAGGCGACAGACAGATATAGCAGTTGGGGTGCAACTCCCCTTCTCACTTCTCACTCCTGCCGTCTTCCTGACTGCCTCAAGTTGGAGACAACTGTCAACCAGCATTGTTAAATATAACTTCAGCTGCAGTTTCAAAGATTATAGCGTTGCCAGTGTTGCCAATATACTCGTATGTATAAATAGTAGCAGCAATAAAATACAAGTAAATTCAGCCAAAAATAAGCAGTCAAGTAAGAATGCTCCAGTCGAAGGAGCTCGACTTGGAGACAGTCTAAGTCCAAGCTTATAATAATACCTATTCATAACTCTTAATTTCGTAAATCACAAAATACAATTTACAGATGAACATTAGTACGTCAAGCTACCTACGATCTCGAGATATGTCTTTAAAATGTTGACTTCAATCGGAAATCGATTTGTATCGATATACGCCAAACGGCCATAGTTTTCGATCAAATGAAAAGAGTTGAAAGTCTTGAAAGGATTTAAAGCGGATCAGTTTTTGATAAAGTAATTCGAAAGAGAGTTTAAACCAAAGTATTGCAAAGGGCTGCGATCCATACAGAGGCAAATATAATGCTATATATATATATCTATTAGTCATTGGTCTCGGACTAGGTTCGTTGGCTCACCTAATATCATATCCAGGGTGGTTGGGGAGGTTGATGGATGTTTGGGGCTTCTTTTGGCTGCACTTGCACTTACCTGCAAATGGAATGAAAGAGTGGCAATTAGATAAAGATAAAGATTAAGATATAGATAAAGGTGCTGAATAGTAGTGCACATATGTACACACACACACACACACACACACACACAGAACAACCGATCAGAAAAGAACAAAGCGAATGCCGCCGTTCATTGTGTGAATGCTGAGAATAGATTGAAGGAGCTGGCTGAGAGAATGAATTGCATTGAATTGGTTGGGCCAACGATATTGCATAAGTGCGAACTGCAATTAAGCGCAATTCAGAGCGGGCTCAGAGTCAAGTGCGACTGCGAGTGCAACTGCCACAAGACGTGCAACTGCAACTGCAACTGCAGCAATCAGGCTTACAACAATGCCAACGCCAGGCTGCTGCTGCTGCTGTGAAAATTGATTAAACTCATTCATCAAATCAAATGTGTGGCAAGTTCAAATGAGAGGCAGCTGCAGCCAACTTGCAACTTACAGCCTGCAACTCGCACAACTGGCAACTTTGCAGCGATTGCCAATTACCTTGCCAAGCAAATCAATTGTTGCCTTAATCAAATAATAGACATTTCAGGGCCGCAGCCAAATAAACAAAGATCGCTCAACGACAACATATACCCTGTAATTATAGTTGTTGTTTGTTTTGTTTTCGTTTTCGTTATCGTTTTGTTTTACTAATGAATTGTTAAATTTCTCAGCATTAAATTGTTAAATCGTCATTTTAAATTTTATTTATTTATCGCCAAAAAATGCACTCTAAATAACTTGATTCAGTTTATTATTCAATAGGGTATATCAAATACAAAATAGTGCTAAATAATTTAATAAAAAACAAAAGCAAAAAAGCAACAAAAAAAACAGAAAAAAAACAAAAACAAACAACGCCAAATTCCATTAAAAACGACAACTTTCAAATGGCCAGTTGGCAATTTTTTGGACGTTGTTGCCAGAGAGAGAGAAAGGCAGCGACCAGGGCGTGGCCACAATTTACTTTATGCAGTTGCCAACAACAACAACAACAACAGCAACAACAATGCGTATGCTTGTCTGCCAATGCACTTGGGGGAAAAAAAAAGAGCGAAACAAAAAACGACAAACGAAAAAAACAGATATGATCCAATTCAATTTAAGCGCGTGTCGCATGCAAACGACAAAAACAGCAAATAGCAAATTTTTGTAGTAGTTGCAGCAGTTGTTGTTATTGCTGTTCTTGTTGTTGCTGTTGTTGCTGTTGTTGTTGTACAAATGCAATTACAACTAAACACACAGACACGAGGAGTTGACGCCACCGCCAACGACGAAAGCGCACTTTTTACTCCGCCCACTGTTCCCACACCCATATTTGCAATGACGACGCCGGCACGACGATGCAACAGCAACAACAACAACAATAACAGCAACGGCAACAACAACAACATTTAAAAGAGAGAGGTTACAACAACAGCCTACATTTACAATAATAATTAATGCAAGCCAAAGCCACAGATGCGCTTTAGTAATTCACTCAGCAAAATATCGCACTGAATATTAAAAAATCATCGTCATACTTTTGGTGCGAAGCGTAACTCATCCTATTATTCGGCAAGTGTATATGTCTAAAAGGCAGATTGTACCTTACTAATCAGGATTTTTAAGTAAATTTTACTAAAGTGTAGAAAAAATCGAAAGAAATATTATTTGCTAAAAACAACGGTTTGCAATTCTACTTCTCAGAAATATTTTTTATATTATTAGAAAAAATATATGTTGTTTTTTAAATAGAAAGAAATGAAAAATCCGCTCTAATTATAGGACATATATTTGCTATATCCAAAGAGCAAAACCTGTTCGTATTTTGCAGGTCGATTTTCAATTTAAAGCGATTTTTTGCCAGTGTAAATATGCTATATATAAATATATATACCTATATATACCTATACATATACAAATAATGGCTAAAATAAAAGTGTTTAGCTGTGCTTGGCAAACTTAAAGATGCAACTAAACAAAATTGAAAAAGCATAGTTCGAATAATATGAAATTTGTGATGACATCAAAGTTTCGCATGAATCTTCTTAATTCTACTGCCTTTGCCCTTGCCAGCTAACATGACTTTTCATGCCTTTCTCTTTGTCATGCCTCCTGTAGGCAATTGTAATTGAATCAAATTTATGAGTGTTGTTGTTCTTCTCTTGCTTTTTGTGATTTTGTGAGATGGGCGGGACTGAGGGAACTGGGCGACAAGCAAATGCGATTCACACCTGAGCAGTGTCTCTGCCTCAAATTGTTGCTTGTTGTTTTTTCGCTGTTTTTTTTTTTGTTTCTATGTATTTTTGTCTGTTTTGTCTCATTCGCATTCGCATTCGCATCTGTTGTCGTTGGCTGTCTGTCAGCGCTGACGTTGATGAAAAGCGTTGCGGTACTCGTGGGAAAATCAGCTTAGCGCTCCTCTGCTCCTCTTTTGCTCACCCCCCCAACCCACCCCTCCCTTTTTCGTGTTATTTGCCACGTTTGCGGTTAGGTGTGTGTGTGTGTGAGTGTGTTGCAGTTGTGTGTTGCTGCTTTTGGGCTTTGCCATTTTGTGTAGGCTGATGAAAAAGTTTCGCCGCAATTCGTTGCGCTGCATTAAGCAAAGCAGTGCAACAACAACAAAAACAACAAAAACAGCAACAACAGCAACAACAATAACAACAATTACAATCAACGTCGAAAATTGTTAGGCGAAAGCAATTCTTGTCGCACCTGGTTTGCCTTCAAAGATCGTTCACTCTCTCCCTCTCTCTCTCTCTCTCTCTCTCTCACTCTCTCACTCTCTGTGTGCGTTGCTCTCTCCTTCACTGCTTCCTATTGATGCCCGATCGTTTGGCATTTGTTCTTATCGGCAAAATACACGCAAACAATGCGCTATTCCACCTACCCCAACCACACCAGCACCCCTCACATACCCCGACGCCTACCAGGACAGGGCTTATCGGACGACGACGAGGTCGAAGTCGGCCTGCTGCTGGCATTTCTATATATGCATATATACGCATATGCATTTCTATTTCTATTTCTATTTTCCAATTTTATTTCTAGAGTTTTTGGGAACGGTCTCCAAAAAGAGACGACTTTGGTCCCAGGACATAAAATTATGAAAAAATATGTATCCTTCAAAATCTTTACTCTTAAATCTTAAAAAGAAACATTTAACAAATTCAAATGATTATATTTCTCAAATTGTTATTGATTTTGAGGTCTTTTGTTGGTTTTATTAAACACCAACTGAATTGGATTTTGGTTGGAAGAGGTTTCTGTGCCAGCCCCGATAATGTATATATATAAATTGCATTTCGTTTGTATTAAGATTGAGTTTGATAAGGACAAAGAGCAGCAACAAAAAAGCAAAAAGCAAAAAGCAAAAAAACAACAAACAATAAATTGCCAATTATTGCATTTGATGGCATTTCATGGCGCTGACAACGACAGCCAGTCTGCTAAATAACATAATCACTCTATGGAAATGATTAAGATGTTTATAGAAATGGAAATGTTTATATAAATAAGGGTCAGGCTTGTGGGCACATCAATCAATTATGCATCAATTAGAGACCATTAAAAACAGCTGCAGGACGAATCTCAGTTGTGAAAGTGTTTTCTGTTTTCTTCCCATACAAAATTAATTAATGATATTCAGGTTAAATATGAATAACTTGTGAATACATATGAAATATTTGCGGCATATTTCTCGATTGTGAGTTAATTCATGATTTTTATGAGCTCCCACAGTGCGTATGCTCAATAATGTGGCTATTTAATATAACGTATACGTCATATTTGCAATTATAGTTTTTACTTGACTCACCCTGTTTGCTTATGCAGCAGGCAGCGACACACACGATAAAGTTGTTGTAAAAAAATATTACAAATAAAAAGAACAACGATTATTTGCACAAATATTGAAGAATTCGTTGACGCTCTCTCGCTCTCTCGCTCTCCCTCTTACTCCTCTTTCACACACACACACTACTTCCTTTCTCTTTCTATTATATGAAAAACGTGGCGTTCATTTCTTGTGCACTGCACGAAAAAAAAATATTATATATATATATATATATATATATATATATATATATATATATATATTAATATATTTGTACATTAAATAAAATAAAAATAAAAAAAATAAAAAAATGGCTTTGCAATTACAGAACAACAACAACTGTAACAACAACAGAGCAGCAGGGCAACGGTAAACGTTTAATGGTTTACGGCAAACGCAAAATCGCAAAAATGGCACGGACTGCGTCCAAAGGAATTCACGCTTATGAACACGTAGACGCAATGCTGCAACCGCTGACGCTGACGCAGGCGCGACGCAGACGCAGACGTCACGGAGACGCAAGCGACACGTTACACGAGCCGCTAACCACTCCTCCTGCAAACGGCAGCAAACACGGACAGCAACAACAACAACAACAATGGGTAAGCGTGTAGCCTTGAGATCAGCGCAACGGAAAAAAGTACGTCAATTGTTGCTGTTATTGTTGCTGCTGTTGCTGCTGTTGCTGCTGTTGATGCTGCTGTTAATGTTGATGTTGATGTTTTGTTCCGAGTCGAGAACCCACTTAGAATGCAACGTCAACGACGGCGACGACGACGACGACGACGCACACACAAATAACTAACAGCGACTGTAGTAAAATGACAACTGAAACCGCAGGCGCATTGAAAACGAGTAACGACAACGGCGACGGCAACGGCGACGACGACGCCGACTGCGACGCAACTGCAATTGGCGCTGGCTGCGCTCAGAGCGTTGGCGTATGAAACGATTCTAACGCAGCCAACAGCGACGGCGTCTTTTTTTTCACAGCTGCTGCTGCTGCTGGCTTTTTTTCGCATTCTATTTTGCAAGCTTTTCACTTTTTGAGTGCGCCGCCTGCTGCCCGTGAGAGCATATTGTGTTTTGTGTACAAGGGAGTGAAAGAGAGAGAGAGAGAGAGAGAGAGAGAGGGCGATAGGGAGATATGCGGCACAGTGGTCGCTCGCTAAAATCACTTGTAAATTTTCAGATTAACGCATTGTTCTTAATTCATTTCATTTTTCGAAAAATAACTTGAAATTTGTCTTGTTTTTGGTTTTTTTTGTGTGAGTCCTTAATCAGTTTCATTCGTCGAAACAATACTCTAAGCACCGAAGCATACAGTATCTGTTTGCGAGCATTCACTGTACAGCGAATTCTTTTTTATTTATTTTACGTTTTTTGTGTGAGAGTGCGGAAATGCAGCGGGCGACGCAGCCGCGTGCAAGGCCAAAGGCGTGCGAAAGAGCCAGCGCACAGTGTGCGTGTGTATGTATGTAACGGTGTGTGTGCGTGTGTGTGTGTGTGTGTGTGTGTGTGTGTGTGTGTGTGTGTGTGTGTGTAACAAGTGTAACTGATCGCGTTAGGCGTGCGGCGAGCGAGAACTGCTCGCGTCGTATGCATAATCGCACACAGATTGCAGCTGCTGCCAGCCTGCCTGCTTGCCTGCCTAACTCTCAACTGTCAACTGTCAACCGTTAGCCGCCCCCCCACCACCTTCCCCTACCCCACGCCACTGTCGCTCTGCCCACACCGACTTACTCGGCCTGCGATCAGTCATCGGCGCACATTGCACACGCGTGCCCTTGAAAATTTGACCCAAACGCTGCAGTTGCAGCTGTAGTTGCCATGCTACAAGCCCTCCCCTCCTTCAGCGCCCCGCAACCTATCTGCCCCCTTTTCATGTTTGCTCGCAAACAAAAGAAAGTGCACAAATCGTTGAAATTCTTAAAAATAAAACACAAGATTCGCGTGCATGTGCGCAAGAAGCACAACACAATTTTTGGGGAAAACAGCAGAACGCCACGATTAACGCGAATGTGCGGCGCACAAATCAAATCTATTTGTTGCCATGACCAGCGTGTGTGTCTGTACGTGTGTGTGTGTGTGTATGTGAGTGAAAGCCAATGTCCAACAGTTTTCATTGCCAAACACAATTTTTATACAAATGTGGTGCGGTATTTATTTTGTTTGTTTTCTCGCCTTACTTTTGTTTCTTTTTTTATTCTTATTTTGTTCATTTTTTTTTTTTGGGGGGGGGGGGGTGGGGTTCTTTTTTTTTGCCTTGCTATTTTTTGCTTAGTTGCGCAAAAGAAAACAAATGCAAAAGAATCAAAAACCCAAAATAATGTCAGGCAGCATCAAAAGACGCGCGACTGCAGCACAATAGACGAAAGATCTATGTGGGAGCGACAGAGAGAGAGAGGGAGAGAGGGCAGAGTGCAAGAGTGGAGACTGCAATCTCTCCACTTTCAGATGTACACACACACCCACACACACACACACATCTATTTACATTTGTATGTATTTTGTGACGTTTGCGGGAAGTGCGCAAATGAATAGAATCGCATGAAGACCAAAAGGGAATTGAGTTTCATTTACACTACGATTACAATATTAAATATTCCGCTTATAGTATAATTTTTAATAATGTTCTTATCAACTATTACTATTAATTTAATTTATCATATTATTTATATTTTTTATTGTATGCATTTTTTATCTGAAGTGTCTGACACATATTTTTATTATTATTTTTTGTAATTGAATTTATTTACCTAATATTTTGAATTGTAGGGTGAAATATGAAATTTCTATGCGACGATCGCGAAAGCAATTCAAAAGTGCAATGCCAAACTATTCAACATCTCTACACACATACACACACACACACACACACACACAGAGTACATAGTTTTATGTGCGCACTCTGCCAAAGTCGCGCCAATTGCAAACTATTCAAGGTCGTGCGGCGAATGCACCTATCCCAGCAACAACAACAGCAAGAATAATATATAACAACAACAATACAGTTCCGCCCGCATACGCAAAATGTTTGAGTGTTCTTCAAATTGCAAACAAGTATTCAAAACAACAACAATAACAACAAATACAATTTGCGCTCGTAAATTGCAAAAGCGTCGCTGTCGCTGCCACTGCCGCTGCCAACAGCAAATGAATTTCACTGTCAAGGTCGAGAAGCGTTGCGTCGTCGCTCGTTTCGATGCGCAACGCAATGCGATCGCTGCAGCACTCGCATTCGCAGTCGCAGAAAGAGAGCGCGAAAGATAGGAGAGAGAGGAGAGCGAGAGGAGAGCGTGTTCGGTGGCGCGTGTGGGCGCGAGCGCATTCGGCATTGACGGAAACGACGCGCAGCTTATGTAAGCGCAGCGCATGTTGACCACCACTGAGTGGAGGGGGTGCGCGGGCAGCAAGCATTCAAATGCATACGCATGACGTCGCTACCTCTGCTGCTGCTGTCTCTCTCTCTCTCCCTCGCTCTGCTTCTCTGCTCTGGCTCAGCACGCAGCATTTCCTGCAGTTTGTCGCTGCGCATTTTTCATATCGTTCTTGGTTTTGCTTGTTGTCGTTGTTTCGTGCTATTTCGCATGTTTTTCTATCGCCGCAATTGTTTTTCTCAAGTTCGCGGCACTTGTGCAATTTGTCAGACCGCATCCTTACCCCTCTCCCCCTCCCACTCTCAACCAACTCACCTCAACATCTACATCCCACTCCCCCCAACGGAATGCGTAATAATTCACAAATTGCAGCGGGCGGTAAACAAAAACAGCCATAAATCAAATGTGGAGCGTGCAAACCGAACTAGCCGAGACTCATGGACGCCACGCCCTGCACATCCTCACAAGTCGCCCACCTCAACCCACCCGCAACACCCCCGAAAATGCACACATAATTTGACATAAGCGATGTTAAAGTTCAACCGCAAAACAACATCAAAGGCAACGCCAAAATCATCAGCTGATGATGCCTGGCAATGATTGACTCGACTCAGCCAAACTCGCAACTGCTGCTCGACTTGACGACGACGATGCGACGGCGGCGATAATGTCAAAGGCAGTGGCGGACACCCGAGCACCCGAACACACCCGAACGCCCGAACAACTCTTCGGCGGCTCCCAGCACACGGTCGCTTAATCATGTTCAAGAAAGCAACAGAAAATAAAAAAACGAAAAAAATATAAATAAAGTGCAGCAGCATCGTCGTCGTCGAATGCAGTCTGCCTGTCAAAGCTGCGATTAATCTCACTCACGGAGAGCGACCGAATGCGGAGCGAGAAAGAGAGAGAGAGAGAGAGAGAGAGAAAGAGCGAGCGCAGCCTCAGCACAGTGGCCAACAGTTCAATGGGAATGCAATGAAAATGAAAATATATCGAAATCATCTAAATGCAACTAAAAATGTGATAAAATCAATATTATTTTACGTATGTGGAATGTGTATTTATTGTGCACATGTGCAGCTGATGAATGTGGATATGTAAATTAAATATGTAAATAAAAACAATACGATTTATTATCGATTTCCATTTCGAGTGTGGAACACTTCGACTGAGGAATTTTGTTCAGACCTATTTAATTGTACATGTGTAGTCATATAACTAGATCAATTTTCAGGCTATACACAATCTACATACGAGTATATCATCTGCTGGGGCTAATTACCGAATGGAATTTGCAGGCGAGCTTATAGCGTAGTGGCCACTGTGGCAGCAGCATTCATAATTGAGATATGAACTTGGTAATATTTCATAAAAGCCTGGTCCGAACTAGAGAGTCTGGCCAACTGGGGAACTGGGAAACTAGCTGGCTGAGTGCTGATCGCGGCTTGTTCGTCTAGAAATAACTTAATTGTCACTCAATTACTCAGTTTTCAGCTAAAAGCATTCATTGCTCTGGCTTAACGTCAGAGCCGAACGCCCACTGAGGCACAGAGCGGAGCTAAAAAAAACAAAGCTTAAGAAACTGGACAATTGGACAACTGGAGAAGTGGGAAACCGGCGACTGGCGACTGGCGACTGGACGCACGTTGACTCTGCTCCTTGGCTAGGCGTGAATAATAGGCGAGAGCCGAAGAGCTGTGGCCTGAATGAAAATTGATGAGTTGCGACAGTTTTTGGCCAAAGGGCAAAGCGGCTAAAAGAACCCACAACAAAAAAAATAAATATATATATATATATATATATATATATATATGTTTATATACATATGTATTATATACATAAGAATAAAATGAAGCAAAATAAAAAATGAGTTTAAAACTGGGCACGGCTCAGCAGAGAATAGCAACGAAACAACAAATACAACAACAACAACAAAAAAGGGAAAAATAAAACGTTTGTCATGCCTTTCAGTTCCAGGCTGGAGAGTGGCGAATCCTCGGGCTGCATTCGGGGATTGCCAACTCAATGCAACCATCAATCAAATTTACTTCTTTGCCACATTGTAAATGTGTATATATTTATCTAAAAATATATATACATATATATATATATACACATATACATGTATACATATATAAGTGTGGGTGTTGTGTGAGGTCGCTGCAAAGTTCAAATCAAATTCGCCATTTGGCGAGGCGATGTTTTGATTGACGCCTCAATCGAAGTGACTTGATTGAAGCTCTTAAGTGGAAAGTCTGATCGATTTTTGTTCAGTTGCTATTCGAAAAGAAGTTCGCTTTCTGCATGCACGAATGCTAATGAGCTCTATTAAGGTGTGAGCTGTATTAAATGATTGATTTATTATATATGCATTTGATATGTATGTTAAAGCAGACAATAACTTATTCAAAGAGTTTTCACACCGATGGAAGTTGTTTAACTTTCAATTACTAGCTTTTAACACTTGATTGAATCTAGACACATTATGTTTGATTGATTATTGATTATTTTATATTATAGAGTTCATTTTGTTGGCGTTTCTTGTCCATTTAAATGCTTGAAGCTATTTATTTATTATTGTTATATTCTCTATGCATAGTAAACTTACAACATGATTAATTTGATATGTGAGTGATGCATGTTTGATGACATCTTTTCAACCTTTTGCTGTCAGTTTATCAGTCGTTGCTCTGTGCTCTGTTGCCTTACATCATGATTGATAACAAGCATTTGATTGACTTGTGGCTTGACTGACGCAATTTATTGCACTGGACTGCTAACGCTTTTTTTATGTTTGCCACTTATACAACACTTACATCATGATTGATGCGATTCACTTAAAGAACCGCTCTCAGTTTTTCCAATTGTTAACTTTACCCACCCATCCCGCCCACTGTTCGACTCCTGCCACACAGTTCCACACGGTTCACATGGGCTCCGCACCACATAAATCCTAATCAAAACTGTGCGCAAACAAGCTACAACAACAGCAACAACAACAGCAAGAAGAAGAAGACAGAAATAACAACAACAACGCCACATGAATGGAGGCTCCCAGGGCTTTAGATGGAGCTGAATGCGATGAGCGTGCATCTATAAATCCATTAATGCCATTTACCGCATAAACATAAAGAAAACGCTGCAGAAATTCCCGGCTCCACGAGGCTCCATGAGGCATCAACACTCTCGACCCAAAGATGCCAAGGGGCACAAAGGGGCACAGACGCATCCCGAGCATTGCAATTGCTCCATAAAGTAAAACTAAATTGCTCAATAATTTTGTCCACATTTGATTATGTCTTTTGGCCAAGACGTTCTCTCTCCTCTCTCTCTCTCTCTCTCTCTCTCTCTCTCTCTCTCTCTCTCTCTCTCTCTCTGCCTATCCCTCTCCCTTTGTCTCTGCCTCAGCCTCTGCCTCTCCCTCTATCTATCTCTAACACTGTCTGGCTTTCAACTTCGACTTCTCCGACTCCGACTCCGACTCCGGCTCAGAGTCAGCGGGTGGAAGGGGCGGTTGAGCGGCTTGGAGCCCTGCGAATTGCAGTCACGATTGTGCCTGCGAATGGAGCCCACAAATTCAAAACCCATAAAGACATCAAAGCAGCAACGCGTGTAACAATTTGCCAGCCAACAACAACAACAGCAGCAACCACAACAACAACCAACATAGCGACAACAACAACAACAATGAGAACAACAAATCCATGTTGAACTGAACTGGCAAACGCAACAAAACGCAAATTAACAACGGCAACACACAACATCAGACAAAAGAGGGTTGAGGGGCAAGGGGGCTAGGGGGCGTAGGGTTGCAACTCTCGCTCAACAGAAGACAAAGGCGTTGTAGGAGTAGAAGTAGTAGTAGTAGTCGTAGTCGTAGTAGTTGCAGCAGTCGTAGTAGTTGTCGTAGTAGTTGTACTCAATTGTGGCAGAGGGAGTGCAAGAAGGGGCAGATGCAGACAGGTCGGGTCGTGGAGCAGGAGCCTGTGACGACGGCAACGAAGGCGACCTGACCGGGCATCCACATCCACATCCGCAAAAGCAGCAGCAGCAGCAGCAGCAGCAGCAACAGCAGCAGTAACAATAAAAGCTGCCTGTAAATACCCTTTACAATTTAGAAACTTAAGTTAAGCTTATAATTTAAGAAGATTAATTCAAGTGGCCAAATTAACTAAAAGTTGACGAAATGAATATAAAGTATATAAATATCAACAAGCTGGCAATTATGTAGAAATTAATCAAAGACCATTATGGACCAGATGAGAACAAGAAGAGAGTATCTTACAATGATAAATAGAATGTAGGAAAGGCCAAACTAAGCTATTTCTGGAAGTAGAAGTAGAAGTAGAAGGAGAAACAACAGCGCCGAAAGCTGTGATCAATATCAATAGATATGATAGAAAGGGCATTTGCATAAGCAATCGATCGATGGATCGATGGATCGATGGGTCGATCGAGTGGGGGAACCTGAAGCGAAAAACGTAGACAACATATTCGGAATGTTGTGTTCCCATAATTTGTGATAAGCTGGGAGAGGAGAGCCCACCCACACCCCGAACGAACGATCGTTCGATCTGTGGATGGATGAATGAATCAATGGATGTATGGATGGATGGTCGGTTGGATGGTTGCATGGACGGTTGATGGCGCCTTGTGTGCCGCCGGGGCACGATCAATGCGGCAGCTGAAATGCTCATTAAAAATGTAGAAAGCTCAGAGAGTTTGCGGCTCTCTCAGCTGGGATTGCGCTGTCAGCGCTAATCGCACGATCTTAATTTACAGCAACAATCACAGCAACAACAGCAGCAGCAGCTCCAGCAACAACAACAGCAACAACAACAAAGCAGGACGACTACTGGCAACAACAACAACAAAACTGAGAGATCGGCGATCGCAAACGATCTAAGACTTGGCCAATTTGGCGAACGCAACTTTCGCTTTTGGCTGTTGCTAACGATCGTCAATCGACAGCAATTTATTATTATGCAGCGTTTGTTAGTTCGCATTTTAATTCAATTAAAAATCGGTTAGAGATCATGGTAATTATGCCACACATAAATATGTATATCAGCCTCGCCAAGCAGGAAGTCACCAACAACCACAGCAACCAATCACCAACGGTTCCCAACACAAACGAGCAACCACCGATCATGTCCTAGATAATCACTTACATTTATTTCTCATGCTTAAAACTTTGATCTTGCGATAAGAAACAAAAAAAAAACAAAAAAAAAATAAAAATAATAACTATTGCTGGCTGTTATTAGATGTTGTAGCAATTAAATTTCGCATAACCAGCGACCAATCATCGTCGGTGCTGAAAGCAGCCAGCTCAAAATTGTGCATTTAAGCAGACTACAATTGATTTCTCGATTTCTTTTTGTGCGATATCCTTAAGCGTTTCAAATGCTGCTAAGAATGCATTTGCAGAAGATATTCCAATTTTTTGCTATAGACTAACTAACCGAATCAACCATCAACTGGCCAACAACTCTATTCCCCTTCTCTCTGTCTCTCTCTCTCTCTCTCTCTCTCTCTCCCTCTCTCTCTCTCTCCCTCTCTCTCTCTCTCTGTCTCTCTCAGTCTCTCGCACACAGACACTCGCGCACTTGGACAAGACATGACAAAACGTTGGCAAAATCGCATAAAAATGTTAAATGTTAAATGTTGTATGTTGTTTGCATTTGGAGGACGACAAGCAGCAACAGCAACAACAACCAATGTTCGCGTTTTGAATGACAAGAACAACAATAACAACAACAATAACAGCAACAACAACAAGAACGCGTGGGCGCACAATAGAGTTGTCGTTGTCCTCGTTGTTGTTGTTGTTGCTGTTATTATTGCTGCTGCTGCTGTTGTTGTTTGAGTTGTGCCGCTGCGTTTTTTGACATTTTGTAACACGCGCCTGCCAAGCGGCATAAAAATTGACATATTATAATGTCATTGGCGTCCCCGATTTGCGCCACTGCGTCGACTGCCACAATTCGTCAATTCGCGGGCGGCCTGCGTGGGTGGGCGGTCTGTCTGTCTGTCGGCCGGTCTCCACAAGAGAGTTATGCGCCCAGAGTTGCCACAGTTGTCGCTATTGTTGCTGTTCGTTTTGTTTGTTTTGACAGGCAACGCACTTCAGCCTCAACTGTCGCTTCTATTTTCCTTACATTTTTCTTGCTGTTTTTCTTTTTGCCTCTTTTTTACATGTTCATTTCTTTGGTTTTTCATCGAGCGTCGCGTCGCGTCGCGTCGCGTCTAGTCAAGACACGAACCGCAATCCAAATCCAAATCGCAGTCGCAGTCTTTTGTCTGTTGTCTGTTGTTTGTTTGTTTGTTTTTTTTTTTTGTGTGCTGCTTTTGCCAATACACAACACTCTTATCAGATTGTTGCAATATTTTCCTGTTGCTCTGTGTTGTTCATGTTGCTGTTGTTGTTGTTGTTGTTGTTGTTGCTGCAGCCCGCACTCGAGCCGAGCTGCAAGAAATAGATCTTTATCAAGTCTTTGACTCGGGCTTTGGTAACAGCAACAACAACAACAACATGCTTAGAAACTGCACCAGCAACAACAACAACAACCACAAACAAACATGTAATGAAAATTATGACAAGCCAACAACAACAAAATAGTAAGAAAAAAAAGTATTCTTGTAATATGAAAAATTATAATTCAATGGAAAATTGCGCCCACACACGCATATCGCACACACACACACACAGAGATGCCAGAGCAACAATTGTTGCTGTTATTTGGCCCATTGGCTTATCGTGAGCGGAAAGCGTTGTCGTTGTCGCTGTTGCTGTTGCTGTTGTTGCTGTTGCTGTTGCTTACTCAGTTATGCTCAAATGTTGTTGGCAGTGTTCAATTGTCAATTGTTTCATTGTTTGATTTACTTTTTTGAAATTGCACTCTGCAACTGGGCGCCAAATCATTGCAGCACTTTGCATCCTGCAAAAATTAGCGCAACACAAAAAAAGAAAAGAAAGAAATTGAACAAGATCCATCAATCAGCGTGCAATGGATGAGGAAATTTCCATCGATCGATAAGTCGCTGGTTGCGAGAACCGAATGTCAAGATCAGACTGTCCAGATAAGAAAGAAAGAGAGAGAGAGAGAGAGAGAGCGAGAGAGAGAGAGAAAGACAGAGAGGGAAGATATCTGAATTTGGAACAAAGTCTGAGCACAGCTGGTGATTGAATCGGAAAGCATTTAACATTGAGGTTATAATCCAAATGCGTGTTCCAAACTCGATCGATCTGTGGACAGATCTTTAGTTGATCTTGGTAGAGAATCTGATGCAAGCACTTCAATTTGTTGCATTCGTTGCAATATTGTGTGGCAGTTGCTGATCTCTTAACCCGTTTTCAATACTTAAAGTTCTCAAAATAATTTCAGTTCACAAAACCCAGTAATTCATGTACAACTTGTATTTTTACATTCCCATTGAGAAAGGGAAAGTGAAAAGATTGTAGAGTTTGAAGTACAGTGAAATAGAACTAAAGTGAAATGATAATCAAAGGAAAATGCATATCTAAGAAGGCAAGACGAGTGGCAGTTCTGGCCAACTACTACTTGGCCCAATGATCTTTTGCGGCTTTTCAGCCAATCTATGCCATGCTAAATTAGCATATCAGTTGGCTAGCAAAGAAACAAGAGGAAGAAGAAGAAGAAGAAGAAGAAGAAGAAAACTAGCAACCAACAACAACCAGCAAAGGAATTACAAATTGCAGCAACCGTTAGGCGAATGCGTTTCCCATGTGCAGCATGTGTGTATTTTCAACCAGTGACAACAGCAACAACAACAACAACAACAACATTGGCATTGTGATTTTTGTTGTTGCTGTTGCTGTTGCTGTTGCCTTTGTCGTTTATCACGCATCGCTGTCAAAGTGTCACTTTAGCTTAACGTTGGTGTAACGCCAAAAGATATCACAGACAATTTCAGTCGTCTTCAAGCCGCAGCAGCAGCAGCAACAGTTGGCCAAGTGGGAAAGCGGCGGCTGCGCACGCGTAATAACGCATAATGTGCCAACAACAACAACAACAGCAGCAACACAAAATCACGTTAATGACAGCGACGACGTGCCTTGAGGACTGGGGCCCCAGCAACTCGCAGCTTGGCTCTCAGTTTTAGCCACGTGATTGCCAGTTGTTGGCAATCCGCAGGCGGCGGCGGCCAACAGTCGCTGCAGGCTGCAGAGTCGAGCAGCGAAGAGAGAAAAAGATACTGCAACAACAACAGCAACCATAACAACAACAACAGAGACAACAACGACAAATAAAGGAAGGCAACCAGGCAGGCAACCAAAGCCAACTGCTGTTTTGTCACATCATTATCAGTTGGCCAACGTGTGTGTGAGTGTGTGAGTGTGTGTGTGTGTGTGTTGGCCTGGTGAGCAGAATTGGTGGCATTATTGACATGACGAACATGGCAGGTGTGAAGGAATTCGCCACTAAATCATGTTGTGCGGTCCATTTTGATTGGACGACACTGTCGGCGGCGATTGTTGTCTTAATAAAGTCATCTAGCGGTTAACATTTTACAGTCACGCAACACTGTGCAACAAGTTGCATTTCACTTAACCCCTAAACTAGACTGAGGTAAAATATATTAGAAATGTATTTGAAATTATATGCCAAATCAAAAATTTAGTCGCAGATTTGAAATTGATCATTTGCTGAGATTATCCGAAAGAATTCCGATAGCTGTTGCAACTGCATCTTTGTATAAATGGCACATTTGTGTAGCAGAGTGTTTTGGCTAAAGCAGTGGAGGGAATTGAAACGTTTAGTGGCCACGATGAAATTGAAGTTTGAGTTGCAGTGGAAGTTGAAGTCGAAGTCGAAGTCGAAGTCTGATGAAGTCCCCGTGCTGGCCACAAGCAAACAAAACCAAAAACAAACAAAAAAAGTGTGTGCCTTGTGCTTGTTGCATGAATAATTCATAACAATAAAAGACAGCGACAGCAACAGCAACAGCAACAGGAACAGCAACAACAACTGCAAACAGCAAACAGCTGAAAGCAAAAAGGCAACATGAAAGCTGGTCCAGTTATTAACTGGCATTGTGCACAAAAAAGTGAAAGCTCATAAGGCAATCAGTCAAAACGTCATCAATAGAATTAAGTAATCAACTCGCAGAGCCGCAAAACTGACCACACACAACACACACAGCCAGCCAGCCAGCCAGGCAGTTGCAACCAGCAGCAGCAGTAGTAATATTGCAGACAATAGGCAGCTGGCAAGCAAAAAAAAAAAAACCCAACAACAACAGCAGCAACTAAAAACAAGAGCTTCGCATTGATTGTGGTCAAAAAGGAGTTGTCGAGAACAAAAGGGCGAGTGGCAGGACCACCAGCAAAAAGAGTAGCCAAGAACAACCAGCAGCAGCAGCAGCAGCAGCAGCAGCAGCAGCAACAACAGACGGAAAAAACAGCAGTTGGCACTTTTTTTCTTCACTTATTTCCAGCCTTTGCTGTTGTTGTTGTTGTTCTTTTTTTTGGCAAGTTGTTTGGCCTGGCCTGGACACAGTTCTGTGGTTGTGGCCAGTTAACAGCGATGCACGAGAGAGAAAACGAATGTCGATAAAGATAAGCAGCCAAGCAGCCAAGCAGCCATGCCAGCCAAGCAGCCAGCAACAAGCAACACAACATGTTAATTTGGCCAACTGCCTGCGCGTATCAAAGACCAACCAGGGAAGAGCTCTCAACTCAACTCAGCTCAACTCAAAACTGCAAAACAAACCAAAAAATTAGAGATCAACTAAAAATATAAAGTTTTTCTTTTATGCGTGACCTCGTGGCACGTTCCAGCTGCTGCTGCTGCTGTTGCATGTTGCCGTTGAACTTTTTCAATAAATCCCAATAAATCGAATATTTATCTGACTTATTTCAATTGGCAAATACTAAATAAACATGGTAAGCGCTGCAAACAAGGCTAATCAAGATGGGTAACTTTTATTGCAATGCCAATTTGAAATTAAAAATTGAATTGCATCAAAGTGCAACTCAAGAGCAACTCATAAACCAGGAATTGCTGCACATTATAGTGATCAAGCAACTGAACAGTATTACAACAATAATAATAGTAATAATAATAATAATAAATACACAAAAGGATGCATAAGGGAGGCGTGTGGTAAATGAAGTGAAGCATTGACTTTGAACGGGATTCGGTTTTAAATACCAGTAGCAATAATAACTTGGCTAGTTGAAGCAATCTGCTTCATGTTTCAGTGTCTTGCCAGCATTGAAAAGAAGTCAAATCTCGATGCCAAATGCCACCAAAAACTAGGCATAATCAGTCGCGAACGAGGCATCCTCAAAGCATCCTCTGATGGCCAGCAGAAGATGCAGTATCTATGGGAAACATGCTCGGAGGACAGGCTCAGAAGGAGGCGCAACAGATCAAACTAGGTTGCCCCTCATTGACCATAACACACTCGTTTCAATTGTCAAAGCTAACTTTGCTCAAATAAATATTTACGAAATATGTTATACGAGGTGTGTTCAAAAATTATCGCGAATTTTGTGTTTTTTCAGATATTATTTATTTATTCATGAATATCTATTTTGTCCCCTTCAAAATAATCCCCATGAGACATTATACACTTGTGCCAACGGTTTTTCCAATCTTCGAAGCACTTCAAAAAATCATTCTTTTTTATCTTGTTCAGCTCCTCCTTCGATCCCGTCTTTATCTCCTCAAGCGTAGCGTAACGTCGTCCTTTCATGGGCCTCTTCAGTTTAGGGAACAAGAAAAAGTCACAGGGGGCCAGATCTGGGGAATACGGTGGCTGCGGCATCATTAGTGTGTTGTTTTTGGCCAAAAAGTCGCGCACAAGCAACGATGTGTGAGCAGGGGCGTTATCGTGGTGCAAAAGCCAATTTTTGATACAGGTTCTTTGATCCATTTTTTTGAATAGGTAAAAATCGAAGACGATCCAAAACACGTGCAAGCAAAGCAGCTGTCAACAATTAAGTGAACATTCAAAATGGCCGAGCTTGTCGGCATAAGTGAGAGACATGAGTACCAACATAACACTACAAAAAAATCGAAATTCGATTATACGTAACCCGCGAAAATTCAAAATTCGCGATACTTTTTGAACACACCTCGTATATATTTGTATTCTTATTTAAGAGCTGTGCCACATAGACGGCAGTTATTTGTTGAGTTATTTTCACAGAGCTACCACTAGTGGATATCTGCTGCGGATATCTGCTTTGAAAATTGAAAACTGGCCTGCAACCTTCTCATGCTCCACTTTGGTTTGCTTATCTGTCGGCTCTGTGAGATTATAAATAGATTCAGCATTAAAATTATCCAACTTCAAAGCAGAAACCCTTTTACATTTTTCATTTTTAATTTTTCATTTTTCATTTTGCAAGAACAACAACAAAAAAACAAAAAGACTAAGAACTAAGACAAGAACAAGAACAAGAACAAGAACAAGAACAGGAACAAGCAGAAGAGGAAGAGCAACAATAGATTTTTGACGTCTGGAAATTGTGCAGAGTGCAATTTGCAGTGGCCTCCAAGTTCAACTAACATTAAAAATGAAAAGTAGAAGTAGACGCAGTCGCAGTCGCAGTCGCAACCAAAGCTACCACAGCCAAAAGATGCAGCTGAAGACGCGGCTCGAAAGATGTGGCAGTGGCAACAGCAGCAGCAGCAGCAGCAGCAGCAACAGCAGCAGCTACCCAAAGGAATGCGGCGGCAAATAAAATTGGCAAGAGAAGAGGCCAGTAAAGAAACTTGGCTAGAACAGGCATTGCCAAGACAATTCGAGTTGCGTGATTTGCGTGAGCGTCGTGCGTTGACTGACTGACAAACGGACAAACTGACAAACTGACGAACTGAAGAGACTTGCAACTGGTAAACTGCAGTCTTCTTCTCTATGTTGCGGGAGTTTTTCCAGCTGCACTAAACCAAATTACTATACACACACACACACACACACACACACACACACACACACACATAGAAAAGAGCATAGATGCAGTTGCAGTTGCAGCTGAATCCGCAGTCAGCAGTCAGCAGTTAAAGTCAGTTGGCAGTTTGCAGTTTGGAGTTTGGAGTTGCAGTTGGGTACTTGGTACAACACACCAACACAATTGAAATTCCTTTGGCGCAGAAATTGCATTTCACGCTGAAAATGCGTGCTCTGCGTGCAGCAGCCTAAAGTGCAACGATAGCAACAACAGCAACAGCAACAGCAGCAGCAACAGGAACCAAGCAATTATGTACAAAGTGCAAGTCGTTTTCAACATACTCTCCTCAATAGTTGAGCTATTATAATACACACGAAAATGTTCTCTTCTCTCTCGAGAATATTGGTTGATAATATTTGTACTGTATTTAATAATAAATAGAAACTCATCAACATTTTGTGGCAACGCAATTCAATAACTTGCAAATATTTGCTAATCTAAAGTTCGTTTTTAACTTGAACTTGAACTGCTCATTGCTCATTGCTCATTGCTCATTGCGCATTGCTCATTGCTGATTGCTGTTGCTGATGTTGCAAATGCAATGTGTTAGCTGGGGGGACTCGTGGCATAAAAGGAAGTTCAGTGAAACGCACAAAACTTTATGGGATCAGAGCTGACTGGCAAACTTTATGACATAGTGATGTTAATCTCAGCTCTGGCGGCTCTGCCACAGTCAGCAGTCGGAGTCGGAGTTGGAGACGGCAGTCAACAGTTGGCAGTTGAAGTCGACTCCAGTCGATGTTGCAGTTAGAGTCGCAGTCAGTAGGAGGCTGCCAAGTAGCATTCAGGGCAAAAGTGTAGGTGCGCGCCTGCGCAAGCCGCTGGGTGGCTCTGTTGCTGTTGCTGTTGCAGCAACATGTTGCCGTTGCGATTGTGGGACGCAATTCCGTCATGCCACAAAATGCCCAAAGCACAACACTTGCCACGCTTAAAGCGGCGGCTGCTGCTGCTGCTGTCTGCTGCTGCTGTTGTTGCATCCTTCGCTTTGTAGTCACGTCTTTGGGCTGCTTCCCATTCAGCTATTAGCTGGCATTTTGCGTGAATCGAATTTAATTTAGAAATACAAAATAGAAAGAAAAAAAAGTAAGAAAAGCAACGCAGCAAAGATTTTGTGGCTTGCCATCGAAAAACAAAAATAATTGCTGTCAATATTTGCCGCAGTGCAACTTTGTTGCTGTTGTCGGCTTGCAACTTTGTATTAATGCATCGCCTCTCCTGAGAGAGAGAGAGAGAGAGAGAGAGAGAGAGAGAGAGGGGAGAGTGGGGGAGTTGTCAAAGCAAATATTCGGTTTTGCTTGTTTTTTAGTTTGTTGATTTTTGACAAACGGCATGCGCAACTTTTTGGCCCCCATACGGAAAACAACAAGCAACCACAACAACAATAAGAACAACAATAACAGCAGCAGCAGCAGCAGCAGCTCATGAGACAGCAATTTTCGCAGACTCAAGAGTTGCAACTTGTAAGCCACATTCGTTAGCCAAGGAGGAGGAGGAGCGGACGGAGCAGACGGAGCAGACGCAGGATGAGGTGGATCTCTGGAGGAGTTCCCCCAAGTCTGAGTAAGGGCCTGTCAGGTCAACAATCTAATTACAAGTCGGCACACGCAGCTGTCGCCCCACAAAATCACTCGGCTGTTCTCTGAGCGGGCTAAAATGTTGTTTCGTGACTGGGCGCAGTTTTCATTTGGCCCTTTCCAGCACCAGTGTTCACCGCAAGCACGCACTTAACCACTAACAGCATTAAGCATCTGAAATTTGATTATTGTAACCCTATAATCAAAGAAAAGGATCTCAAATCAGTTTATATTTAATGTTTATAAAAAGCCTTATACAAAACAAAAGACTAGAAAATTAGAGAGAACAGTTGAATGTGTTGCATACCGATCTCACTTGAGAGGAACATTTAAGATTTAAGTATTCAGTATAATCCTGTGGAATACCAGCTGATCGCCCAATCAAATTGTGCTCTTTATACAAGCATTGAATACCATTTACTTCAGTCGAACTTCTGTTTCCTTGTATTATTTCCTCTTTAGACTTATAGAAACTTTTCTATTTCTTAGACATACTTTAAAGAATTGTGGATCGAGATGAAAAACAATATTGTCGCAGCTGTTTCCATAATAAGTATTTAATTTTTTTACAATATTTATATGCAATTAATAATCATTAGCCATATCGGAGCTGAGCTGAACTGAATTGAAATGGATATGAGAATTGGAAATTCCATTTTCATTAACCGAAAAATGCACATTGATTTACGCTCTTAATGCACTCACGTCAAACACCGGAAGTGGAGGGGCGCCAGGCGCCTGTGCGACGGGCGGGGTGAGAAATCCATTAATAAATAAAGGTCGCCGAAGCGTTGACAACACTCACCTGCAACGAGAAAGAGCGAGCGAGACAGAGAATGAATGAAAATAAAATGTGTGCAAAGGCAAAATATTGTTAAAAAAGAATTTCATTAAGTGCAAATGCTGCCAAGGGCCAGCAAAATGGCGGCCATTATGAAGCAGCACGCCCAAACACACACCCAAACACACACCCAAACACACACACACAGACACAGACACACACGCATACATATTATAATAATAATAGTGGAATAAATGTGGTTGCTGTTGCTGTTGTTGTTGCATGTTGCGTGTGTGTCAACTTTTGCACTTTTTGCGCAAATGCAAATAGTGTAAAATGTGAAATGTGAAGTGAAGCAGGTGACACACACACACACATACAGGGGGGTGTAGGTGTGTGCGTGTGTGGCTTGGTGTGTGTAGAGGTGGGGTGGTAGGCATGTGGATATATTTGAGCACACGAATGCGAGACCCCGAAACATAAAACGAAGCTGTCGCAGTCAACGCTTCAGCGATTCGCACTGAAATATAAATATATATATATATATATATATATACATATATATGCGATATGTGTGTGTGTGTGTGTGTGGCGCAACTTCAATGGCCGTTGCATTATCGCCGCAACGCAAATAGCAACAACAACAATAAGAGGAAGAAACAGCCACACGCCTACAATTGGCAAAGCGCCCAACAGCAACTGTCCAACCCCAAACAAAAAATGATATATATATATATATATCTACATATATATGCGTGTGTGTGTATTAAGTCTAGAAATATTCGAAATATTTGAGGTAGTAAGCCTGTAGCAGAGGTATTAAGGCGGAAGCGTGGTGAGTTGGGGGTGGATAGGAGCAGGCAACACAACACGCAAGGCAAACAACAGCAGCAGCAGCAGCAGCAGCAGAGCCTAGAAGAGGCGTGTGCTATGCCTGCGTGCGTGTGTGTGGTGTGTGTGTGTGTGTGTTTAAGTGTGTGTGTTTAAGTATGTGTAGGGTAGCTCAATTTCAAGTCAAGCAGCAGGCAAAGCCAACTGGACACACACAAAATGCAAGAAGAGTAAGAGTGAGTGAGAGTGAGGGAGAGAAAGAATGCTATTGCGAGCGAGAGGGAAACAGAGGGTGGGAGACTGAGTGAGAGAGAGTGAGAGCGAGAGCGAGTGAGAGAGAGGGAGGGAGAGAGAGAGAGAGTGAGTGAAAGCGAGGCTCTTTGGCTGAACGCATTAAATGCTCGGATGAGCGAGCGAGGCAGGAAGACAGGGGAGTCGGGGCAAACGAAGGGTCGCAATGCCTAAGCGGTAAGGGTTGTTCACACACACACACACCACACACACACACACACATACACATATGTGTGCAAACGAGATGGCATAGGTTAAACGAGCCTAGGTCGAGGCGCTGCCACTCAAGACAAACAAACAAAAGTGCGACAGAGTGAAAAGTGCAAAGACAACAACAACAACAACAATAACACACACACACACACAGACACACACACACACACACACCTCGAATGGTTTCCCAGTCTGCTGTGCCTAGTTTCATAGTTTCGTTTTTTTTTCGTCGAGGGTCGGCTGCCATTTTAGTTTTGCCACCATAAATAATGCAAACAACTATTTCGATATCAAAAATATATTCAGACAAATGAAAGCCAACCAAATAATAGCATAATAGATATGTGTGTGTGTGTGTGTGTGTGTGTGTGCAGGTGTGCAGGTGTGTAAAAAGCTATGAAGAAAGACCATAATTTATTATGTATTACATTGGGTAAACTAAAGCATTTGCATAGCTTTGTATAATGTGGAATAGCAATTAATAACTAAATAATATTGCATACTCGTATGCTATTGATTTTTAGCCTATTCACTAATTAAATTCAGATCAACTTTGCATAACAAAAAGTTGGCAAATCACAAACACAAATTGGTTTCAGTTTCCAAGACCATGTTTGGTGTTCAACTGTTGGCTTTGCCAATAGCCAATCGATTAAAATAAGTGTAAGATAATCTTGCCATTGTTTAATTTAAAATTTTTATCAATATGCAGAAATCATCATTGAATATCTGACATCGTTGCTGCTGCTGCCTGTTTTGTTTGGTTTTTCTTAAGCTACTTTGTACATCTGTATGGCAAAGAAGACTTGTAGGTATATAAAGAAAAGGGTACACCTCCTATATATATTAGAATAAAATAAAAATAACATTCTAATTATTGAACTGAGAGTGGGAAGACGTTGCATAATAGAACGTTTTATTGTCGAAGAATAACAAGTTGCTGCTGGTGACTCTTTTGAATATTTTCACAGACACTGTGATAAACAAGCAACAGTCGCTCGGAGCGGCTGTTAAGCGTCGCTCGAGTCGAGTCTAGACTCTAGACCCAATCAAAGACAAACTCTCTGTGATTACACACACTCGCTGTATAATTAAATAAAAACTGAGAGGAACAGCAGCAGCAGCAGCAGCAACTAGGAATCATTTTAAACGTTGGCTCCATGCATGCGTATGTGTGTGTATATATATTTATATATATATATATAGTATAGCGATCTGCACATGGGTGAGTAATGCCAGGTTATATAGCTGAGCGATACCACTTTGAAAGTTAACTATTTAACGCCGGGCTTCAATGCATCTTGCTGGCTTGTGTTTGTTGTCTTGTTGTTTTGTTGTTGTCTTTTTGGTGTCGTTGTTGTTTACACAAAATTTTGACTGCCCTCGGCACTTGTCTGCAGCACACCGCCCCTCCCTCCAGCCCAACAGCCCTGCCTTTGGCTTAAACACACAAAAAAAAATATTAAAAAATAAATAAATAATACAAATTGCTTGACACTGACATTGAATCTTGTTTTGTTTCATTTCGTTTGGTTTTGGTTTTGGTTTTGGGTTTGGCTTTGATTTCGTTTCGCATTGCTGACGGAACTCGCACTGCATTTGTATTGGTGTAGTGTGTGTATCTACGACACACATGTATATAAATATATATATATATATACATATATATATATGCATGCCTGAGTGTGTTTATTGTGTGCATGTTGCGCGCGCGAATTAAATTCAGCTTCAGTCTTGCGCCGCCTTCCTCAACTAGCTCTGCGACACCGCCTCTCTCTGTCTCTTTCCCACAACTTGTATTAAGCCACCCTGTTCTTTTTTTATGATTATTGTTGTTGTCGTTTCTCTCCATATTTCGTGTGTTAACCATTCTGCTGATTCGCTTTGCTTTTCTTTCTTTTGTTGTTGTTGTTGTTGTTGTTGCTGCTGATTTACCTTTGCGCGGCTGCATTCGCGCTGCGCACGCGCAAAACTTGTTAGAAGTTTTCTGTTCTATTCCTATATACAACAATACATATGACTCTCCGTCTGTGTGTGTGTGTGTGTGTGTATGCTTAAAGCGTAGATTGTTGAGTTATCGCACTGGGGGAGGGAATGTCAGAAAGTCGGGTAGCGGTCCGTTCATCGTTTGCCGCAAATCTTCAAGGTTAACAACGCTCGACAGCTCGAAACTGAAGTGTGTGCAGTTGCCAGTTGCCAGTTGCCAGTTGGCTATGGTTGGTTCTAATGGTTATACACACACACACATATATATATATATATATATACATATATATATGCACAGTGACGGGCAAAAGAATAGAGTTCAGCGCTTTGTTGTCGGAGATTTTCCCATAAGCCCAAGCTGATTAAGTTGCTGCAGTTGCTCAGCACGAAATCCTTAAAGCTTTTCACTTAGCGATCAATTTGTAATGAGATTAACAAGTTTTCAACAGCATTGTTTTTCATCTGATTCAATTGAAAACCTTTCAAAGGCACTTTAGTTGCCTAAGCAGTTAATTTGTTTGTTTTTCTTTCAGAGCTTCAGAAGGACTTGGCTGAGCTCCACTTTAATGTTCGGTGTGTTGGCAAAGGCTCTCATGCATCAAAATGGAATAAAGAAAATAAGAAAATGGCTTTAAGGAATACCAGAAATAAACCCCATCCCTGGCCGAATGTACAAAAATCAGTGCCTCATGTGAAATCAGTGAAAACCGACGAACTTTTGGGCTGTGACTTTGCAGCCCTGAATCCTGGTCTTCCGGCAAAAGATACTACTAATGCTCAAGCAGAAGCTTCGTGCAGTTTGTTTTCTATTAAAAAAAAAAGAAAACACATTTCAAAATGCATTTTCCATCATTTTCAAGTTGAAAAAGTTATGACAGATTGTTGTTTTGGTGTTATTTTTGCAGCCGCAGCTATATTTGACAACCTGTCGAGTAGTCAGAGCCCGATAGGGTAGCGGCAGTGGCAACATCTATATATATATATATATATATATATATATATACATATACATAGATAGTTGCATGCAGCTGTCATTGAATGAACAGTGAGATAAAGCAATTATGCATTGCGGATTCCTGCTGCTTGGCATGCCATCATTGCTGCACTTGTTCCTGCAACACTGCTGCCAAATCCGAATTAATTAATTTGTTAGTTTTTAGAAAATGTAACTAATTCCCTAACTGCATTGTTAAGCTGCTTAAGATTAATGGAGAATTTCTATGATATTTCTGATATTTCAATGATATTGAATCAAGTAGGCTTTGTTTGGATTTAAGGTTGTCACAGCTGCGTTTGTTTGTTTGTTTAGCCATAATTCATTTTATAAAAAGTGCTCGAAGCTGAAGCACACGTTTTATTTAACAATTTTCCAATTTAATTTCGAATATTTTTGGTCATTTCTCATTGGTCAAAATCATTGCATGTATTTTTTTTTTGCAAAAAATAAGAAATTCATTAAATATCGCAGTGAATCAAATTAATTATCAGAACAACAACCGCAACAACAGCAACAACAGCAACAATTGTGGCAACTACTTCTACCGAAATGCATACCAATGTGGATCTGCCACATGCGGCTGGGACGCCGGGTGAGAAGCGACTTGGACTGATCGCTGCCATGGCACACTTTAGGCCAAAAACAGCCACGCCCATTCAGTTCTACAACTATGTGAGGGAGTTTTGCATAATGCACGACTGCAGCATCGATGAGGCATTGGCGAGGACACCCGACACGTGGACGAAACTTGGCAAGGCGCAGAGGGAACTCTACAATTCGGTAAGTGTCTCCGACGACAAACAACTCCAAAACTCTTTCAAAACTGCTGCTGATCTAAAAAAAAAAAATATATATATATATATATATGACAGAAGATGCACGCAGCTCTGCCCATTCCAGTGCCGCGGCACCAAATCTATCGTGCCTTAAAAATGGAACGCGCCGGCCGCTGGAAGATCAGCGCGATGCCAGCGGCGAACGGTGCATCCACCATTTACTCAATGGAATCCTACGCGCCGCCCATCAAGCCAACCAAACGGCAAACACGGCTGCGTGCCCAGCAGCCACGCTTTGACAACCTGGCCGAATCTTCGCTATGGCCACCGACTCAGCCAAAGAAGTTGCAAGTGCAGCAGCAGCCAACCAGCCCAGCCAAAGGGTGTCTCAATGAAGTGATAAGTGGGCGGCAAAAGGTGCAAGTGAAGTCTTTGTGTGCAGCTGCAATTGTGGTCAAACAGCAGCAGCACCAGCAGCAGCAGATGCCGCTATTGAAAATGAAGGAGCAGAGCGTTGCGGAGCAGAGGCAGAAGCGAAAGAAGAAGAAGACGATGTCGCCGAGTGGTGCCTCCAAAACGGAGTGCAGACGAAAACATTCGAGTGGTAAGCGAAACAAGAAAAACTCCATTTGAATGAACCAAAAGCAACTTCTGCTGTCAACTTGCAACCAATTTGCTACTCGAAATATGTTTCAGTCCATGTCAGTCCATGTAACTAATATAGAACTGTCTCCAACTCTTTAAAAGCAGACTCTTTATTTTATTATTGATATGTATATATATATATATTTGATCAGATCGTCTTTCGATATTTAAATATCGCTTTAATCTGGAACAAAGTGGGAATTGCTTGCTGAAGATCGGTTCAGTTGGCGATCAAAACTTTGTCATTCGCAATCAGTTTGTTAGCCACTTTGAAAACTCTGCCAAAGTCTGCATGAAATCAACTCGAATATTTTGTTTCTTTGTGTCTATATAAAAAATAAAACAAACAAAATTTGGCAAACGTTTCGGGAGCAGGTAGCCAAAAAAAAACGAAAAACGCGTAGAAAACCGCAAAATGCTTTTTAGGCATTTTTTTTATTAGCTTCTGGGCCATAGAAACATCTGTATGTATACACATAAATACATATATATATATATATATATATATATATATATATAGAAACTATATGCCAGACATGTATTTACACACACACACACATGCATGGCTATGTATCTATGGCTGTACTTATGTATCTGTGCCACGATGTTCGCCAGCAGTTGATGAACCGTTATTCAGGCAACGCACACCATAGGCAATAAAACATTTGCGTTGCTGCTGTTGTTGTTGCTCCACAACAACAACATCAACAAAAAAGACAAAAAGATAAATGAAATCAGCAAAAACCCAGCAAAAAAAAAAACAAAAATCGCAAATAAAAAAAATTTAATTTCGTTCTTTTTTTTTTTGCGAATCGGCACGCAGTTGGCAGTTGAGCATTTGACCTAAATACACTGCCGCCTGCCAGTTGTTGCTGTTGTTGTTGTTGAAGTTCTCAATAGGCTAAACTTAACGCGCTTTTGTGCGTCGCCATAAAAGACACAAGAAAAAAATCAGAAAACGAAGGCAGCGAAATAAAATAAAATGGCAAATAAAAAGAATTCGCTGTTAGAAGTTGTTCTTGCTGCTGCCGCTGTCGCTGCCGCTGCTGCTGCTGCTGCTGCTAATTTCGCGAAAAGAAAGAATGAGAAAAAAATAATAATAATGCGAAAAAAGCGAATTCTATTCCGCGTTCGTCGGCGGCCGAAAAGCAGGCATGAAATGAACAACTGTACACAAAAAGCAAAAACTCACTGTCGACGCTGACGGCGACGTCAACGTCGGCTTCGACTGCGACAGCGCGTCACTTTGACTCTTGTTCTTTTGCTTCTGCTGCTGCTGCTCCGGCTGCTGCTTCTGCTTTGGTGCCTGCTAAATTTATAGCCACTTACGCATGACGCCAAAAAGCAGCTGACAAAAGCTCGCACACACACACACACCAACACACACACACACACAGCCATATGAAAGTTGACTGCGTTTGCGTTGCTTTTGACTTCTAACTGCTTTTATAAACAGGCAGCATAGACACACATATACACACACACACACACACACACACACACACACACACACACACACACAGGCGCTAACTAGGCGGCTAACTAAACTTAACTAGCGCCCTCTGCTCTGTGTTGCCAAGCTACAAAGGCGCAGCAGCAGTAAGCAGCGCCGATTACGCAATGCGTTCATTGCTTAACACACACACACACACACACACACATACACACACACACACACACTAGCGAAGAGGAGGAGCAGCAGCAGCAGCAACAACAGCGTTTTTGTTTCGTTTCCGTGATCGACGCGTTTGCAAAAAAAAAGAAGAAGAAGAAAAATAAACAGTAAAAAAAATTCGCAAATAGCAAAAGTTGCGTTGCGTGCGACCCAATTGGAAATTAGACACAAAAAGGCAGCCAGCGAGTGACAGAGGCGAACGAGGAACGAAAGAGCTTCTAGTGGCAGATGTAGTTGCCTCAAATGCCTAAGCACACCTCTGCTCTGTATATAGAATATATATATTTTTATAATACATTTTATTTTTTACTGATTTGGCTTGCAAAATTTGAATAACAATAGTAATCGTATGCTATAATTCTGTATATCGAAATGATACCATTTTCACCATGGCTTAGTTTAGCATTTGTCTTGTGTGCTCTTCTTCCTCTTCTGCCTTTTTGGTTTTTTTCTTTTTTAGAGCATTTGAGTTTTAAGAAGTCATTTATTTTGTGGGCTCTGCGAAGCGTTTGGCCTGTCATGTTGCCCAACCGAAAAGAGAAATTTTGCAGTCGGTTGTCGGTTGTGTCTGTCGCTGACCTTTGGCTTGACCGTGGGCGTGAGTTTTGCGAAAACAACAACAAAAAAAACCGACGAATGCCGAAACAAAAAATAGTTGCGAAAAATGTTTCTAGCGGGTTTGCCGGCCAGTTGAAATTCAATGCTATCTACGCACACACACACACACCAGCGCAATCTGCGCAAATTAGTTCAGTGGGTGCCTGTGTGGCTGCCTCTTGTTGTTGCTGTTGTTGCTGTTGTTGCTGTTGTTGCCAGCTGGCGCGGCGTCATTTAAATTTAGCAGCGAGCGCCGTCAGCTGGCAAAATTAAGCATTGAAAATCATAAAGAGAAACAACAACAGAAATTCGCACATATCTGTCCTTGACACACATTGCGTATACGCAATTTACGCAGCCCGCTCTTTGCGTGTGAGTGCGTGCGAATTAGCGGCCCGCCTCTGCGTGTGCGTGTGCGTGTGTGCGTGTGTGTATCTGTGTGACCTACTTACGTATCTGTCAGATACAGATAACAACATATGTTTTCAGCATTCGCATATGCGAAACTAGTCGTATCAGCAGCTGCTTTGCCTACTTCCCAATCTCTTTCACCACTCTCTCTCTCTCTCTCTCTCTCTTCTCTGTCTCTGTCTCTCTCTCTGTCTCTCTCTCTCTCTCTGGCAGCCGGAAGTGTGCCGCTTATGCGTTTGAGGAAGGTTGCAGGGGCATTTGGTTTGGCATCTCTATCGAACACTCGGCTGCATTATTGTCGTTGATTGATCGCATCGCCTTGCCGGCAGTTCAAAAGGTGCAACAACAGACAAATTGCATGAGTGCAACCAAAAAAGAAAATAAATAAAAAAAATAGAGAAACAAATCGTTTTGAATACTTGCATAATGGTCAATGCATTTTCGGGCAGCTGCTATTATGGCAAAATAAATGTGTGGCTAAAATGTTGGCCAAAGATCAGCGGACAGCCGTAGATCAGCTGGGTTAACAGCAACCCAAAGCAGCCAATGAATAATTACGCGTTAATCAAATCCGGCAATTAATTATAGACGAACCGAATTGTATGTGAAGTGGTTCACTGCTGGAACAGATCAATTCCCTCATGATTATATTTGAGCATCAACTGAGAAATCAACTGATTGTCCAAAGACAAGTCGAACTGCTTCATCGGAAATCTACTCATTATATAATCAGCTTTGAACTGTAAATATGATTTCTAATTGAATAGACTGGCATACCCTAAGATGCTACTAAAATAGATAATGATATATGTACATATATAAACCCAACGAGCAGATCTGGAAAGTTCGCTGCTGAGCTGCTGAGCAATAAATATTTCATGGGAAAGAATTCAGTTGATATTTACAAACATCAGGAAGTACGCAAAGCTTGCCACAACTTATCGAGACTATAGCTATATATATATATGCATATATAGAAGATGTACGTATGATACAGGTATATGTATACATCAATGTTACTCCTCGGATTTAAAATAATTAATATTATTGGGTTTGTTGCCGACAAATTAAAAGATTAGAAACTGGGCTATTTATGCATGTACAGAATATTCAAATGTATCCAATTGATGCATATCTCCATACATATGTACATTTGTACATACTCCTATGTACATATGTTTAGCTGTGGTATGTGGGATATTTAGTCGGCATATCAAATGCATTTCCAGTTAAGATTGCTTGCCTCGTTGCTGTTATTGTGTTGTTGCCTCTGCGTTTTATTGCTGTCTATTTTTATAATTATTATTTTTAATACATTTCCTCAATATGTACAAAATGTATGTATTTTTTCTTCGCTTTCTCTCTCTCTCTCTCTCTCTCTCTCTCTCATTTTTTATATCTTTCTAATGGCATGCAACGGGCACGCTGCGTACGTGGCTCGGGCTCGACTCAATAACGGCAGGGAAGTGCGGAAGTGGGTGGTCGGTGGGTGGGTGGTATGCATGTTTGTCGCTAAACAATAGATAACAAACTGTGCATGTATTTTTCTTTTGTTTTATTTATATATTTATTTGGAATATATTTATTTTATTGTTTGTTCTTGTGCTTAGAATCCAAACGATGAATTCCAATCATTTGCGAATGGAACCTAAACAAGGATCTTCCTTGTGTCCTTCATAATAATTATGTTATTACTGTAATCAGTTAATCTGTGAATAATTAGACGCAGTGTTTTGTGGAAGCTTTGACGGGGTATTTTTGATAGTCAGCTGCATTTCATCAAACTTCTTCCTGCTCGCCAGAAACATTCAGATGAGTGGATAATGTTTGTCGATTTGTTTCCTTTTATTTTCTGGGAATCGGATCGATCGTTCAATTTCTTGATGACATACTTTATGTCCTCAGTCGCAGTCGCAGCCATCAACATCAACACCAACAAATGGAAATGGCGAACGACAGATTGACAAATGCGACTTTGCCCAACTTGTTGAACGGCTCCTGTATGTCCTTGGGGCGAATATCGTGTAGCACACATAAAAACGACACTCGCATTTTTGTTTTAAGTATGAAATGCAGCCGCCAATTTCCAATTAGAAGTAAAAAAAAAACAATTGGTTTGTTCTCAGCACTTCTGCTGCTAACAGCAATTACGCAATTTAGCAACGCATTTGTGGATAGATTTTTAGGCCATATGTTTGCCAAACATGCGAATTGTGTAAGCAGCAGCAGCAGCAGCAACAACGTTACCAGCGACAGCGACAGCAGCAGCAACAGCGTTAGCAGCGACACCGACAACAGCAGCAGCGACAGCAGAGCGTAAATTGCAAAGAGAATTCGCGAATTGGGCAAAAAAGATCACACAAAATAAAAGCACAAATACAAATGCAGGCTAACAATACACACACACACACACACACAAAGACAGACACACAGACTCAGGCGACCGTCAGCTTTTGGTGCTCTTCAACTTGACTTTGAAAAAAAAGAAGAAGCAAAATGTTGAGAGAGCAAAATGTTTGCGAATTGCGTGCGTGCGTGTGCGAGTGAGTGCGAGCGAGTGCGAGCGAGTCACTCAGTGGGCAGGCGGCGCTGCTCGCTCTTGTTGCTCACTGTTCGCTGTTCGCTGCTCGCTGTTCGCTGCTTGATAATTTTTGGCAACATTTTTGATGTCGCGGCCCGGCCTCATTTTTTGCTTGTGTGTGTTCGCTGCGGTGCGTGCGATCTTGCGAATATTTTTATTTGGTTTTTTTTTGTTTTTTGCATGCGTTGTTGTTGCTGCTGCTGACGCGTGGCTCACGCACTTTTTTTGCAAAAGCAAGCGATTTTTGTTGTGGTGCGGCGCTGCCGACGTCGTCAGTTCATTGACTTTTTGTGCGTGCGTAGAGTCTATGACTGATGGTTGTTGTTGTTGTTGCTGTTTTGGCTGTTGTTGTGATTGTTGTTGTACACAATTTTTGTGCGTGTCGTTGATCTTTCGGGTAAAACTAGCAACAACAACCACAGTAGCTAGATTGGCCGCAAGTTCAATGAACTTTTTTGCGTTTGGTTTTTATGCTATGTTTTTTCAATGTTTTTGTTCGTTGTTGTTGTTGTTGCCTCAGCGTTTGCGCAAAACCAATTTTTTTTTTTTGGCAATGTTGTTGCTGCTGTTGTAACACAAAGTTCAATAGACTCGCGAATTTGATGTTGTATCTTTTGTTGTTTTGCTGCTGTTGGTGTTGCTGCTGTTGTTGCAGTTGTTGCTTGTTGGCTTTGCTTGGGTAGTCGATTGGGCCTACTGCGTGAATTAATTAAAAGACATAGCCATCGACAGTCGACAATCGACTTGTGGCGCTTCTGAGTCTGGTTCTTGCCAAGATGAGTGAAGCAGACGCAGACGCAGAGTCGAAATCAACAAATTGCCGATCAATTCCAAATCGAGTAACAACAATTACTGTGTGTGTGTGTGTGTGTGTGTGTGTGTGTATTACGAGTTACAATAAGATTACAAGCGCACTTCCGTCAGTCGACTGATTGGGTCATCATATCTGAGGCAAATTGATAATAGGATTCTTATCAATGTTAACCTAAATAAATAAGATAAAGCTACAAATTGTTTGCCATATATTTCCATTTGTTTTGTACACTGCCTTTAGTATTATAGTTGAAACCCTCTTTATTCAGACACCATTTTGAACGAAATTCTCGAGATATTTTGCAGATTTGTTAGTGCTATTTATTTATTGTAAAACTATCAGTTTAACTTGCTTAGCTCTCTGAATATGTTGCAATAAATTGAAGTAAATTTGCAACATGATTTTTGTGCATGCCTCTTCTTCTTCTTGCTACATTCTCAAACGTGGAATTGTTGCGTGTGCTGTATTCATCCCATACCTGCAACATTCCCTGATATTTATATCATATTATTTTGTTATAATTTAAAGTTGAAAGTTTAAAATGTAACTCTTATTTACATTTATCGCTGAACATCGTGCCAATTGCGAACTGCTCGACTGCTCGACTAGCCAATACCCTATATCATTGATTTGGCAGTGTTTAATACATGGTTAAACAAAGATTAGACTAGTTGAAGGGTTGTTCTTCGCCTGCTTCTTCATCGTTCCATCGATTGATGAAAACAATTTGTCTTTTTTGGCTGCCATCATTCTGCAAATGCAAAATTTATGCAGTTTGCTGCCCCAAAAATAAATCAAACGAAGATAAAAAACAAAATGAAAATAAAATAGAAATAGAAATAGAAACAAAACAAGGGCACAACTTTCGAAAGTTATCTGGCCATGGGAAATATGCAATGACCGATGAATACGACGA
The DNA here is from genome assembly GCA_035041595.1 of Drosophila basisetae. Lineage (NCBI taxonomy): Eukaryota > Metazoa > Arthropoda > Insecta > Diptera > Drosophilidae > Drosophila > Drosophila basisetae. The sequence continues at coordinate 21,440,502 of JAWNLB010000174.1, forward strand.
TGATACCAGGTTTCTGCTTGGTGAAATTTTAAATGGCTAATTGCGGCAACAGTTGCTGTTGCTGCTGGTGTTGCTTATTGTTTCTGTCTGCGTGGCATAGAGATACATATGCACAGTTATATTATATCTATGTGCTCGGTGAGTCCCTTTCATCTATTTGTCGTAATATTATAATTTTTGTTTTTGTTTCTTTTGCTTAGTTTAAGTTGTGGACTAGCAAGAAAGTTGGCTGGAACCGGATTTATGCAAAACTTCGAGGGCTACAAATGGCATAAAACATGCAAAGAAATTTCATGGCAACTTTTCAGCCATAAAATATTAAAAAAAAAATATATACTCGTATATATATAAATATATATATAACGAATATAATTAGCTGTATGCTGCTTAGGAGCTGCTGTCAGCGGGTTCGTCGTCGCTGTCAAAGCTGCTATTTCCCAAGGCGCCAAATTAAATGCAATAAATAAGTAAATAACTTCATTTGCAAGATGTGTGTGTGTGTGTGTGTGTGTGTGTGTGTGCGTGTCATCAGTTGGAAATGATTATGTAAGTAAGCGTAATTAAAACAGCAGCAATTGCAGCGACAATGACTACTACTACAACAACAACAACAATGGCTAACTGAATTAACCTTGTTCTAGCCCAACGGAAATTGCACACACAAACACACACACACACACACACACACACACAACACACACAGAGAGGGGCACGCAAACGCAGCGATACATTTGTATCTTTGTTTGTATCTTGTGAGTCCTTGGTTATAATTAATCCACAATTGCAAACACACACTCACACACACACACACACACTCGCACACACATAGCTAATACACCCACACACACACACACAAACACACAGTCAGCACGCAAGCGTCCAATGTTTTTATTTTTTTATTTTGTATTTTTTTATTTTTTTGGTTCTATGGGTCGCGTCAACTGTACGCAAAACGATCAGATAAATTGGCATTGGCACTTGGCTGGCAACTCCATGGAGGCTCCACTGGCTCCATCAGCTCCATCCAAATGCTAATTGCCAATGGGTCAGCCTCAACTTGGCTTGCATGTCGCTGTCCACGTCGCTGCTGTTGTTCGCGTTCGCATTGCTATTAGCTGAAAAGTCAGCCACAGAATGTGTCACGCAGCTATCTCTCTCTCTCTATCTCTCTCTCTCTCTCTCTCTCTCTCTGTCTGTCGCTATCTCTCTCTCTCTCTCCTGCTCGCTCTCCCAACAAGCATACGCAACGTATGCAGATATAAACTCATTTCTTTTAAATTGCACAAAGGTTGTTGCAAAGCTAACAACCTTAACTGATTCCAGTTAGCCCCAAACTGAGCAAAGTGAATAGCTTCGAAACTGAATCACAACTGCTTTGATCTTGTCCAAAATGCGTTTATTTGAAAATGGATCCGATTCTGATTTACGTTAGTAGCTCAAAAAGAACTAAGCAAATACAGATTCAAAAAATCACCAAGAAAATATTATTATTATATTTCAACTTGAATAATCTTTCACTAGCATATATATACATGTATATATGTACATATACATATATATATATATGTATATATGTACACAGTTTTGTAAGTTATTCAGCTAATGTTATGCATTATGATTGTACAATATTTGTCGTTGTCGCTGTGTAAATTAGAAGGCGGCTGCCAGATAAAAGCAGCAACGGAGCAACAGAGCAACAGCAACAGCAAAATCGACAACAACAACAACAAAAATAATAATAGTAACAATTGAATAACGCAACTGAGAAATGCGCAATAATTGATGCACGCAAAATGCAATTACGAATTGAGGTGCAAGCGATAATGCCGCAGGCCGCATGCAGGTGTTGCTCATGCTAGAGCGAGACGGGGCATGCTTGTGGCCATATGTGGGTAATGAGTCGTAGGTGAATGGTTGGCCACATTAAACCGAGCGAATGGGTGGTGGTGGAGGAAGTAAGTAAGTGCTAGCTGCACATAATTGCGTTATAGTTTGTAGTTGTTGTTTTGTTGTAGTTGTTTTGCTGTTGTTTTCTGTGTTGGCAATGTGAACACGATAACACACACGCAGAAATGCCGCAGTTTTAGGGTTACCATATTGTAACAGCAGCAGCAACAGCAGCAGCAACAGCAGCAGCAACAGTAGCAGCAACAGCAGCAGCAACAGTAGCAATCACATGCGCACGCTCTCACTGCGCTTCACTCTCTCTTTCTCTTTCTCTCTCTCTCCCTCCCTCCCTCTATCTCTTTCTCTGTCTCCCACACTCACTCTCTCTTTGTGTGTGACGCTCTTGCATTTGGATTTGATGCAGGTGGCAGGTCTCTTGCTGCAGTCTCTTAAGCAGCCGGCGAACTTTTTTGCGCACACATTTTGTTTGCCTTTGCTATGCTTATTAATCACTTCCTTCTTGCGTTGTACACGCGCTTCGCACCGGCCACTCCACCACTGCACCACTGCACCACCCACCCTCAACTCGAGCACCTTACGAAATAATCAGACATCCAGCCCGCCCTGCCACCCACCACCCACAACGAAGTCCCCAAATCACCAGTGGCGTCATGCATTTTGTGCATTTGTCAGCGAACCGACAACGACAGCGACACAAATCCAGATACACACACCAACACACACCAACACACACCAACACACACACACAACCTTGAAGCTTATGCTTGCATTGCTTAGCCATTGGAATTTATATAAATATTTAATTATGTGTGCGCATAACAAAGTCAGACGCCTCTTGCCAACTACTTCAACTTTATAATTTGTCCTGCTTTCCGCAGTCGCTGCTTGATCGATATTTATCAATTATTTATCGGTATCGACATTGAGATTTTGTGTGTATACGAGGTGTGTTCAAAAAGTATCGCGAATTTTGAATTTTCGCGGGTTACGTATAATCGAATTTCGATTTTTTTGTAGCGTTATGTTGGTACTCATGTCTCTCACTTATGCCGACAAGCTCGGCCATTTTGAATGTTCACTTAATTGTTGACAGCTGCTTTGCTTGCACGTGTTTTGGATCGTCTTCGATTTTTACCTATTCAAAAAAATGGATCAAAGAACCTGTATCAAATTTTGTGTGAAAAACGAAATTAAGTGCGCGGATGCATTCCGAATGTTGATTGTGGCATACGGAGAAGCTACCTTGGACCGAAGCAACGTTTATCTGTGGTACAAAATGTTCTCAGAAGGCCGAGAAGATGTGAACGACGAAGAGCGTGCCGGACGCCCGAGCACTTCAACAACAGACGAAAAAATTAATGGAGTGGAGAAAATAGTATTGGCCAATCGTCGAATCACCGTTAGAGAAGTTGCTGAGGAGCTAGACATATCGATTGGCTCATGCCATTCGATTTTTATCAATGATTTGGGCATGAGACGGGTCGCCGCGAAATTCGTACCAAAATTGCTCAATTGCGACCAAAAACAGCATCGCATGAACATTGCTAATGAGATGTTGGACTCTGTCCGCGACGACCCAAATTTGCTCCAGAGGGTCATAACTGGTGACGAATCGTGGGTTTATGGTTACGACGTGGAAACCACAGCTCAATCATCTCAATGGAAGCTGCCGCACGAACCAAGACCGAAAAAAGCGCGCCAAATTCGGTCGAATGTGAAAGTTTTGCTGACAGTTTTCCTCGATTGCAGGGGCGTGGTGCATCATGAGTTCTTGCCACAGGGTAGAACGGTCAATAAGGAATATTACCTGCAAGTTATGCGCAATTTGCGCGAAGCAATCCGCCAGAAACAAAAATTGGCTTTTGCACCACGATAACGCCCCTGCTCACACCATCGTTGCTTGTGCGCGACTTTTTGGCCAAAAACAACACACTAATGATGCCGCAGCCACCGTATTCCCCAGATCTGGCCCCCTGTGACTTTTTCTTGTTCCCTCAACTGAAGAGGCCCATGAAAGGACGACGTTACGCTACGCTTGACGAGATAAAGACGGGAAAAATGATTTTTTGAAGTGCTTCGAAGATTGGAAAAACCGTTGGCACAAGTGTATAATATCTCATGGGGATTACTTTGAAGGGGACAAAATAGATATTCATGAATAAATAAATAATATCTGAAAAAACACAAAATTCGCGATACTTTTTGAACACACCTCGTATGTTTCAGCACCTGCATACCTTGCCTCATAAATGTTAATTGAAATGCTTTGATCGGAGGAGGGGGGCAGGTAATAAATATATAAGTAGCCCTCCTCGCAATAATTGCCATTAGCAGCTTTGACAACACGGTTAACATCTTTCTCTGGGGAGCGTTCACGTTTGGAATTGCCCATAAGACGAGTGTATTTATATTTAAAAAAAAAAGCACCATGAGAAAAATGCACTATTATTTGACTACCATCATATTGCTAAATATTTCAATAATAATTTTCTAAAAATAAATATAAAATATTTAGAAAAATTATTCAATTTAAGGACTTTAATTTTTTCTGTTTTGTGTTTTTGTGTTTTTTTGTTTTATTTAATTTTATAGATATGCCAATTTAATTTATCTTCAGTATGGATTGTTTGTGTTTAAATAACATTCCCGTCATTTTTTAACTATATTTTAAGTAGTTTTTTGTAAGTTTTCCAAACGTTTGTGTGCAAGCACAAAGTTCTCCAAAGTATTAGCTTCGATGTCTGCCCCTAACAGTGTCCTTACAAAGTATTCTCACACATTCGACAGCAAGGCGACGTGCATTCATTCATTCATTCGTTGATTCATTGATTCGATTGCCGTACTGTGATCAGTTGATCTGGTTCATTCATGCGCTTCACACGCTTCCGCATTCAATTGCAACAGAGAAAAAAGTAAAACACATGCAACACACAAGCCGCCAATCAACAGTTTTATGCAATGCAAGTGTTTAAATATATACTCGTATAATGATATTTATTTACTTATGGTGTTCATTTTGTGTTGTATACTATATATATATGAGTCTTTAATCGAAAACGCGTGCTCAGCTGTGCTGTTTGGGAGTGTGGGGCGTGGGACGTGCACTGAGTACGCGTGAGGCGCCACCTTTCATAACGGCAACGACACGCAGCTCACACGCCAAATGATTAGTGGCAATTACGTATAAATTTCCTACACACACACACACATACATATCTGTATATATATATATATATATACGTGTATAATACGTGCTTTGATTGCGCCCAGCGCCGCAGAAAGGCACTTTTCGCGGCGATTAAAATGTTCGCCAACGCATAAGAGATTGTCTAGACTCTTTTTGCCCAAGAAAGTAACTGCTTGCCTTGGCTGAAACGTATGTTGCAGTATCAAGGAAAGCGGCTGCAGAGCAAACACATGCGACAAGTGAAACAAAGCGGCTTTAATCATTTGAAAGTTGAAGCACTTTCGCCATCTTTAAATCTGCATAAGCTCGTTGAATAGTTGAACAATTTGCATAGTTGTCAACCCTATTTGTAAAATGATTTCCTAAGAACGACATCAAATGCTCAGTTTTCCCGTGTTTTACTTTACTGGAAGGATCTGTAATGGAATATTACCAAATCTGCAAGGGTTTCTATTAAACGAATTGTGAGTGTTTAAGAAAAAAGAAAGCTTCTGCAGAAAGTATGCATTTTGTTGATCAGGATCAGAAACCGAGTCCATCTCGCCATTCAATCTGAGATCCAATCTCAATAAGAGCAGATCGAGTTAATTTCAGTGCATCGATAACTTTGCCTGTGCCGCTAATATCGATATAAATCGAAGCATAGTTTTGAAAATATATCTAATCTGTATCTGATCGAGAATCAATACAAATTCCAACAATACTGTTGGAAAACACACACAAAATGAATCATTTGAATATCTACAACTTTTGGACGGTAAAGTTTTGGCTGCAGGGTATCTGCCAGTCGGGCCAGCTCTGCTTTGTTTTATTTTATTATACGAGGCCTCAACTCTTCGATTGCTTGCCACAAGCAACCTTTCAACTGCAACTGCAACTGCATTGTGAAAACTATTTGTACTAGTACAGTGCTGCTGCTGTTGCTGCTGCTGTCGCTGTTGTTGTTATTGCTGCTGTTGTTGTTGTTGCTGTTGCTGTTGCTGTTGCAGTTCGATTCGAACGTCATTTGCCATTACTCGTAAATGTCACATATTTATGCTGATGATAACGGCGCTCTTTGCCGTTTCGAGCGTGCGAAACTGGGAAACGCTGCTGCTGCTGCTGTTGCTGTTGCTGTTGCCGTTGGCAACGATCGCCTTACCCAGCCCGAGCCCCCCTTTGGCACTCCCCTCGTGCGATCATGCAACAATTCGCTGTCAACAAACAAAACGCAGCAAACGCTGTGCACAAAACTCTCTAAAAATGACTAAAGTAAAATTGATTTGTCACGCTGCGCATAAATTGCACATAAGCAACTGTTGTTGTTGTTGTTGTTGCTGTTGCTGTTAGTGTTGCAAGTGCTGCAGAAGCTGCAGTCATTGCAGTTACTTTGCAATGCTTTTCAATCAATAGAAATAACCTTTTTCCATTATTTTCTTTACGGTTTGCTTGAAGTTTAGCCAAGCCGTGTTTTTGTTTTAGCCATTTTGCCATTTTGCCATTTCATCAATTAGGCGTTAATTTTTACAGCCTGCAATTTAACGGTGCTAACGTTTTATTAATGAGCTAACGCATTTGGGGCCTGGGAACCAGCTAGCGAAACAGCAACTCAAATCAAGTGAACGCTGGACAATATGCAATTTTCTTAAATAAGGAAGAAAAATATGTATAAAAAATCTGGTAGTCAAGGCCAAGGTCAAAGCCAGTACAGATTGGCTTAAAGCCAGCACCAAAATTTGAGCGCATGAGCAACAAGGGTTGCTCTTCGAGTTGTTGTTGTTGTTGTGCTTGTTGTAGTTGTGGTTGTAGTTGTTGGGCGGAAGTGAGCGACGTCTGCGCGTTGCTTTCGACAATGGCAAGTGAATGCAAACATCGCAGAAAAAAAAAAATGGACATGTGTGTGTGTGAGTGTGTGTGTGTGTGTGTGTGTGTGCACAACAATTGCCTGGCTGCGAAGGTTTAAATTTTAATTGAAATTTGTTTTCTCTTTTTTTTTTTGAGCAATTGCAAAATTTGCTTTAATTAGCCACAATGCGCGTGTGTGTGTGTTGTGTGTTGTGTGTGTGTGCGTTAGTATTGGCTTATTTTGACTGCTGCAATAAGCTCAGCAACCCATACACACACACACACTTACACACACACGGCCAACTGTCAGCCGTCATGTCTGCTCGAGCGCTTTTTGATGGACAGCTGCTAGGCGGACACGCCCCTTCAGCTGCCTGCCTCCCTCAAAGCACCATGCATTTTAAGTGCTTCTTCATTAAATGCTCAAAAATCTTTTCACAATTTTTTTCAAAAGTTCTACAACTACAACAATTAATGACAGTCTTCTTGGCGAATATTGATTTCAAATGAAAAGAAAGCAATAAAGAGAAGAACACTCTTAGTTGAGAGCTCTTCCAATTCTCTTCTCTTCATTTTGAAATAATATGTAAATGTAATTGTTGTTAGTGTGTTCACTCAGCAAAAAAGTCGCATTGAATTTTGGGAAAAGCGCCTCAAGTAACTAAGTGGAAAGTCCCTCAATTCGGGAACCGGGAGACTCGGGCTCAAATGGCTGCAAAGGAATGTCTATGAATTTCAAAACTATCTAATAACTAATAACTGCATTATAATATATGTAATAAACGATTTGATATTCGAAATTGTCTCAAATGTCTTCAAAGTAATCGATTTGAATTTCAAAACTATGTAAAATACTTAATAACGATTTGATATTCGAAAAATAAAAAAAATCGGAGTATTTTTTTTCTTAAATTAAAAAAAAAGGGAAAGGAGAAACACAAACTTTCTTTTCGAAATATACTTTCTGAAGATTTTCCAACAATGAAGTGCGATTATTTTGGTCAGCCTGGTTAAGGAAATGTGAAGTGGAACTTACCTTAAACTAAAACACTCGCCAGTCGGGCGTTACCCGTCCAGCAATCCATAAGTTTCAATTTTCAGTTGATTGGTTTTTGTTTGTTGTTGTTTTGTTTGTTGTTTTGGGCCGTCTTTGTTGTTGTTGTTGTTGCTGTTGTGGTTGTTGTTGTTGTGGTTGTTGTGGTTGCTCTTGTGGTTGATGTCGCTGCAGCAGTAGATGTTGTTCTTGTTGTTGATGCTTAATTTGTTGTCGCTTTTGGTTTCGATTTATTTTGTTTCGCTTCGTTTCACACTTTTTGCACACCGAAAATTGTTGCGTTGCAAGCGTTGTACAGCACTGTTGTCCGAAAAATAACCGTAATTTGAATGTTTTTTTTGTTTTTTTTTTCTTTTTTTTGCTTTTGCCAAGTTTCAAATACTCGCGAGAATTGTTGCCAAAAGAAACTGTTCAATTCGTAATCATTTTATATGCTTGATTTTGGTGTTTTTTGCTTTTGTTGTTTCGCATTTGTTTATATATTATTTTGTTTACTTGTGTTGTTGTCGATAAAAATGTAATTGGTCCAGTTGGTTGCAAATATTTCCTCAAGTTTGCCTTTCAAGTGTGTGTGTGTGTGTGTGTGTGTGTGTGTGAGAGAGAGTTGGTTTCAATAGCCAGAGAGCGCTGCCAGAGTTGTAGCGTGTCGATTCTTGTTGTTGTTGTTGTTGTTGCCGTTATCGATAAGCTTTTTACTGAGTTGCCTATCGATCCGCCGAGATTTCGTGTGTGGTTTGCTTTAAGTTTTACACGCTTTCTTCTTCGTTGAAATTTAGAATTTTGAAGAATATGCTGCAATGACAAGAAATTATCGATAAATTAGTAGTTATTATATCGATAAATATCGATAGATATTATATTATGCTATTTTATTAGCAATACGCACAAGTAAATAAAATGCCAGACATGCATTTGACGGGACAGATGATGTCCTTTACAGCTATTCCACCTTTAACTTTGGCCAAAAAATGATGGTGGCCAACTTGCTGTTTTGGAATTTGGTTACACTTTTGCTTGAACTCTCGTTAAGGTCTGGCATTTCAAAACATTAAAACAGCAAAAGCAAAACAAAACTTTTGAAAACACTACACACAAACAGCAACAACTCAGCTCAAATGTAGGCTATGCTAAATGATACCGATAGGAGAGAGCGAGAGAGACATGGAGACCGAAAGCGAGAGATGGCGAGAGAGAGAGAGAGAGAGTGGGTGGATGGGTGTGTAATTGTGGGTGGGCGAAGAACTGCAGCCAAACAATTTGACGTAAAACTTTCACTATTTTAATTACCTAGCGCAAATTGTTGTTGTCGTTGTTGTTGCTCTTGCAGAACAACAAAAGCAATGGCAACCAATGCCAAAGTCAGTTTGTTGTTGTTGTTTGTCGCTGCTCTCTCAAAAAGTCTGGCAACTGTCTGCGGTTGCTTCAAGTGCCCTGCAATACAAGTGCAACCGGAGACACACACTCACACACACACACACACACACACACACGCACACTCACACGGCACATGCATGGAAACTTTTGTGCAGCATTGTTTGTATTGTTGTTGTTGTGGCTGCAACATGTGGCAAGCTTAATTATGACGTTGAAAAGTCACAGCGACAATGTCAGCAGCTGAATTATGAGCTTGAACACCAGCAGCAACAACAACAATACATTAAAAACTTTAGTTTTTGTCAAGTTTTGTGGGGCGTGACGTCATCATCTGGAATTTATTTGTTGCTGCTGCTGCTGCTGCTGCTGTTGTTCTTGCAGCATATTTTAATCAGCTGGCAGCATCTCGTATCAACTTTATCAGCAACGAGCCGTCTCTGAAAGTTGTGCTGGCATTGAAAAACTTTTACTTTGCCGCATAAGTAGGTTGCACCGAAACTCTCTAACTGTCTCTCTCTCTCTGTCTTTCTCACTCACTCTTACCGCCTTCTCTCTCTCTCTCTCTCTCTCTCGCTCTACCTCTCTTTCTCGGTCTGGCCAAAGTTCAAGTTCAAGGCAAAAGTGAATATTTTTAAAGCACAAAATGAGCTGAAATGCGACTTATGTTGACATATTTTGACTAGCATAAAATCGATATTCAAACAGCAAGCGAATGAATCGTATGAATGGGTCTATGGGTATTCGAATATGTTCGATTGCATTGCGATTGTATTGAGTCAGTTATAATTGCAAGCCTCTCTCAAGTCTAATTCATTTTGAGAGCTCCTGCGACATCTTCTACTCGGTTAACGCGATGAGTTCTTTTTAGCCAAAGTCTTCAAGTTTATGCCACGATCTGCTAACTGCTGAGGCAAAACAGTTGCTGCTCGGAATGCAAAGAATGAAAAGGAAAAGCAGCAGCAGCAACAGCAGCTGAGTGCAGTCTGGGCCAAGTCAGTAAGAGCCAGTTAGTCAGACAGTTAGACAGACAGTTGGACAGTCTGGGGGGTAGACAGGTGCGTGGAAGGTTGGAGGGGGGGGGGGGGGCGAATGTTAAGCATAAACCAATGCCAGACAGTGTCAGACCAATGCGGGTAGGCTGGGGTTGGGGTCGAGCTCGGGTTTGGGGTAGTCACAGTTGGGACTGACAAAGGTTGTTTGGTATTTACTAAACACGGCACACAGCAAGTAGATGTCTGTGACTAGACGCTGTCTGCTGTATGCCACCTTACAATAACTGCCACCCCGTGCCCCTAACCCACACCTGACCACGCCCCAATCTACCTGCCAGCCAGCCTGGCTGCCTGGCTGCCTGGCTGCCTGCCTCTTGAAAGCGACTCAGGACTGCAGCCCGCTGACGACGACAGCCTGATGACTAGCTGCTTAAAATGTCTGCACAGCTGTTTGATGTGTGTTGGTGTGTGTTGCATCAACAGTTGAAGTTGCAGCCATTGCAGCACACACAATGCCATCGACATATTTTTTAATGTTGCCAGACAGACAAACACAGCGCAACACAGGACACCTAGCCAAAAGAGACAGAGACAGAGAGAGAGGGAGAGAGAGAGAGAGAGCGAGTGAGAGAGCATAAAACCCCTCGACAGTTAGTCGCAAGTTGCAAGTTGCACGTTGCACAAGTCGCAGGTGAATGTTGTTGAGCGTGCGGAATGCAACTTGAAATGGGGCAGCTCGCAGCGTTGCTGCTCTTTGCCACACACACACACACACACACACACATGTATATTTATATATATATATGTCTGTATATATACATATAGATGCATATACAATTTGGTTTTATTCTTGACAATGCAACGTCGCGACGTCTTCTGTTTTAATTTCGTTTTCTTTTGTGCATACTTAGTATATTTTTGTTGTTTTCATTTTGCATTTATGTTTAGCTGTCTGCTCTTATCGATTGTGTCGCTCACACACACACACACATATATATATATATATATATATATATAGTTATGATAAGCAAGGAGTGGAAGGACATTTGTGTCTGTGCCCCTGCCTCGCTCCATGGTTGCCATGCGTGACCGACGCTGTTGACAATAAATTTATGCAATTATCATTAACAACATCATCTGCATTCAATTGGGTTGCACAACTTTTAGCAGTAACTGTGAGTCCCCTCATTTCTGCTTCTGCTTCTGCTACTGCCTCTGCTTCTTCTTCGTCTTTTCATTTTCCAGAGAACAACAAAGTGCCTGTCTTGGCGTTTATTAGAAACTGCGGAATTTCTCAGTGGAGCGTTGACGGTTGCGCGACAAATTCGTTGAATTTATGAAATTTTAGAAGCCTGCCTCAAAACGCAAAGCAACAGCAACAATAACTGAACAGTTTATGGAGCTCCAGTAACAGGGCACATGTCACGGAATTGCAGTTTACAGTTTGCATATGAGATAGCTGGCAAAAAGCACACACACACACACACATGGCATCTCGCACAGAAGTTTATTGGATGACACAAGTGCCTTAAAAACATATCACACATGCCCAGCGCAACAAATACCTAATTTCAATTGAAAGAAAATATAATAAATATGTATTGTACTATATCAGGTAGATTAAACTGGGTCAAACCTTCGGGCAACGTACCAGAAAAAATAAATATACTCGTATAAAACGTAATGTTTCTTGCCTGAAGAAGTTGGCATACCGGAATCAAATTGCATTCCAATCTTGAGATTAACATTGACATTCAAATGTCGATTCTAATGCTAAATAAGTAGAAAGAAGTTGCAGCTTGGGCATGACAAAAGATTACATACCCTAATAATAATATATCGTATAACACATACTCGTAATAATAATAATGTTATATTTAAAGGATAGCAATTCAAATAAAATAACAACTCATTCATAGATCGGCAGCTGTGCACGTGCAAGTGTTGGGCAGCGTTGAGCATTGCATTGCACAGTGTTGCACAATCTTCCACGTAATTGGCCTGCACATTGATCATCTTCTCTTCCCTGATCGACAACTTTCGGTTGCAGTCGACTTTGAGCACAGTGCACATTGAACAAAGCACAAAGCACAAACATTTTATTGAACTGCTGATTATATCGTTGGCGGGAAGAGCGCCCGCCCCGAATTGCTGACACTTTGCATTTCGCTTCGGGTAGGGGAGGGGCAGGGGGAGGTAGAGGGGTGGCCCAGAGTTTCAGAGGGTTCGGTTCTGTCATTTACGTTGTGGACTCGGGTCTCCGTTTGGTCAGTTGTCAGTTTCATATTCTCTGCTCGCTGACGTTGACTTTTGAGAGCGGCAATTTTGTTGCCTCCGATTGTTGTTGTTGTTGCTATTCTGCTTCTGCTTCTACTGCTGCTACTCCTTCTTGTTTTTGTTGTTGTTGCAAGTCTTGCATTCGCATTATTTCAACAACAACAAAAAAAAGAACAGAATAATAATAATAAGCTGGTATTCTTATTTTGTGTTTATTTTTTTCTTTCGTTTCTTTTTTTTGCCTATGTGTATTTCCAGGAATTCCGTCACTGATACGCTGCCATAAATGCAACAACAACAACAACAACAGCAACAGCAGCAACAACGAAATATTATTGTTGCATTTTTCACAACGTCATTTTCTGGAAAATAAATGCAGTTTAAGAGACGGCTGGCCATGGCCAGGGGCCCAGGGAAGAGGCAGCGTACAAAAAAAAACAAAAAAAAAAAAAAAATTATTGTTTGTTGTACAATAATTTATGCAAATATTGCAGACGCGCTAAAAAGCAGCAGCAACAAGGGGCAACATGGATAGAGGGGGGCTGCGGCGGGTTAGTGGCTGGGGTAGGGTAGGGTAGACTAGGGTAGGGCAGGCGGGCAGAGAGGTCTCTCTCTGTGGTCTGTCATGCAGTTGGTTGCTGGGTGACCAAGTCTGTCACTCAGTTGGACGCTCTGCGGGCCCACACAATTCAGCATGGGGCAGGCAGTATTCACTGCAATATTCACAATAGTTAAACACTCAAAACAACAACAACAACAGCAACTCAAAGAAGAATTCACAATGCAATTCGCTGATATGATATGATATGATTATTTACCAACACTTGCTTAGCTGAGTTAATTAATGCTTGATTACAAAATAAATCATTACCAATTAACTATACAACAGTTATTTTTAACTGTTAACTAACATTAATTAATAATTATTAAAAAAGCTCATTTTGTTTCTTATCTTTCATTTATTTAATCATTTTATCTATATACAAATGTTGACACGAATTCAGTTCAGCTTCTGACAGCTGCCCCATATTGATCGTTGTAATCATATCATTTGCTATTTGAGCGTGTCGCACAATTAGATATATATATATATATATATATATATGTATACTTGTACTTTATATGCTAATAGGAGTGAACATATATTTAGTGTTGGCTGGTTCGTCTCTTGTTCTGTTGCTGACCTGGATTGAACCCTGAGACAGAAGCAGCCGTTTGGTGGGCGTATTGCGTAGGCTTTTAACAAGGCGCCACTTGGTGCATTGTCACTTGTGCATTGAGTAGGAGTGTGTGTGTGTGTGTGTGTGTGTGTGTGATTGTGTGTGTGTGTGTTTTTCGACATATGTTTGCGGTTGATGCCGCCTTCTTCTTTCGCACAAACACTTGAGCACGCATTTGGCGGCATCGTCAGCTGCCACTTGTGTGTGTTGTTTTTTTTCTCTCTTTTTTGTTGCTCAAAATGCAATCGATATGTGGAACACACGCATCCATACACATACACACACACACGCATACACACTTGCGAACGTAGAGCGGCGGGTGGCCTCAAATAATTAATAGTAATTTATGGTGCACAACTTTGTCGCAGGCACTGCAATTAGAAGCCGCCTAGTCGAGGCTCCTACAAAAAGGAGACCCTACAAAATTATGCATAAACGCATTTTACTGCGCCTCCAAGTAGGCAATACCCACCGAGGATGTCGCCTCGGCGGAACTACAAAGAGCAAGGAACAGCGACGGCAAACGGGGACTCACAGATCATGAGTGGAGTTGATGGAGACTATGTGAAAAATATTACATCTCAAATACCCTGTCGCGACTCAATATGCATGAAAGGAGTGCGAGGAGTGCGAGAAGTGCGAGAAGTGCGAGGAGGCAACAGAACACAACATTCGTTCAACTGCCAATTAACCGAGTTGCGAATATACGATTAAAAATGAATTGGAATCATTAATATATTGTGCTGATTGCCACATCAATAAAAATCCACAACTTTTTCTGTTTCAAATAGATTTATGTACATTTCTCAATGATTATTCCATAGAATTACTCTATGATATGTATTTTGTTTGGCTACAGGGTATGCCGTAGCCAGACACGCTGCTAACAGCACTCGTTGATTTTTTTTCTTTTTTATTTTGCAGATTTATGCTTTTGTTGCATTGCGTTTCTTTTTTGCTGAAGTGCACTCCAAAACGCACTTCTCGCCCGAGACAGGGGCAGGGGTGGGGGGCAAAGGGGTTAGGGTTAGAGGGTTAGAGTTGGACTCGCAAAAACTTAGAGGCACGCAAAAGCGCCTTTGATCCTGGCGTCGCAGCCAGCAACTAGCTTACGCAATTTTGCAAAAAAAGCAAACAAAATATATAAATGAAAAAAGAGGAGATTGAAGAGTTTTTTTACCAACGCTGACAGCAGCAGCAGCAGCACCAGCAACAACAACAATGCCCGTTGACAAAGGCAACAAACAACAATAAACTTGAGGAAAAGCACCCAGGGGAGTCAGCAAGTCTATGGGCCGTGTGGCAGGTGTGGATGGGGGTGCGGGTGTGCCACCGGCTGGGCATAGAGATAATGAAAGGTCGTCGAAGTGCGTTGCATTCCGTCCGTGCATTGCCATCCACGTTGAGTTGCTGATGCTGTCCCGCCTTCCTTCCAGCATGCCAAACAGCTACAAAGGAGTCCGCAAAAGCGGAGTGTGGCAGGGGAGGACCTGCTGTGCGTCCTTGATTGTGCAATATGCGAGTGTGTGTGTGTGTGTGTGTGTGTGTGTGTGTGTGTGTGCCACAACTATTCGAGGATTAAAGAAGCGCTGCGCCACCTGCTGGGCTGACAACTCTGAAGATTAAAATCTCGCAGGGGCCTCAAAGCTTGCCTTGATTATGGAACTATATACAAAGACAAACTGAATATAATTTACAACACTTCAACTATATAATTATGCAGATGAGCTATTCATTATGAATATGTATAATATATATGTGTGTGTGTGTCTGTTGTACTTCAATTTAGAACTCCACACGGGGCAACAATTTGCACTTCAACAATCCGAAAATAAATCGCCTTAAATGAAAAACGCTCTAAAAACCAAAACAATTTTCTGGTTTTCGGAAATAACTTTTAAATACATAAAAACATGTCTTAAAATGGTTAAAATTCTTTTCACAAGAATTATTTTCTTGGAAATGTTTTAGAAATAACTTTTAAACATTTCTGAAAATTGGTAAAGTTTTTTTTTCGTTTTCTCTTTGCCGAAATATATCGAAATATATCGAAACATCCTTTCTGAAATTTAGAAAACAGTTCGATTTTTGCTGTAGTCTACTTTAGATGCCAAGCAACTCAGTGGAAATGATATGAATGAGAATGTAAATAAAAGAAGGAAGCTAATATAAAAGAGCAAAAAAGAACTGCTTGGAAATTTGCTTGACACCAACTCGTTTGACATGATGGAAAGTCGCAACACACACTGAAGCTGCTTTCAGCGGCTGATAATGATGTTGATGTTGATGATGATGATGATAATGATGGTGATGATGAGGACGCATTATTGCTGTTGTTGATGTTGTTGTTCTGGCGACGGTCTGTCAAAGTCGGTTTGTGTTGACTGTCAAAAGCAGCAGCAGTCGCTGGCCCGATAAGCTGCGTAGCCTTTGACAAAGCTCAGGCAAAGCTAATGCAAGTTGCATAAAGGGACAAACAGGGACAAAAAGGGGAACCCAGCTTTCATTTCTAATTACCGAGCGAGCAAGCAAGCAACATGAACAACAGGAACAACAACAGCAGCAGCAGCAGCAGCAGCAGCAATGCAGCAGATGCAAAAGCGCAACGTGGCCCGCGACAAGTGTTGCAACTGTGCCGCCGAAAAAGCGCCGAAAATAAAAATAAGCTAAAAAGGGGAACAGGACATGTGTGTATGCATTTGTGTGTGTGTGTGTGTGTGTGTGTGCGTGTGCGTGTTTGTGCTTCTTGGTGGGGTCCTGGCCAGTTTCAAAGTTGACCATTACGTTTTTTGTCGTCTGCCGGCGTCAACTGTGAGCAACAGCAGCCGGCGCTGCCCCTCAGCCAGGGCTAATAAACTCAACTCAAAATGCGGCCGGAAGTGCGTGCAACAGCAGAAACAGCAGCAGCAACGCAAATAAATGTCCCAAAAAACAACAACAACTAAATGTAATAAAAAAAAATAAAAATGAAAACCCAAAAAGCTGCTGAATGAGCCCGAGCCGCGATAACCCTGAGCCTCTGCCTCTGCCGCTGCCGCAGCACAAGTGGCATTTGGGGTCGAATCGTCCTCGCCACTTTATTGTTGTTGTTGCTGTTGTTGCTGGTCGTCAACACGCGTTCCACTTCACAACGCACACACGCGCTTACACACACAGCACACACACTCGCCTGGATGCAATTGCAGTGAACGTCGCCAACCCCGAAAAAAATGGAAAAAAATTAAAAAACAAAAATACAAAACAAAAAAGGAAGAATTGCCAAAAATTACCGAAATATACATGCGATATACAATACACCAACTGTGCAGGGAGTCCTGCGTTGCAACAGGGGTTTAGCTGCCTGAGAGGAGGGGCAAAGATGGTGGTCGAGGGCGTGGGGGGGGGTGGAGAGTGGAGGGGTCTGTCTCATTGTCGGTTATCCTGTCGCGGCCGCTGCCTGTGTTTAACCCTTTTAGTTTATTTTTCTTTATTTTTGCTTTTACTTCTTCGTTTTATTTGGCTTTTTTTTTAAACAATATTCCGGTACACGGAATGTGTTACAAACCGGCCACGTCACAAGCACACACACACACACACACACACACACACACACACAGACACAGAGTTATACTAAAACCATACCCAAACACAAGCTGAGTTCACAACTCAGCCAGCGAGGCAAACTCTGAGGTGTGTGTTGCACCAAATAATATATATATATATAGCATATATATTGCATATATATATATTGTATACATACATATATAAATATATATATATATATATAATATATATATGTACAAAGATATATAATAAAAGGGGTCTCAGCGCCAGACAGGCTCTGTTCTATTTGCATATGAGTGTGTGTGTGAGTCTATATATATATATATATATATATATATATAATTTTTCTTTTTTAGATATGATATTATATTGGGTTTTCCTTGCAGCTTTCATTTCCCTGCTTTTCCTTTTGCACACAATTTGCCGAGACTTAATCGGCTGGCAACTGAAGCATTTCCCTTTTGATGGCCGGGGGGAGGTATTTTCGAGCTGGTCTTTATGGGGGGGGGGGGGGGGGCTCCGAGGTTGGCTGGCTGCATGTAATTGAAATTGGCTTTGATGGATCGTTTGGTCAGTTGTGTTACATATACTTAAAAATATTTTCACAGCGTATTTACTCTTGATTATTTTCCAAATTTTTTTCCCATTAAATTGCGTAAAATTAATTAAATTATTATTATTATTTTGTTTATTTATTATCATTGTTATTATTTATAATTATATATTAAACTGCTGCTCCTTTTCAGCTTACAGCTCTTTCATATCTCAAATTTATTGAACAAATACCAACATTCTCAGTCAGCTTGAGGGTTTTTTGTGTCCTTCGGGTTGTCAATATATGTTTCCATCTTTATCAGATGAGCATGGAAAATTGACAGGTTGTTGTAAGTGCTATTTTTGACTTTTCTATTATTATTTTTTTTTTTATTTGATTTAATTTCACTTTAGAAGAAGGTTAAAAGTTGCATTCGTTTTGTCAGCGCTATCGGAACCGAAATAAGTCCCTGCCGGCAGTAAGCATATTTTGGCAGGAGGCAGGCGGCAGGAGGCAGGCGGCAGGTGGGTTATGGAACCTAATAAAAATGCATGGAGTACACGAATTCATGCATGTAACTGCATACACACATATGTGTAAAGTCTTCCTGTGTGTGTGTGCCGTGTGGCAAGAGACAGCTTAACCAAGTTACCGCAAAAATTGCGACGGGGGTCCCTGGTCGCATAGAGCGGGCTGGAGGGGGGCACAGGGGCAGTGGGGGCAGTGGGGGCAGCGCAGGGTCGCAGGGCACAGTTCGCCGGCACAGACCGGCAGGTCGGGAAGCGCTGCAGCAACGCATTGCCGAAAAATACAAAAAAATGAGAAAGAATTAAAAAAAAAGGGAACGTAAAAAACAAAAAGAAAAAACCAAGTTGCGCGCACAAAAATTGGGACAAAACAAAAGTTTCAACGGGTCGAATGGTGTTGATATCCTCATGGTGGCGTTGCTAGCTCCTGCGTGCCCCCTCCCCCCCCAGTCCCCTTACCCACTGCAACTGCTACTGCTGGTGGTGATGGTGGTGGTGGTGGTGGTGGTGGTGCTGGTTGCTGGTGGTTAAAATATGCTGCGCGCCGGCGTTTCCCGCGTGGAATTTTAAAGCCACTCATCAGCGTTGCATTTGCCCTTTTCTTTGTTTTTTTTCGGCTCTTATTTTTGGGCATTTTTGTTCGTTTTTGGGTTTTTGTGTTATGTATTTTGCTTTGCACTTTTTCGACAGCGTCGTCGTCGTCGTCGTCGTCGCTGGCGGCATCTTCGTTTTATTTTATTTTATGCAATATAATTCGTCGCCTTGGCCCCGCTTCTCACTTCTCACTTCTCACTTTCCGCTTCCCGGTTTCTTTTTTTTCTTCTTTTTTTTCTTTTGCTGGCTGCACACACACCGCACACCACTTCCCTGCACCGTCCAACCAGCCAGCCAACCATCCAACCAGCCATCCATCCACTTCTTTCTACTCCACTTCACTCCACTCCTTTCCACTTGAGTCCTCCTTTTCTGTTGCGACTGTTTTTGGCAATAAGCTTTTGCCAATGCCGCAGGGTTGTATTTGCATTAGCGTTCCTTCTCTAGGAGGGGGACAAACTTTTTCTTTTTTTTTTGAAAATACACATACAAATATACATAAATATATATATAGGTAAACATATGCACATATATATTTTTGTGTGTTGCTTTCTTGCTTCTACCCTCGCCGGCAGAGTTACACTTCTCCAAGCTTTGAAGCGTTGCAACACACATGCAGTCTGTGTGCGTGCGTGTGTCTGTTCAAGTGGCGGGTGGGTTGGGGAGGGGGGGGGACAAATCTGTGGATCTTACGCAAGCTGAGCTTTAATAAGCAGCATTGAACAAATCAGCAACAATATTTGGCAAGCTATTGTATCAAAAAACAACCAGCTGGGAAAAAGTTCGAATCAAAAAATTAGACAGTTTTTGTTTCTAAACAAATATTCAAAATTCAAAATAAAGTTACAATCTAAATTATATAAAATCAAAAAGTAGAATAAAGCAATTGATGAGTCGGTGGTTCACAATAAGATCAAATATGCGAATTTATACGTGAAGAGAGAGAGAGAGAGAGAGAGAGAGAGAGAAGGAGAGAGAGAGAGAGAGAGATAAAGGCTAATCGTGCCCAGAACTATGCAAGTATTGCAAATGTAAAATGTCAAAAATGTTTCCAAGTGGAAGTTCTAGTTGAAGCTCAATATATATTCGAAATTGAAATCTTTTGAATGTTCGCCACATTTACTATTTAATAGTAATAATAATATTTGTGTCGCACAGCGATCAACTTGCACCTTGCAGCTCGCACTTGACGAGCTTTGTTTGTTGCTGCTGCTGCTGTTTATTGCTTTTGTTATAGCTGACACATTTGTCACGCTGCCTGTTGTCGTTGGCATTGTCATTTTGTATGATTGCTTGCCATTAACTTAACGCCCACCTCATTACAAACACCCACCCGCCAACCCGCCAACCCGCCAACCCTCCTGCTCCAGCCTTAACTAGCTCAACCTACTCCTGCTCATCCTCATACGTTGCCCTGTTGCTGTTGGTGTTGCTGTTGTTGTTGCTGTTGCTGTTGCTGTTGCGATTGCCCATTGTTGCAGGCCAGTGGCTGCAACTATTATTGCCACACTTGCAACAACAGCCAAGAGAAACATTGCAAAATGTTGGTCTCTTCGTCCGACTGCCCCGCTGCCCCGCTGCATGCTTGCAACGCCCAAAGTCAGTCGACGTGTGCGTTGTGTCTGTGCGTGTCTGAGCCTGTCTCGGCCCAGTATCTATAACTCTGTCTATCTATCTGGCTCTGTCTCATTGTCTGCCTGTCCGTCTGCCCGTCTGTTTGTCTGCCCGTCTGTCTGTGTGTCTGTCTGTCTGTCTGTCTGACAGTCTGTCTGGCGTGACTTGTCTGCTTCACTCAGATAGCACATTGATATTATTTCATATTTTGGCCAAATTACGAGCTCAACAAACACAGCGCAGATCGGCGCAAGTTTTTAACTGGCGGCTGCGTGTGCGCAACCCTCGCCAAGCCCAAATGAAAAACAAGAAAAAAAAACACATCGCTCAGATGGGGGGAGGGGACCCTACTAGACCCCTATATAAACCCTAAAACACCAACCCCATCAATAGCAGGCAAAGGCATCGAGCCATAGCCTTGCCGCTCTCTCTCTCTCTCTCACTCTCTGTCTCTCTCTCTCTCTCTACAAACTACATATATAAATATACTTATACTTATATGTATATATCTTGGCCTGGCCCTGCTGTGTTTTCCCCTCTCTCAGCTGAATTCACGTATTTTCTTGCGCGCGGGGCACAAATTCATTTTATACACCTGACCCTGTCGCCATCGTTGCCGCTGTTTGTTTTCGTTGATTATCTTTGGCGTATTTAGAGCGTAAAGCGTAGTCAGACAACAACAACAGCAGCACAATGATAATGATGGAACGCAGGACGCGGCAAGGACCCCAATGTGTGTGTCTCTGTGTGTGTGGCTGAGTGTGTGTGTGTGTGTTCACCAATGACCGTTCAAATTAAAAGTGAAATTGCAATTTATATTTTCGGCAAATTTCCCTTGCTACCTGCACAAAAAGCCAAAAAACGAAAAAAGCCAAAAAGAAAGAAAAAATGTAAAAAAAAAAAAAAAGAAAGAAAAAACCAGCCATAAAAACGGAAGAGTCGGCGAGTTGTTAATGAGATGTAAATAGGAATCGAACCTTTGTGCAGCCTGTAGTCTGTAGTAGTATTTAGTGATAATAATGGGGGCAAATAACACAAAATTGAATAGTTGTCTATCTTAAAATAAGCAAGAAGATTGCATTCAACTGCTGACATTTAAATTTTAGTCGGTTTTCTGTTTCACGACTGTCGCTGCTAAACTGAATTTGATAAATGGGTTCGCTGATGTTGATGCTGATGTTTGCCATTTGCCAAATGGGAGCAACTTTATGGCTCTTTGTGGCCATGGCTTGTTAGTCTGCATAAAAACGCAAGTATTTTAAATATGAGAACAATTCTATTGAGGTCATTTAGTGGTCGAAAGCAACAGCAACAGCAACAGCAACATCAGTGATAAAAAGGAAAGTATATAAAAAAAATATGTTACAAATGTTATCAAGAGAGTGAGGAGTGAGGAGGGCGGTGGAGAGAGGAGATAAAACGAGAGAAACGAAAACGAAACGGCGCAACAGGCGCAACAGGCGCAGCAAGGTGCATGACTTAATGTTGCATAATCAAAGATTAAACCGGGAGCAGATGTGCAGCACAAATATAAAGGGCAGGCTAACAAAACGATGATGCCTGATGCCTGTGAAACCTGAAACTGACAAATCGCGAATGCGAACGGGGCAACAACAACAGCAGCAGCAGCAGCAGCAGCAGCAGCAGCAGCAGTGGCAGTGGCAGCAGCAGCAAGTGAGGCAAAACGAGAAACGCAAAACATTTGCAGCATCCACGCGAAAGATTGCAGCACGCTTCAATTTCATTGCACACATCCCTGCCACAATTCACAATGCTCAAACTGTGCCCCCAAACCCACATGTGAAATTCCCTTGTGCCCCTCTCTCTCTCTCTCTCTCTCTGTCTCTGTCTCTGTCTCTGTCTCTTTCGCTCTGTTTGGGCCGCCGCGCATTGCGGTAGCATTGATTTAATCATCATCAATTATATGCAGCAGCAAGTTAATATAATAAAAGCTGCGTCTTCGCAGCTTCTTCGTTGCCCCTTCTCCGCCAGTGTCCGTCGCCTTGCTTGCCGCGCTCTCTCTCTCTCTCTCTCTCTCTGCTTCTTCTTCCGCATCGTCTTCTTCCTTTGCTGTGCCTGCTCCTCAGCTGGCCTCTGACTTTGCTTGGCGCTTAAATGCAATTAACATAATGACAAGCAACACTTGTGCGCTTGCGCATTTCACTTCGCAAAACGGGATAATGGTGGCAGAGGGAGGGAGGGGGAGCCGGAGCGGGTAGGCGCCTGCAGCTTCCCCCTCCCTCTCTCTCACTCACCCTGAGAGTCTCTCAGTGTGTCTCTTTCTGACGGCATTCGGCATTCGATGCTCGGTGGGCCGCTGTCAATAGTGCAGATAATTATATCATAATTGATCTGTCTGTCTGTCTCTGTGTCCATCTGTCCATTTCTGTGTGTGTGTGTGTGTGTGTGTGTGTGTGTATTAGTGTATTAACGTATTTTGGTATGCATGGGGCTGTGTGTAAAACCGGTAGCTAAAGGCAACGACTGTGCGCCTTTAGTCGGCATTTGCAAGCCAGCAAGCAGCAACCAGCAACCAGCAACTGGCAAGCAGCAACTGGCAACCAGCAAGTAGCAACTTGCGAAACTGTAACTCATAAACTTGACACTTGTCTGCGGCTTCTGCCACTGCACGGTGTTTACGATCATGATCATGATCACGATTATATGCCACATGCACATGCAAAAATACTTGCCATAATTAAAGGCATTTCCTGATTCAAGTCTTTGCAAGTCGGCAAATTGGTGAATGCCGCCCGATTCGCATATAGAAATCGTATTCAGAAAATTAACACTGGTATCGCAATCGTCAATTGAATCCTTTTTTTTGCAGTGTATCTGCACAATTCGTGGGCGAATTGAATCCTGAATTATTAACTGTGAATGTGATTTGTTTAGTTGTTTAGAGAGGCAGAGACAGAGGCAGAGGCAGAGGAAGAGGGAGAGGGATAGACTGATAGAGTGAAAGAGTGAAAGAGATGGAAAACGAGTTAAACTGACAAGCAGATTAATTGCAAATGCGACTAAAGCTGTGACTAATGCTGCGATTAGCACTCAAGCTGCAAGTGGCAGCGTGGCTTAAGCCGCGTCTCAAGCTAATTTCCGCAATTAAAAATGCTAAATAAATATTTACTTGCCTTAAGTTAATTCCTTAGGCTCTAAAAACAATGCTTAAGTCAGCGAAATAAATAAATCAAAACAATTATATATCTATATATATATTTATACACAAATTGAATGCGTCTGGAAAACGCGTACAGTTGCGCGCATTGCCAGCTGGCAAGAGAGAGACAGAGAGAGAGAGAGAGAGAGAGAGAGAGAGAGAGAGAGAAAGAGGGAGGGAGAATGGTAAAAGTTAAGGAAAAAAGTCCAAAAGTGGTAAACAGAACGAAATGAAAAACGCAGCCAGGAAGAAACGTTGCAAAAGAACAGAAATCAACTAAAAATAAAATAGTAAAAAAATAAAAAATAAAATAGAACAAAAAAAAACACTTACAAATTATGCGCTTTCCGCCGTAGCAAAAAAATACACACACACATAGTAAATACAGAAAGAAATAAAGAAGAAAAAAACGAAAGTTTCAGTTCAACGTAATCCTTGCATTCCGACTGCGACGGCGACTGCGCTGCTGACTGCAGCGTCTGATTAATTGAAGTGCGAGTTTCGAAATGCGAAATGAGAAAAATATAAAAAAAAACGAGAGGACAAAAAAAAAGCAGAAGATGCCAAATAAAAAACGCCGCCAAATTACGTTGGCGGCCGGCACAGCGATTCGTAGTCGTCGTAGTTGTAGCTGCCACATGCCACAGTTGCAGGACCTGCCTGATGCCTGACCTGGCACGAGCTGCCCTTGTTGCTGCTGCTAAAGCTGTTGTTTTTTGTGCCGGATCCCAGGGATTCCTCTTGTTTTGTCAAATGCAAATATAGACATATATATATATATATATATATATAGATATATATATATATATATAGATGCAGTCTCGCAATATATATATATATATTTTATACACATTTGGTTGCCAGACAGAAAAGGAAATCGCCAAAGCTGAATCTAAAAATTGTTTAATTTACTGCTGCAGCCTGTGTTACTCTGTGTGTGTGTGTGTGCTTTATATCCTGCGCTGCAGTGCAGCAGCCAAGCGGCGTATGCGTAATGTGTCAATGTAGTTTTATTTGACTGTCTGGATTATATTGATTTGTGCACAGCTCCGGCAAAGGTTCGCTCGACCCGCATCCCTGGCTAGATGCAATCAAAGTATTACTGCTCTCTGCCCGGTTCCACCGCCCGTCTCCATCCCCTTCCACTTCCCCTTCCTATCTAAACTAAATATATTCTCAAGTTATTATTTTTTATTTTTTTTCAAAATTTATGTTCACATTTCATCTTTGCCGCAGATTCGTAAACGCTGCACTGGCAACTGGCAGCTGGCAACTGGCAATTGGCAACTGGCCGCCTAATCTTGCGCCAACTGTGATCAGTGGGGATCCATTGTGTTTGTCACACTCTCCACTGATTTTGGTGCACAACTGCAAAGGGGCAGCAACAAAATAGCGCCCCCAATCAGTTGATATGCATATTCATTAGGCGTTGATTGATGCGAGTGAATACAAATGAGGCTCGTTCGCGATATTAATGCTCACCATTAAAAACGTGTACTCATTATTATCATAAGTACTCATAAGCTCAGCTGGCATTGCGTGCCAGTGCTTAAATCTTCTTTCGCCATTCTTGCCCCCTTTCCACATTGGTGCACCACTTCTACGCTTCTTCACTTCTACACTTCTACGGGCTGGCGAAGAAACAACCACATTTTGTGTTGCCGCACAAAACTATGAAAATGAAAAAAATGAAAAGAAAAAGAAAAAACACATTTGCAGTCGAATTGTGGTTGCTCATTAGTCCAAAGCAAAGGAAAATGAAATACACAAAAACAAAAAACAAAAAACAGCAAAAAAAAATGGCATAAAAAATCGGGCAATTATGCGAATATTCAATGAAGATTTGTATTTTACACTCGAAATCAAAATGAGAACTGCAAGGAAAAAATGAAAAAAAAAAAAAAAAGAAACAGAAATAAAAATAAAAAAGGGCAAAGTCGCGCATGCGCCACAAATGGGCAAAACACGCACCTACAAACTCGGTGCCCCAAAGGGAGCCAGTCAGCTTAAAAGACGAACCGAAATTCAGATAAGGCGACTCGATTTCAGTTCCACTTTCAATCCCAACGAACACCCGGAGGAGACTCTGCAAAATTGCAGCTTTGCCACTTTGCCACATTGGCACTTTTGCGACTGCGTGCGTGGGTGTTTATAAATATTTATAATTGCAATGTGATTTTTCAATAAACTTGCATCAAAATTGCAAGCGCATTTTAATTATGATTATTTTTTTCTTTTGTGGTGTGTATTATTAGCTATAGCAACAGCTTCAGAAATTCCGAATCAACACTAAATTTAAACAAATATCAATAAAAGCACATATTTTGTAAGATGCGAAACCGAAAGCGTTTCACTCAAAAATATGCGAAACTCTTCCAATTGGAAATGCTGGGAAATGGCAAATGGAAAATGGCGCACTGACTTTATGGCAAAATTAAATGTAATAAATGATTATGCAATGGAAGACTTGCTAAAAGATAATAATAACTCACACAGAGCAACATCAAACCTCTTCGTTCATAAAAAAAAAACCTTTTCTTATAAAAAATGTGAAAAAAATGCGAAATTCCCCAATGAATCTTAGAATTTTGTTTTTGCACAATAAAAGTAAGGTTTTTTTTCACATTTTATGACAAAACATTAAATTTGAATTAATGTAACAGGGATAAAGAATAAATACTGATAATCAAAAAATAAATAAAAAAATAAATAAATGTATTTGAAAGGCATACTTAAAAATGCATTTTAATAGATGCAAACGCCTTATATTTGTACATTAAGATATTTTCTTATATTAATATATGTACAGTTGTATTTTTCTATTTTTCTATTTTCTTATATTTACATTTTTTTCAACATTTATATATTTGATTTTATTTTTATTTCGGTGGAATTATGTAAATTGCATTAGCTTCTGGCGCCAGCCTTTTATTTTATAACGTTTTTTTGACAGAATCGCTTTCTCTTATGCATATATATTTGTATTTGTATATATATATATACATATAAATATAAATCTTTTTTTTTGCCAACTCTTCACATTGACGCCGGAAGTCGATTCGGTCAGTCTGGCAGTCAATCAGTTCCTAATTCTGACTAAGCAGTTGTTTGTCTATTTAGCTCTTTCTTTGCTTTCGCTTTTTTGCAATTAGGCCAGAAATGAGTTGTTTTTTCTTTATTTCAGTTACACATTTGATAACATTCAGCATATTTTTAGCACACATCCGCTTCTTGTAAAATTATTATCAATTCGCCAAAAAAAAAAATGCATATTGCTATTCAAGTGAAATGTGTAAATATTTTTCCTCCTCAAGTATTAATATTTGCATACATCGGGTTCATAGAAATATATATATATATATATATAAAATGTGTCAAATTATTTGTTAATTTATTTTTATTTGTATTGGTTGCTTACCATAAACGCCAAACACCGCAGTTTAATACTTTGTTGTTGTTGCTGTTGTTGTTCTGCTTGTTGTGGTTGTTGTTGTCGTCGCTGCTGTTGTTGTTGTTTCACTTGCTGTCTGCTTTTGTTGCATTTGATTCGATTTTTGTTTTATTTTCTTAATTTTTGAAATATTTACGTTCTTTTATTTAATTTTTTTTTTTAAATTAGTTCGAAAGTGAAATTTTTTGCTTGCACAACCAAAACAAAATTTTTGTTCATTTTTTTGATGTGTTGATCTTTTTGTGTGTATTTTTTTGTTTGTGTTTGTTCTCGAAAAAATTCGATTGGATTTTTAGTTTTTAACTCCCAAACATGTAGAATTTTTTTTAGCTCTCTTTTTTTTGTATTTTGTTATGGAACAAAGAACTGAAAACGAAATTTGCAATTTTCGCAGTTAAACAAAATTTGGTTTTATATTTTGTGGGCGGTCAAAGTTAAAAGTTCAAAGTTCAAAGTTGTTGCTTTTGCGGTTGGGTGGTAGGCGTGGCAAGTGTTAAACAAATGCAACATGCGAAAATTTTTCTCAAAAAAAAAAATACAAAAGAATCCAAAACTAGACATGAAAATTGTCGCAAGTTGAGTCCAAAATGTTTTTCTAGTTGTTATTGTTATTATTATTGTTGTTGTTGTTGTTGTTGCTTGACTTTTCACACACACACACGCAGGATGCAGATTTGAATTGCATTTGTTTGTTGTTGTTGTTGTCGTTGGCTTAGCTGTTTTTGTTGTTGTGGTTGCTGTTGTTGTTGCATTGCAGAGTTGTTGTTTTGTTTTGTTTTGTTTTGCTTTGTTTTGTTGTTTACTGAATTCTTTTCTTTTCTTTTTTTTTGTAATAATATTTTTGCAGATTTTTTGTGTATTTATTTTGTTTGTTTGTTTTTTTTTATGTTATATATTTTTGACGTGTTGTTGGTTTAAAAACGCTTGTGTTTGTTATGAATTTGGTTATAAAACATGTTTGTTGTTATATGTTGTTTTAGTTTTAGTTGTTGTTGCTGTTGTTGTTGTGTTTGAGTTTATGCCTGCAAGAAGAGAATTGAAGAAATTTTCTTTGGTTGATATCAGCAAATTTGTAGTTCGTTTTGCCGACGCTAAAAATCACACGTCAAAAACAGAAAAAAAAAACACCCACACACACAGACAAAAAAAAAGAAAAACAAAAAAAAAAATGAAATGATGTAGACAAGAAAATGTTGCAAGCCGGACTTAAGGATAACACACAAACACACAGGGCACACACACAGAGAAGGCACACGCAGAACGCACGCAGACAAAAAACAGAAAATTTGCGCGCGCAACAAAAAAAGCAACAAAATGCAGCAAAAACAAACGCAGCAAACAATTCACACTCAAAACAATTGCTACAAATTTAATTTGCTCAAAAAGATTTATGGAATATTTTTTGAAGTTGAGTTTTGTATTTGAATCTAAGCGTTGTTTGCTGTTCGCAGTTCGCTGTTCGCTGTGAGTTGCTGCTGTTTGTTGCTGTTGCTGCTGTTGCTGCTGTTGCTGCTGTTGTTGTTGTTGTGTGCGTTGCCGCGCTGCAACTTGAACGAACGAACGAACGTATGAAAGTGTCTGCAAGAACTGCAATCGCATCGCGTGTGAAATCTCTGCGAAAGTCCAAAGCGCACAGAACGTGCAAAACGTAACGAAGGCGACGACAGCACCAAAAGCAGCGCTGCCACCGTTAGCAGCGCTGCCAGCAACATCAACGTCAGCGCTGCGAGCAAGGCGAATGCGAGTGCGCTTCGGCCGCAGCCACGACGACTACGATGACGACGACGACGTCGCCGTGCAAGCATTTTGCGTGCGCTCTGCCTGTGTCTGTCTGTGTGTGTGTGCCTTAAGAGCGCCGCACGCGCTTTGTCAAGAGTAAAAACGCAGCAGCAGCAGCAGCAGCCGCAGTAGCAGCAGCAGCAGCAGTCGCAGCTGCAGTCTGCAGTCTGCAGTGCTCTCACACACACACACTCCTTCTCTCTCTCTCTCGCTCTCTCTCTCTCTCGCTCTCTGTCTGTCTCTTTGTCCAGCTGCGCTCTTTCACTCAATTGGCGTTGAGTGAGCTTCGCACGTAAATCAGCTGCAAGCAACTAACTCAAATGGACGCAGCACGTTGTCGCTGCGGTCAGCGCGGCGTATGCGTAATCTATGTGTGTGCAATTAGTCTTTGTGGCACAGCCAGGGTAAGGGGCATGCCAGTCACAGCTGTGAAGCAGTTGCAAAATGCACAACACTCGCGCAAAACTTTACAACGCCAGCCAAAAGCCACCACTCCAAAGATCTTTGTTGTTTCAAATATATATAAAAAATATATATTTAAGCTAAACACAAAAAATTGTAATAAAAAAAACATCAAATTTTTGGCAATATTTTCATGATTTGCGCAAATATTGCGTGTTGTTTAAATCAAAAATTTGAACTACTTTTGTTTTGATTTAACATTTTTAATTGAAAACTTGAAATCTTTAAATAGTTTTGCTCATGTTTTGTATGCATTTTGCATGCATTTCATTAAATTCACTCAAAAAAAAAAAAACTTCAGACAAGTTCCTTAAAAAGTCTCAGTGCCATTTTAATAAAATTTTGATTTGATTGCTGACTTTATATATTTTTTTTTTAATTAGCACAACTCACATAAAATTCTTAGTAATTTCGAACCATTAGTTTTTTCTAAGTAATTCAATTCAGGAAATCGAAGGAACTTGTTTCAGTCGTTGAATGCAATGAGAGATCTTTAACTGCACAAGAAATGAGCTGCTGGGTTTTATTTCATTTTGGGGATCTGCACAGAGTCACAACGAATCCGATTTTTTTTGGGGGGGCACATGACAAAAAAGCGAGAAAAAAATGTACAATAATTGTTTTTTTGATTTTCAAAAGGCCGTCGGCAAAGCGTCTTCTCTCCCTTTCACGCACACGAGCGTCTGTCTCTCTTTCTCTCTCTCTCCTTCTTGCTCTGTCTCTCTCTCGCTCTGCGTTTCCTTTTCGATCTGTTCACACAAAAAATTCACAAATTCAAAAAAATTGACAAAAAAAATACATTTAAAAAACGCCTGCAAAACATTTTTCACTTATGCACTGCGCGAAATTTGATCTTTCGTTAATTTCTCATATTTGTGTTATTAGTTTTCAAGCATAGCATATATTTCCAAACAAAAAAATATATGCACATTTATCATTTGAATATTATTGCAAATTTCTCAATTAATTTCACAACGCACCAGGAAAAAAAAGAATTTTGGAACAGTAAAAAAAATGATAAATTCAGTTAGTTTTTCATAGAAAATCAATTTTCTATTTTCTTTTATTTTTAATTTTTGTAGACGCGCGCGACGCGTTTTTTGTTTGTGGTTTTTTTTTTTTTAATATTTTGTAATCAATTTTTGAGAGTGATTTTTTGAGAACAATATTATTACTTTTTTTTTTTAATTCGCTGAGCTGCGGCAACAACTTGAAAAATTGGACAATATTTAATTATTTTGAATATTATTTTTGGAAATAATATTGGTGATTTTGGATTTTTGATAATGAATGAATTTTGGGTTGTGTCGGCTGTTGATGTTGGTTGTTGGTTGTTGATGTTGTTGTTGTTGTTGATGTTGGTTGTTGGTTGTTGTCGGTTGTTGTTGCTTCTTCCGCGAGCTGCGTACGTGCGCGACAACGTGCGGATCTGTTATGATTCAATACGTTTTCGATACGTTACGTTGAACGTCGCCGGACCACGCGGCAGGCGGCGACGTCAACGGCGGCAGCGCGACAGGCTCACACACCGACACACACACTCACACACACACACACACACACACAAGCACACACACATATAAATATGCACATATAAAGAGACGCAGCGACGCGCAGAATGCAAAAAAAAACCAGCAAAAAAATAAAGAAGAAAAAGAAGCAAAAAACATCAGGCAGGCTGAGCAGAAAAGAAACGAGCGAGAAGCAGCAACGCAGCAGAGCAGCAGAGCAGCAGCAGCAGCAGCGATTCTAGACGAAGCGCTCAAAACTTGAGCGCAGCTCAAAATTTGGCAGCGACGCATCGCTGCAATCGGCAAAAGCTGACGTCGCTGCAGGCAGCAGCAGCAGCAACTAAGCAGCACCAGCAGCAGCCCCCCAAAAAACGTAGCCACCCACACATACACAAGCGCAGTATCCCCAAAGAGCGTGACACACGCGACACACACACACACACAGAGACAGGCAGATAGACGACAGGCTGGCAGGCAGAGGCAGCGGAAGAGACGCGCACAAAGCTCTCAACTATCCATGTGTGCTATGTGCGTGTGTGTGTGTCTGTATCTGTGTGTGTGCGTGTGTGTGTGTGTGTGTGTGTGTTTGAGCATATTGAGTGTGTTGTGTGTGTGTGTGTGTGTGTGTGTGTGTGCGAGCCAATCAACGCCAAATGAGTCGCAGGCGTAACACACAAAATAATTATTAATTATTATTTAAAAAAAAGAAGAAAAAGAGAATAGAAAAAAAATTTAAAGGATGGAACAAATATTTCTTAAAAAACAACGAAGAAAATGTTAAAAAATATATTTACAAAAAAAGGAATAGAATAGCAAAATATGAAAAGGATGGTTAAAATATTATTACAAATGAAAAAAAAAAATCCAAAAATGGGCAAAAATATAATAAAAAAGTATTGCAAAAATGCAACTTTTATGAAAAGGCCTCTAAAAAGAAGTGCAAATATATTTTATTGTATGCAGAAACACTCTCATTGGGAATGAAGATATTTGAGCAGAGTTCGAGCAAAAATTAAGATGATTGCATAAACTACAGAAATAATTGAATATGAACCATTAGTTATCGATATACACCTGAGTTATAGTTAATCGTGTACACATCTGCATACTCCAATTTAAAACAGATCAAGTAACATTACAGATATATATACATATATATGTACGAGTATATATACGAGTATATATCGATCGCATTTCAATTAATTAATATTTGCATATTCTTCTTGAATATCCGTTGAAGCGTTTTACACTTTTATCGATAAGCGATAGGTGCGTGCCACGATATTTATATGGCAAAAATTATGAGCATATACAAAATCTAGAAGAAAAAAATAAAAAATAAAGTAGTAAGAAGAAGAGAAAGATGGATCGATCGAACGATCGAACAGTTGATAATGCTGCAGCAGAAAAGATCACAAACGATCTGCAAATTTGGCTACGGAAGCGGAGAGGGGAGTGGTAAGGGGCGGGGTGCGTTGGGGTGGGTTGAGGGGATTGTGCCTATGTACCAACAAAAATCAACAAACAAATCGAAATAAGGGCGAAAGAGAAAGAGCACACGAATGGCGAGCGAGAGAGAGCGAGCGAGAGGCACTGACTAAAAATGACGCACAGAAATTTGAATTTTATTAAGTGTGTGTTTCTAATGGCACCGGCGCTACATAGGTCCACATAGGGGATGGGGGATGGGGGATGGGGGATGGGCTTCTTGGTTTGCGCACACAACTCATGATAAAAGCCGCCAAAAAGGCAGCAAAAAATAGCCAAAAAGAGCTGCTGTAAAATTGGTTCGTTCTATGCTGAAATTTACAACCGTAAAACAGAAAGTGAACGGCAGTTGGAAAGATAGGCGGAAAGAGAGCAAGAGAGCAAGAGCGAAAGAGAGAGAGAGAGATATTTCTACGCAACACCCCAAAAAGACCACCCACCAACTCCCACTCCCACTCCCTCTCTCCCACTCTCTCTCCCACTCTGTCTCCTCCCCTCCTGCTCCAGCTCACTCGCACAAAACGATCTCACAAAGAAAGTAGCTCAACAAAATTTGTATTCTCTTTTTTTCTGTTTTTTGGCTTGCACTTTTACGATTATCTACATTTAATAATTATTATTATTATTATTATTAATATGTGTTTCTTTTTTTGTTTTTATTTGTTGTTGCTTGCCACGCTGAATAATTTTGTGAATAATTTCGTAGTTAAAATTGAATTTGATTGTTTGTATTATTATTTTTGCTATTATTATTATTATTATTATTATTATATTTAGAGGCCATAGACAGATTTGTCGTCGGGCCTTTTTGACAATGTATGTAAATGTGAAATTGTAGATTGTAGATTTTCTTAGCGCTTCACTCACACACAAGCGACGAGGAGCAAACGAAACAACCGAATGAACAAACTGAACAACTAACTCTGAGCTGCGGCGACGCTGACGTCGCTCTGAGGCTCGCCGTTGCGCCAGCGTTGGCGTTCTTCTTCTACGCTGAGCGCTGCGTCCACACTGCGCTCCAAACCAAAGCAAACCAAATCAAACACACACAAACACACACACACACAGATACAATCATTTTTTGCAAACTGCAAAAGTCAAAGCTCCAAACACTCACTCACACACACACACTCACACACACACACTCACACACACACATGCAAGCGACAGAGTGAAAACGCGCTCGCTTAAGTTTGCAAAAAATTTGCATTGGAGAGTGCGAGAGCAGCCCCAAGAGCGAGATCCTCCAGCCAGCAGCAGCAGCAGCGAATGTTGCCAAGCAGCAGCAGTTTGCTGTTTTTGCTGTTAGCAGCATGTTGCCAACGTGTCACACACAGCGAGAGCGAGAGAGCGCGCGAGAGCGCATCGCATTCTTTGCCATTTGCGAATTCTCTTTTGTTGCGAATTTTTTGCGTCGCTTGGTTTCACCAGCGCACACACACACACACACGCACACCTGCCCGGCAGCCTCGCTGGCTCTCTCACTCTCGCTCTCTCTCTTTCTCTCAGTCATCGTTTGGGCTTGTGTTTGTGTGTGCCAAAGAGATCCCAGCGTCGTCGTCGTCGTCGACGTCGACGTCGAAGTCGCTGCTTGAGCGTGCGAAAAAATTAGCAAATAAAATAGCAACAACAAGCGCACGCACACACACACACACACACAC
Organism: Drosophila basisetae; assembly: GCA_035041595.1. Classification (NCBI taxonomy): domain Eukaryota; kingdom Metazoa; phylum Arthropoda; class Insecta; order Diptera; family Drosophilidae; genus Drosophila; species Drosophila basisetae. Next base: position 21,474,663 of record JAWNLB010000174.1, read on the forward strand.
ACACACACACACACACATTCACACACACACTCACGCGAGCACACACACACACGAGCACATGGCATAGAAAAAGTGTGCAAAAAAAGCGCAAAAAATTAGAAAACACAAAGCACACACACACAACACACACACACACAACAAGTTAACTTTTTCGGCTCGCAAAAAAAGGCAAAGCAAAAAAAAAATAAAACATAAATTAAATAAAAAAAAAATAAATAAATAGCGATTCGCGCAGATATCTCGCTAGGGGCCCCCAGATGAGTCTAGAAATGAGCGCAGCAACAACAACAACAACAACTAAGCAACTTAACCGTCAAATTCGCACAGCATTTTGCAAGGTGGTCGTTGTGTGTGTGTGTGGGGAAGGGGGGTGGTGGTAAGGACTGCCGCTGCTGAGTTGTGCTGACAAACGATATAATTAATCACCGGCGTTGTTATTGCTGTTGCTTTTGTTGTTGTTGTTGTTGTTGCTTTTTACGCTGCGATCAGCGCGTTGACAGTTTGACAAGCACTGCGCGAGCGCATACCATTTGTGCATTATTCTCGCGCACAGCCACAGTTGCGAGGCAACTGAGTTTGAGGGTAAATCGATCGCACAGTTCTAGCACCACTGACTGGCAAATACACAGTGCCCCTCAGCCCTGTGTACTACAGAACAGCGCTACTAAAACTGTTCAATTTTCGAATCGAATTTAAAATGAATAAAAAAAATAATGCCAAATATTTAATGAGATTTTATTACATTTGCTACATGTAAATTCCATTATAATTTAATATGTTTATTTATTTTTATAAGCCAATTTTAAGGCAGCTCAATCGAATTGGAATTATGCTTGCCAAATTGTTAAATAAAATAAATATTTTGAACAATTGTATTTTCCGCAGCGGAATATTTCAAATTGAATTGCACAGCGCTTCTCAAAATATATGCATGATCAGCGCATTGGTTGCACAAGCACTGCTACAGTTTTACAGCACTCAAGCTGACAGTTGCAGTTGCACTGCGCTGCAAGCGGATCGTTTGCTGCTACAAGAACAGCAACAACACTGCCACAAGTACATTTGAAAGCACCCCCCCCCCCCCCCCACCTCCCCTTCCCCTTGCCACTGCACTGCAACCGCTTCAGCAGTCGTTTTGGCCACAATCCTTTTACACATTATTTTCGCCTGTTTTTCTTTTTGTTTTTGTTTTTAATTGCGTTTTTGCATTTGTTTTCATCGTGGTTTTTGTTTTTACTTGCGAATTCGTTGTTTGCTCAATAAAATCGAAATGCAAGGAACACCCAACCCCCACCCCCAATCCCCAACCCCCCACACACTGCATACCACTCAACCGCAAGCACACACACACACACACACAGACAGGCTGTTTGGAGTCTTCCTTTTTTGGGTGGCACATGTAGCAACCCCTTTAGTTTGGGTACCAACGCACCCCTCTCAGTCAACACCCCTCACCCCCTTTGCGACAGCACGCAGTCGCCACACACACACACACACACAGACAGCAACGCAGCACGCAACACTCAAAATAAACTCCAGACATTGACTCCAAAAAAAAAACACAAAAAAACACAAAAAAACACAAAAAACAAAAAGCAGGAGGGGGTTGTGGGAGGTGGTTGGCTGCTGAATGGACTCTGTGCCTACGATGTGTGCAAGGCCCACCGGCCGACAGACGCCCACACACACACACACACACACACACACACACACACACACAGGCACAGAGAGACAGGCAGACGACGTCGACGTCGATGCCAGCGTTGGCAAAGTTTTCGTCCTTTTTGGCTTTGGCTTTGGCTTTGGAGTTGATTTTGTTGTTGTTGTTGTTGTTGTTGTATTTTGTATTTTTTGCGTTCCTTTTTGTTGGCCTGCGTTGCCAAGGGTTTCCTTTGTTCGGCAACCCCAAAGCAGCCCCTCCGCACCCCCTCCTCCCCACACCACCTCTTGCCAGCTGCGTGGCACGACAAGTCTGTTGCACTCACGACCCCACAAAATGACGACGACGACAACATCGCCTAATGACTAACGGACACTTTTTTTCTCCCTACTTCTGAGCTACGTTTTATGCCATTTCGTTGTTGTTGTTGTTCTTTGTGCGCTGCGTGCCAACTTTACACACACACACACACACACACATATATATATATACATATATATAGCCAACCCCACCGCGGCCCACTCCTTAGTCGTCCACACAAAGTCCTTTGGTTGAAAAACATTTTTTGTGTTTTTGCATTTTTTGTTTTGCTCGTTTTGTTCGTTGCGTTTTTCGGCGTGTCGGCGCTGCCGCTGTCAGCGTCGCAGTCGCAGTCGCAGTCAGCGCTGTCAGCGTCTCGGCGCTTTTTAACTCCGTTGCTCAGTGCAACTGTGCAATGCACAAAAAGAGAGAGCGAACCAGCGAGAGAGTGAGTGAGTGAGAGAGCGCTAGTCACAGCGCCACAGTGGCAGTGCCAGTGGCAGCGGCAGTGAGTGAGCGCCTTTAGCAACATGTTGCGAGCAACATGTGTGTTGCATTTATTTTAATTAGATGCGTTTAGCAATTCTTTTTTGGCCAGTGAAAGCAGAAAGAGCGTGGATGAAGAGGGGGTGGGGGGTGTGGGGGCTGATAGCTTTTCTTTATAGTATAGACGAAAAGAGCGAGAAAGAGAGAGAGAGAGAGAGAGAGAGAGGGAGAGCGAGAGAGAAGAATGGAGAGCCTGGCAAATGTTAATGAACTGATGCCAAACAGCAAACGAAATGTTTCCCCTTGTCACAGGTGGAGGGTGTGAGGGGGGGGTTTAAGGGTTAAGGGTTAGCTGTTGTGATTTTGACAAATAATTCTGCAATCAACAAAAAAAACACCAAAGAAAATAATACAGTTTTGTGGTGAAAAAGCGAAAGCACTGAGAAACAAGCGGGGGATAAACATCTTCAACGCACACACTAAAAAAGAAAGAAACAAACAAACAAAGAAAGAAACACACATTTGTCTCAAGGCTGCAACTGCCCCCAATTGCGGCTAAAGTAACTGAAATGGGACAAAGCCAGAGTCCAAGCTAAAGAAAGACAAGAAAAAACGCCAATAAAAAATATGCTTATTTAAATTTAATTTAAATTTGAATAAAGGAGCCAATGAATGGAATATGTTGCGTAATCAATGCAATGAACAGTTGAGCACAAAGATAAATCGTAAATATCTCTATTTATATATATATATATATATATATATATATATATGTGTAGAGGACACTATTCTAGAGTTCAAAGCATTGTCAAAAATCGGTTCAGTTTTTGGTATTTGTTGTGGAATGATTTGACCCATCCAAAAGCCAGCAGAACTTAACTTTCGATCGGAGAAGGTGAATACAATTAATTTATTTATTGAGTTGACTGTGGCCAGCAACACTCGTTAACGATATTTAATACATATTATTAACCATTTAGATGATTCCTATGTTAGAATCCACGATAAAAAAAATACCCAAGCCCAAGAAATTTATTTAGTTCTTTGTAGTTATAATTGGAAGTAAGTAAATAAGTCACGCAATATTAATAATAATAAGAAAAGGAAGAAGAAGAAGAAGAATGCGAATAATAATAATACTAGTTCTTATTGCACTCTGCTCTGCTCTTCTAGAAATCATAGGGCACATTTAAAATACGCCTAAAAAAAGGTCATTTTACAATTTGCACAGTTTTGCAACCACTTAAAATCAACCTCAGCTTAACAACAACAACAACAACACACCCTCATACATAGATAAGCAGGCAAAAAGAAGAAGACGATGAAGAAGAAGGAGAAGAACCGCAACAACAACAGCAACAAAAACAGCACGTAAATAGCAATGTAAACTGCGCCATATTGAAAACTGTCAGCCATTAAAATTTATAGAAATGTGCGAACGCTGCTACGCCAACAGCGACGCTGGCAGCAGCGCAATGTGCGCCTAAAATGCGTGCAGCAGCAGCAGCAGCAGTAGCAGTAGCAGCACCACCAATAACAACAGCAGCAGCAGCAAAATCGACAACAACAACACTGCAATCAGCTGTGCTCTTTGGTTAGTCGTAGTAAAAAGTAGTAAAAGCAGCTGCATACAATAAAATAAAAAAAACACACACATACACAAAGCAACTCAAGAGCAAATAAAGGTCGCCCAACAGCTGCGTAGCAGCGCCGCTTGCAGTTGCAGCGTAAGCCGAGCAGCGACGTCAGCAGCAGAGGCAAATTGAGCGCAAGCCAATATGTAATGTGCTGCATTCGCTCTCTTTCTCTCTCTCCCTCTCGCTCACTCGCGCACTCGTTCGCTTGCATACGTTGCTCTCACTCATTGCATTCATTGGTAGGGGGGAGGAGGGGAATGAGAGAAGCAATGCGAGTGCAAAAGTCGTTGGTCGGCGCGAGGGGAGGGGAGTGGAGTGGAGTGGAGTGTGGAGTGGGTTGGGTTTTTGTGCTGGCTAACTAGTCGCCGTTGCCCAGCCTAAAAGCAGATGCCATGTGTATGTGTGTGTGTGTGTGTGTGTGTGCATGTGTGAGAGCGCTGTACATGTGTGCGTGTGTGTGTGTGCACATGGCTGCTGCTGCTGTGTTGTAGTTGTAGCTGTTGTTGTTTTATTGCTTTACTTGCGAGGCTCGGTTTTTCGTATGTGCGACTGCTTGTGCGTCCATTGGACATTGCACATGTGAGAGAGTGAGCGTGTGTGTGCGTGTGAGTGTGTGCGTGACAGAGCGGGCAAAGCCAAACCTCTCCTCTACGGCCCAATGGCCTGTGCGGGGGGCGTTGAAACGCATAAATGTTGATTACACACAAATTCCACTGTTTTTTTTTAATATTTGTTTCTTTCGTCTTTCTGTTTTCCTCTCCTTTCTTTCTCAGTTTGGGTTGGGGGCGGGGGCATGTGTTAAGTGCGCGCCTATCGCATGGTCAGCTGTGTTGCAGTTGTTGTTGTCAGTTATTGTTGTTGTTGTTGTATTGGTTCAATTGCAAATGACCAAACAGAGGGGCGCAGTGTAAATATGTCTGTGCAGCTGAGAGCTGTGCGTGTGTGTATATATGTGTGTGCGTGTGTTTCGTATGCATGTAATGTACACACACACACACACACACACACATGCAATGTGTGGATTTTCTTCTTTAATTGTTGCTGCTGCTGTGCGAAATTTGAAAAAATCACCACGCGAGAATTGAATTCTGCTTCTGCTTCGCCTTCTTCTTCTTGTTTAGCGCAAAATAAATAGGAAAGAAGAAGAGTTTTCTTCATCTTCATTTGAATTAAATTTTAGTAAATAGTTTGATTAATTATTGCATTTTATTAATATTTTATCTTGTGCCAGTCAAAATGTTTAATTAGCTGGCTG